>VXBZ01007321.1:147924-214017 GCA_013399135.1 Heliornis fulica | reverse complement strand
AGCTCCGCGGCTGCCGGCGGGGAGGGGGGGAGGCGTGGGGGAAGGGCCCGCCTCGTCCTCCCACACCCACCGGTACACACCCACGCACATCACCCGTGGCACATGTACCCACCCCCTCGGCAGCACAGCGCTCTTCCCCGCGGGGGAGGGGTGAGGGGGGTTGGACCAGCACCCACGGGTGCGTGGGTGTGCGTTCCGAGGTGGGGAGATCTCCTTACGGCTTCCCCCACAGCGCCGGGCTTCACAGCCCAGGAGCATCGGCTTTGGAAAGGCTGGGGTGCGGTTGGCGTCACGCTACTCCGTCTGATCGCATGGGTGCAAGGTGCTGGGGGCATTTTGGGCTTTTTCTGGGCCAACACGAACAGGGAAGAATTATTCCCTGCTGCCTCCACTCAGGTATTTTAAGGCCAGGGGGGACCCTATAATCAGAGGGTCCTGATTTCCCACGTAAGACAGGAATTTCTGGGAATACGATTTCCCTTGGTGACTCCTAGAGCAAACCCCAAAGAGCTGGAGGAGCCACCACATACGTGGAAGAAAGACAATTCAAAATCGTAGAGCAAAAATGAATCCATGCCCTCCTCAGGCAAGTGCCTTTGACAGTTAATTATATGTAGTCTGCTCCAGATTTTAGCCACGGGACGCTCCTACAGCCCTGCGCGCTTGGCTGAGACTGAAGTGCGGCTCCACATCCCAACTCCACACATAAATACCTGTCTAGTTACAGAGTGAGCTGCTGGCTGGTGTGTTGGAGTCATCCCCTCCCTCCACAGGAAAGGTGTTCACTGCTTCTCTCCAGTTTCCTTCCAAAAATAGGTGTAGGAAAACCATTAATCCAAAGCATCCCTCTACAAAATGCAAAATCAGTGCCAATCTCTTATATTTATTGTTTATCATTCTTACTTTTTGCCATAACCTTCATTTAAACACTACCTAGCACCTCACAAAGGCTGAAAGCATCTTTGTGGTTCAGAGCAGGCTGGAAAGTGTTTGTGGAGATGTGAAAGGAGGACCCAGTCTTTTTGTAACACATGGCATGTGTCTTTTACAGAACAAGAGACACCAGCTGTTTGATGGGGAAAGCTGTTACTGCCTGGTTGTGGAACGTTGCAGGTGCAAGTGATGCTTTTACAAACCCCTAGGAAAGAAGGTTCAGACTTAGAGGAGCATAAAGCTCCAGCCAAACACAACCACAAGATACACCTTTCTGCAAGAGCTTTCACCCCACTTAATTCCCTTTTTTTTTTTTTTTTTGTTTTCCCACCACTACTTTCCACCTCCCAGTATTTCTAGAAGCATCACCTGCCCATCAGCTCCGTCACGCATCCTCTCCTCCTCTGCTGCAGCCACAATGCCTCACGCACCATCAAACGAGCTTACTCTCACTTTATTTTCTGTAGTTCCCAGGACATTTCCAGCCTGCTGCAGGCTGCACTTGAGAATTCCAGGGCCACAGATAGACTGGATGGATCTTGAAGCTGAGCAGCAGCAATTTCCAGTATCAAGTGGTGGGAATGGGAAACTAAGTCAATGAAGAGGGAGCTGGTGGAAAGCCCAAACACATGCAAAAGGGCAGCAGAACTCTAGCCATGACCAAGCTTTGGTCTGAAGACTGAGGTAACTGCATGTGTTGTTGGAGGGTGGCTCCAAGGGATGTTTGGGATGTTGTTACTTAGTACCAATATCCCATTCACAGCTAATGAAATGTCATGGGGATGCAAGGAAGTTACAGAGAAGTTCCCTGTGGTCTTTTGTTGATATGGCCAAAAGCACTGTCTGTGGGAAAAACTTTCCTGACCCCAAAAGTTCCAGAGATACTGAACCTGGGGCATGGAGACAGAGCCCAGAAACCCCCCAAGCTGCCTCGTGCTGATTTTTCAAGGTTGCAACAAATTTCTCAGTCAGAGACCAAAAACGAGCAAGCTCTGGGAGCCCGTTAGTGCCTCCTGGCGCCGAGACCAGGAGTAGGAAACCAGCCCAGGGCCCTTTGGTGACCAGTGCAAGGCCCCAGCACACAGGCTGGAAGAATACAGATTTATAAAGAACGATCCTGTTTACTTCCATCATCTTTCTTATGGCATTCAGGCCTTGCTTGAAGCAGAGGACTGATACTGATGCAAGCAGCGATTCAGCGCTGCTCAACTTGTAATAATTGAGGAGAGCACAAAAGGATGACATACATCTACGTCAATTAAAGCTCTTTGGGGACGGTGCGTTCAGCAGAGGATCACGTGTGCTGGGGACTTGCCTCTCCACAGTCCCACCTTCTGCATCATGTGCCCCTGCTCCACAGAGCACGCACAGCACTCACTGTCCTTCTCCTAATGGTCCTTCACTAACCAGCCTCCAGCTTGAAGGACATACACCTCCATCATCTCCACCAGACCTGACACAAACCCAGAAGCTGTAGCCTGAACAGGGCATGTTCACAGTACATGACCGGGAGATGCTAACATCAGCCAATGAAAAAAATACCCCAATGAAACCCAAACACTAAAACTGGATCTCACACTTAACTTCACTGGAGCACAGCCCAATTTTTCACTGCTGATCCGGTTTCATATTTCCACACCAGAGGTACAAAACCAGGCCAAAAGTGAGGGAGGTATCTGGTGGGAAAATAACCATGGGTTGGTGTGTAACGGCTGTTGCAGGTTCAGCTCTGAACAGCCTCGGCAAGGACCTCTTGGGCCCCCGCTGAGGCTGCTCAAATGTTGCCTTTCAAAGCCTTGCTATTTGGCTTAGGCTTCAGCCAGAGGTCTGTGCCAGCGGGAGCTGGGAATGGTGCTGGAAGAGGAGTGCAAAGAGAAGCACAGGAGAAAAAAAATCTGACTGAAAATGAGATGCAGTGCAGAGTGGTTGTGATTTTCAGGACTGCCTGAGGGACCTGGATGACCGATTCCTATTTAATTGGGCATTATAATTTGCTAGGCATCCTTGAAAACCTCTGCCAAGATGTACAAACCATTAATTTTCACAGCCAGCTGTGGGAAAGAGCTTGTTCTACCCCAACACACAATACAACCTTCACCTTAATGAAGAAAACCTCTTTTCTGCTCAAAGTGTTGAGTTATTAGTGACTAGCACATCTCTTTCTAAGCTGCTCTTGTGTCCTTAGTTATATTCTCTCTGTACTTTGATACTAACTCAAATATGGTTCCATTTCTTATTGATATCTGCAGGTCCTGGATTAAATTGCCTCCCCATAGACTGCACTAACAGACCTCCAGCCTTATTTCCACCATTCATGGTACCCTCTGCCCATGCCAGGGAGCAAAACTCGCCACATTAGCCCAGCTGTGCCCTTGTGCCTGCTTTTTAACTCGGGCAGTGATATCACACTCCAGTGCTTTTTGGATGAACAGCCTGTGAGATTCACATAACCAGTTTTCTTGCTGAAATATTTCTAGTATCAGGCCAAGGCACTCTACCATTAGCCTCTGAATAGCCTCTACCTCTCAAAGCTCAGTGGTTCTCAAAGGAAATTATTCCTGGGCACAGAAAAACAGGGGCCAGATTCCCCAGCCCTTGGGGCTTTAAGCCGGACCAGAGCCCCCAGAAGACAGCTCAGGGGCTCAGCGCTCACTATCAGAAACATTAGCAGAGAATTAACCACTGGATAAGGGATAAACATCTTGGCCTTCTCCATGCAAAGGGAGCAATGCTGTGCTATACACACAGACCGTTTCTTCTCACACCCACCTCAGATGAAGATAAAATCCCCTTAGCACTGCAGCAAGCTGCATGGCTGCTCTTTCTTGTGACGCCCTCTATTGCCCCCTTTTTTTTCTTCTTTTAAATTCTTAACAGCAATGCAACCTTGCCAGCAGCGATGATCCCTTTGGATAAAACCCCTGTCCTTGTTATTTTAATCTGCCAAACGTGACTGGGGAAAGGCTGAGCTGGATTCTCAGGTAGCATCGCCTGTACCGCTCCATACAGTTAAAAAACCACCAATCCATATGGTACTTTTATAAAGATGCACCCGTGAGACAGCCTGCAAGGTATCTGTGGCAGCTGACGCCTAGCAGGCTGCGCTGCAGCTTTACGACGTAACGCGCCGCGCCGCTTCGTGAAACCATTTTGCCTGGCATGTTTGGAGAAGAGTGCTGCCTGCAGACAGGTCTGCAGACAAAGCCGGGGCACCATGGAAACTGCTGGAGAACAAAAGCGTCGCAGAAAGGGTAGAAACGGCAAGCTGTGCCACGACCTGCGAGGCATGCCCAAAATATTTCTCCTTGTCGTCACGTTCACCTCCCAAAATCATCAGCCCCGCTGCACCAAACTGAACTGGAGCTGGCCCAGGGGGTTCAGCAGGCTCAGGGGTTCCATTCCTTGGCTCTGATAAAGAAAATTAATCAGGAATCGGGACAAGCAGATACTGGTTTTGCATAGAGATGTGTTTTCTATCTCCAAGGTGATGATGCAAAGTAGGGCAGCCCGTGGGAAATAGAGAGAAAGAACACTTACTCTTGAGTAGGCGCCACCGAGGACTGAAAAGGAGCCTACTAGAAGGGATAATGAAGTAGGAGCTGAAAAAACTCCTTTACTCTTCAGAGGCTCAGGGGCTGTTTCAGGGTCATTTCAGTGTCTATCTATTTTTTAACTCTTCCCTGGGTACTGACCTCTGGTGCTGCTGGAGACAGGGCACCGAGCTACAGGAAACCTCTCTCCCACTGGGTGTACAACTGCTCTTAGTCATTCTTCCTTGTAACATCTGCTGTCAACCAAACCCTGATCTCCATTGCTGTCAGACACAGAGTGATACCAGATCGTTCCAGGTAACTGAGTCCCTATCGTGCCTTTTTCATCTCATGGTGGTAGCAGAGCCCACAGGAGAATTCAGACTGCAGCCCCAGGAAGCTGGCACCTGAGGCTAGCATACACAAAGTTCCCTTTTGTCAGGGAACACCTGAAACAGCTGTCAGTCTAGAAATGCTGAAGAATGACAATTGTATTTACTCATAATCAGGAGATGATGCGGTATTTATAGAACTTGCTGGTTTTCCTCCCGTGTCACATTTTGAAGTACCAGGGAACAACCCCAAGCAATCCCCACGCTGCATGTACTGATGTACAAAAGCTGCTGCATGACACTGCCAGTCTTTTTTCTCCTCTGGTGGCTCTGAGTCTCAATGACAGATGAATATAAAACAGGTGGAACAATGGTAGAACCTCATCAGATGGACCTGATGGGCCTCAAGCTGGCCATGGCACTGCATGGATCAGTGTCACATAACACTGGGCTTTGTATTTTGATACTGACAGACAGAAGTTTTATTAAGTCTTTCTTCTTGTCCCATTCTAATGTCAGAATCATCATTTTGGTTTTCATGTAACACAGAAGATACATTTAAGGATCTGTGCCTCTACTTCTGTGTGTCTATCAGCTTTCTGTGGTAACCTTAATAATAGCCTGAGAGACTTATCTGCTGTGTGAGAAAGCTTTTTGATTCACTGCATTTAAAATCAGACCAAAACCTTCCAGCTTTGACTGAGGTTTATCACATGTGCCGCTTAGACTGCTGTTATCTCACAGATAATTATGTAAAAACTCTATTACCCCAGAAATACCCCTTTGTCTTTGGCTACAGCAGCACACCTGACATTTCCATTCAGCCCAAGAGATCCCCGAGAGCTGTTCCGGTGAGCACTTCCAGCACAGCGATGTCACTGGAAGAACATCTCTGCTTTCTGACAAAATAGGTTGGGGACTAGCCTGTTGGAGAGCAGTGCAGGTGAGAGGGACCTGAGGGTTCTGGTGAACCGCAGGATGACCATGAGCCAGCAGTGTGCCCTCATGGCCAAGAGGGCCAATGGCATCCTGGGGTGTATTAGAAGGGGGGTGGCCATTAGGTCAAGAGAGGTCCTTCTCCCCCTCTAGTCTGCCCTGGTGAGACATCACCTCGAGTATTGTGTCCAGTTCTGGGCCCCTCAGTTCCAGAAGGACACAGAACTCCTTGAGAGTGTCCAGGGCAGGGCCACCAAGATGACTAAGGGAGTGGAACATCTTCCTTATGAGGAAAGGCTGAGGGAGCTGGGTCTCTTTAGCTTGGAGGAAACTGAGGGTGACCTCATTAATGTTTACAAATATGTTAAAGGTGAGTGTCAGGAGGATGGAGCCAGGCTCTTCTCAGTGATGACCAGTGATAGGACAAGGAACAATGGGTCCAAGCTGGAACATAGGAAGTTCCATCTGAATATAAGGAAGAACTTTTTCACTGTGAGGGTGACGAAGAACTGGAACAGGGTGCCCAGAGAGGTTATGGAGTCTCCTTCTCTGGAGATATTCAAGACCAATCTGGATGGGTTCTTGTGTGACTTAAGGTGATCCTGCTCAGGGAGGGTGGGGTTGGACTAGATGATCTTTCAAGGTCCCTTCCATCTCTTTAACGTTCTGTGATTCTGTGAAAATTATTTTTTGCCTTTTCCACAGCCAGCATGGGACCTTTCCAGGAGATACTGCAGTCACACAACCCAGTCAGCTTGCCAAGACCAAGAATGTTATCTAGCTTCTCCATCACCTGTGGCTGTGTGTGCTGACCCCTGCAGAAGCACCTCTCCTGGAGAATGCTCACTCCTCTTTTACAGGGCAAATCTAAAATAGCATCAGAAGCACTGAAGAAGTAAAGTGCCACAAGGACTGGTCTACTGGGCTTTTTTTGGTAGCATTACTCTTCTATACATGTAGTTCTTAACTTTTGCACCACCATGTGATTTTGCATCACCTCATCTGCAGGCAGTCCATCACACTGGAGGTTTGCCTTGGTGCTGGGATTCTACTAAAGCTGGGAAAAGCCTGCCCCAGTGCTTCCCCATGACTTCCCCACACTTCTCCAAAGAGATCACAGCGAGGGAAGAATGGATCACAGTGCCTCTGCAAGGCAGACCAACCTCTCTGGAAGGTCCAGCTTTAGGTGCAATCATAGAATCACAGACTGGTCTGGGTTGGAAGGGACCCCAAGGATCAAGTTCCAACCCCTCTGCCACAAGCAGGGCCACCAACCTCCTGGCCTGGATCTAGACAAGGTTGCCCAGGGCCCCTTTTTGATAGCAAACAGGACATAAAATACAGCACAGGAGCCATAATCAGGGCAGCTGAAACAAGGGGTGGTGCCAAACTCAGATTCAAAAACTACGAAACGACCCTGGGTGTCTGTCCCTGCTGGAAGCTGCAGCTGATCCATTCTGCCACTGCAGCTGTATCTATAAATAGTTGTACAGAGAGAGATACAATTATAGACTTATATTTATAGCGATACAGAGTAAACCCAGTCAGGCTGCACAGCTCCATGTCCTGACACCCAAATAACTTTAAACATTTTGCCCCCGATTCAAATCGCATTACTGTGTTCTTTCCGTCAGCGGAGCTCGGCAAGGGAGCTGGCAGAGCTGCAGGGTTGCAGACACACCTGTGCTAAGGTGGTGAGGACAGTGTTACAGAGGTTCATCTTTAGTCCTGGCATCCAGGAAACCAGCGAGAAAGCAAAACTGAAGTGGCATAAAGGGATGGGAAAAGGGAAAAGATGATATGAACCAGCTGGAAAGGGAAAATCACTTTCCTCTTGCTTAAGAGTTTTCAAGAGACACACTGGTTTTTCTGCATTTGTGATGTTTGGCATAAAAGCAGTTCTGACAAACACAGACATTATGTACCCAGCTTTGATGGACATGGGCAAGGTACAGGATTGGGGCACAGTCCAGAGCCACCAACCCAAAACCCTCACCACCACTACCTCAAAGACCAACCCTTAGCCAAAAGCATAAACTACTAAATCTGAGTCTCAATCATCTGACTTTTCCAAGAGCAAATTAAAAAGCTGCCAAGTGGAAAAGCCAGGAGATACGGTGGTTTGATACTCTCTCCATTGCGCCAGGAACACAGTTTAACCTACCTTTTCACATCTGACATGAGAGGTGAATCCAACATGGATCAGACCAAACACCTCAATTGCTGGGAGAAGATGGGGGAAAATTATCTGAGGTTGAATGTGGTGGTATACATAACAAGCTTTGCAACGGGTGTTTCAGTGCAAGTCAAGGAATTTAAGTAGGTTCAAAATTCAGTTTTCAGTTGAGAGTGTTAAGTGTCATAATGATAAACAACTATATTTATAATATCAAAGCAGCATTGTATGAAAGGGATTAATTATGCCTGAAACTTTCACCAAATTAATGGCTAAATGTTTCTGTATCTGCCATAGCATAACATGCTAGAAACAAGGAAGTCTCCCAATGCAACACAGAGAATGACAAATTATAACATAAAAGGAGGCAGAGGGAACTGGCTTCTTCCTTTTCATTCACATTGACCTGGGTTGGATTTGGGAGTGGTATGGACTCCCACTAACACTCTGCATCGATGGGAAAAAGAGGCTCACTCTGATGCTGAGCCAACAGGTCAATCACACCTTGCATTTGGGCAGGCAGAGTAGGTCTTCTAGGCTAAGCCTTGCAAGATGTTATCTACCCAGGCACCGGGTACAACGGGCAAGATCTGAGGGAGTGGCTGTATCCCCAAGGTACTCACCGAATGCCACACAAAATGCTCGGGAACAAACCGCGTTTCAGTGTGCGACAGGTTAGGGAAACTGAAAAGAAACACCAGCCGTGGGGGGAGAAAACAACACTCCCACCAAAACAAAACAGAGGAGAAAACTGCATAAAGCATGAAGGAAAAAAGTTGTTCAGTCAGTCTGCTCCAGACATTGTTCAGAGGGTGGGAGAACTGGAACACGCTCCCTCCGCAGAGACAAGGGGTCACGGAGCCTCCGACTTTTATATTAATTGTGCTCTTTTGCTTTTGGGGACAAAGAACCTGCATGTAACTTGCATCCCACATGTCACGACACATGTTCCCACCACCAAATAGCAGAGATCTCTGTGCTGATGAAACTTCTACATGCATCTGGACTGTTACTGACCATGCAGAGTAATTCAGTGCCAAACTACCCAAATTTCTCTGTGGACAGGTCTGCTATGTGAGGCAAGGGAAGGTGTTCAAACCCACATACAAGGACAGCGTGGGGCAGGTTTGCCCTCTGCTGGCTAGAGCCTCCGGGCCAAGGAACACGGGACAGACTCCGGGACAGCCGCCACCCCCATCCCCGGCCATCCCTGAGTGAGTCATCAGCTAGTGGGTATTGGGCCCCACTGGGAACAGCCATACTTAAAAGTCTATAAAAGGAGTAGAATAAAACCATCTCAATTTGAGAGAGCTGTAGCCCCTGCTCCCTGCTGCATCCCAGCCCTGCAAGAGACAAATGGGGTTAGTTAAATGATCTCAAGTAAAACCACACCGTGCTGAAGGTTTTTCCCCCATCAGGCTCATCACATTCCTTCTCTTTACTCCAGATCCTTTCTTTTGTACAAACCATTAGGATCGAACACTGCAATCAGACATTTGGAAACGACGCTGCTGCCAAGCCAGGTACCACTGGCAGGTGCACAGGGCCAGGGCACTGCAACACAGGTTAGAAAGAGAGACCCCACTGCAGGAACACAGGCAGCCCTCCTGCCTGTCACCCGCTTCCAAGCACCAGGGTTTGTTTGTCCCTTCCCTTTACCTTTCTCCCACTTCTTTTCATCGCGCCGTGTTTGCTTAGTCCCACTCAAAATGCACTCAGGCAATAAAACTGCAGCAGTGATGAGCGAGTGTTTACCTAGCTCAAAACGAGTCGCCTTGGCAACGCCAAGAAGAGCTCTCCCAGTTCTCCTGCCTCCGTTTTCTCCCGGTTTTGCAGCGACTGGCACGACCGGTAGCAGCTACACATGCTAAGCGCGTTCTCACGCAGGTTCCAGCCAACGGAGGCACGAATGGGAGAGCTGGCCCAGCTCTAAGTGTTACCTAACAAAAACCTACGCGCGCTGCCAAGTATCCCGGAGAACTGCTCGGCCTCTCCGCACCCCAACTTCAAAGGATTAGCCTGGAACAGCAACTGCTGGCATTGAAAGCCAGGAGCCCGCAGCTTTGCAGCTCTCTAACACTTTCTGCTTGGCTAGAGAGCGTCCCTTTGAGGAAGAAGAGGCAGTCAGAAAGCCTGTATGGTTGGTCTGATCACACATTGAACCAGTAAGCACTCATGCAGCGAGCATTTGCTCGCAGAGCTCCTTTCTGGTCACTGCCTGGCAATGTATGCCCGCCACTGGCACTTCGGGCAAGCGTTACATTGATGTCTTCCTCAGAAACAAAGTCAGCTTCCCATTTCCCACGGTTACTTGACCAGGTCTGTATGCAGGCTCAAGAGCAAGCACGAGCAGCCTCTGGTGAGAGGCAGGACAAGGTCCCGGGCCAGCGCTGCTGTTAGAGACAGACTGACGATTCCACCTACCAGTGTCCTTAGAAAGGTGAAAGCCACGACAGCTGTGAGCTTGCATTTAAATCAGTGCTCTTCAATCAGTGCATTTCAATCGGTGCTCTTCAGGACCAAACTTTTTCCAAGAAGGAAATGCACTTGGAATGTAATGATTTAATACCACCGGTACAGACACGGGCAGTTCATGCCCAGAACACCCTGGGCAATCAAGCCAAGTTCTCCATTACAGAGCCCCCATCCAACATGAGGCACACATATCACACAGACTGGTTTGGATTGGGAGGGACCCCAAAGCCCATCTAGTTCCCTCTGCCACAGATAGGGACACCTTCACTAGCCCAGGTTGTCCAAAGCCCCATCCAATCTGGCCTTGAACCTCTGTAATGCTAAGAAGAATCTTCTGCTTTTGGTAGACAGCAGCTTCCTTGCCACCACGCACAGAAATTCAATCATTTGTTGGTACATAGTCACATTACTTCCCCACTCAGGCACATTTCACAGCCACCCGAGCATACCTTACCTAATTATTTTTTACAGCATTATGCAGTGTTTCTCCCATAACTTCATCCCATCTGAGATCATTAGACATTATGCTGCTCCAAGTAAGCAATTACAACACCAACCTAAGAGCTCCCCAGTTCTTGGGGAGCTGGGCAGACAAGTGCCTTTGTCATCTGTCAGAGAGTAATTTTCTAACTTGATTTAGAAGCCTCTCTAGAAAAGGATAATTTGCTTACCCAACAGCTTTCAAAGACTGCCTTAAAGTCCGATCTAAGGTCAGATACACAGTACATCTTAGAGGAAAAAAACAACTGCACAGAACACCAGTTACTACCTGTGTAAGAACAGGTAGAACAGGCAATGTTAAATCAGACTTGGTCAGAGAGCAAAGAGAGGAAAAAATTAGAGTTATGTTTTAGAGAAGGACATGATTTTTTGGGAACACACAACGCCAACACACAAGGCAAATAAAGATTTCAGAAGTTCACTCACTGCAGACAAGAACACTGCAGCATCTCACCACACCTGAGTCTCCCGGGGAAACTGATCTGGTGCAAACTCACTGGAGGATTCCCCCTCCCCCAGACTTTTTGCTTGCTCCACGTAACAACAGTAAGATTGACAACAAATGAGAAACTGAAATGAACTCGAGGTAAAAAATCAAAGATAAAGAAGCCCAAAACAACAGAGGCCTGGTCCCAGTCAGTAAGTTGGTATGACAGAGGAGAGAACAGATATTAAAATATGAGGCTAAAAATAATCTCAGATGCAGCCCTATGCCAGGTCAGTAAGAGCAGAATCAATGTTGGTTTTTGCTCCAGGCAGGTTTATGTGTAACACTGTCCTCTCACAACAGTCTGCAGAGAGAAGAGAGAGAAAAATCACAAAAAAGAAATGATCGATCCAAGGTTATTGACTCCTAGAGTTTCACAGCATCACCCTGAGTTGTTTTCAAAAAGTGGTATTTGGAGGGTTGGGGTTGAGGGTAACACTGGGGCACAAAAGCTAAAACACTTGGAAGGGCTTAGGAATGGATAAACCTAGTGAAAACCAATAGAGCAGAAGATTTAGTCATAAGCAACAACCCAAACCATTGTGGGTTAAGTGTGCCAGACTCCAGTATAGGCACCCTCTGTTAGCAGGTCAAACATTTGGGAGTGGGAAACACAACAGACAGACAGCTCCTCTTAGCATATGTTGATGAGGAGGGATAACTGTCATGTGTACTCAGAGACGAGAGAAATATTGCATAAACCATTCTGGCATACTGAAGAACCCAGGTTTCTTTTGTGAGAGCATACAGACTATCCACTCCATACACGACATCTGCACTGAAAGAGAAACTCATGTTTAATTGTAAAGTCCTTAACCTACATAAATATAGAAACAAACAGAAGAGTGACTTCTCATGCTATGTGTTCAAGTCAGGAATTATTAACACCACAGCAAAGCTCCAAGACTTACACTTTTGCAGTTCTGCTCCACTCTCCACAAAACACACAAAAAAGCCTGAATCGCTTACGATCTGAATTATTTATAACGTGAAATTTTTACTTAAGTAATTTCAGCAGAAAAATCCAAAGCATTTTAGCTAGAGTGGTTTGGGTTCCCTCCATCCCCCTGCACATCACAGAAATGGAGGGGGTGGGGTGGGGGAAAGTATTTCCGAAAGAACTGGCCTTAGGCAGTTCCCAAGAACTGGTATAATAGTTCCCATTACTTCTGTTAGGCTACATCTCAAGTAGCACCACAGAACCAGCGATCCACAAAGACTCCTCCACTTCTGTTGTGCAGCTTCTCTACACTATTCTCATCTTAGATAGTTTGATTACAGTCAGTAACTTGGTATCATCTCTTAAAAAATACTTTTGCCTCCTTTCCCCCCGCCTTTGCCTCCTGTTCTCCCTGACTACAAAGCCAACATGGCATTATACTCACACTCCTTTCAAGAACTCAGTAGGAACAACACAGGTGCTTTCCCTAAATAGCAGAAATATACCAGTGTCAGCAAACATTTTACTATAATATGTACCATTAAAATACCTACACACGTCTGGCAAGTGGACAGCATACAGTGTAAAAACATTCACCTAACTTACCCGAAAAATATAATCTATAGCTAGACTATAGATTTGCCTGGAGTATCACCAGCAGTTTCCTTCAGACTCTGATGGTATTATAAGATTGTATTTCTACACTTGCTCATCCTTCTGTTTATAAGGAAGCTTCACACTTTTATAAAACATGTTAGTGCCGTATTCGCCCTGCAATAAAATCCACTAAAATCAACTCACAAGTAAACATGTGAATTTATCTTTACAGTAATGGAGAAGAGCTTTAATGGTACACTTAGTCACACACTAGTTCATTCTTTTAATCCAATTTTATCTTTCAGGTTTGTTTTTATAAATATTTTTTATAAATATTGCTATTCTATACTGAAATACTTTAAATAGCATTAAGATCATCCTAACTTGTGAACTACACAGCACTTATGTGTGAGAATTACTTCTGGAGCTACAGTCACCAGATCTTATATCTTCCCCTGAAGATTTTAAAAAGAAAAAAGTTTAACTATGAAATTTTAAGAGCAGTTTTTAAAAATTATAACCTTTAATGCAAGTAAATTTTCTTCGACTTTTCAGCAACAGATCCATCAGTCCTAACCACTTTGACTGTATGATCTTCCATGTATTTTATTCTGCTGTGTTCTTCGACAATCAGATAGGCTAACCAGAGGCCTAGAGAGGTTTATTTAGCACTAACCCATTTTACTTAGTGTCACAAAGCGGGCTGAAGAATTACAGATGCACAACTAAATTTCTCAAGCATTTTATTTCATGATCTAGTGTATAAAACTTCAACTTATAAAAAAAAGTGAACCAAAGCAAGATTTAATACATTTTTTCCAGAGGATTTAAAGGCTCAGAAGCAGTAAACATTAAGCTTTTTGAAAAGGGCATTCAGAACAGTCTTCACACTTGTCTGCAGAATGAAGAATCAAACTGACCAGTTTTTGATGCCTTCCTAAAAACAGTTTAGTTGCTGTAAGCCTTTGTGTTTATGGAGTTTGTTTTCAGTTAGGTTTCTCAGTTTGTTGTTTTTTTTTCAAATACCTAGTTTACTTTCAAGATCACAGACAGTCTTGGTTAGTTATCCTCAGTGAAGCGAATGTGTTTGCTTGCTTGTTGAGTCTTTTCAAGTCTCATTCTTTCAGCTTTAGCAATCAACTGTAAACAAAAAAAAAAAAATACTGTCAAAAAGATCAGAGGAAGATTACATTGTTATGATTTCCTGTCATGAATACATTACTGACTGATTTACCAAACTTCATAAGAAAAAGCTGATCTTTGAACAGTGGAGCTAACCTGTACATTTGACAAAAAAAAAAAAGCAGCACCCCTGATATAATTAATTTCAGTGTTGCCTCAGAATCATCAGAAGACTAAGGTATCTCCTCAGTCTCTGGAGAGTGCAGCATCTTCCCTTCCATCCCTTCTTCCTCCAAACATGGCTGGAGAGAAAAAAAATTACAAGTTCAAAACCTCCCAAAGTCTCACAGAGTAAAACACCCTACCCATTTATACTGTATTCATGCTATCACCATGCAAGAAAAACAAGGTCAGATCATTTAAAAAAAGAAAAGCCTTAGGAATATTGTGTCATTCTCTACACTCAGTTACCAAAGAAACAAAACCACTGCAATTCTGATGGGGGCTATCTTTCAGGCTACGTAAACAGCACAATACATATCACAGCCCTGCTGAGAATGAATCCCAGGTAATAAAAGCCCAGTTTGGAGGAACACTGATGCCAGGAATCCCTAACTCATCGCTATCTGAGCAGGGATTTGAGCAGGTTGTTTTGGGCTGTATTTAGTTCAATTACTAAGGTACCTGGGACTGCTTTACTTTTCTCACCCAAAGCAGAGCCCTGAGTGCTGAACTGCAGCACAACTGAACTGAGGCAGGTGGGTTCACTAACATTACAAGCTATGTCTGAAACTACATTAACCCGGGTAGGAATTCTCAACGGACCAAGGATTTAGAACAATAAGACCCTTCAGGGTTCTCTTTCCTTTATACACACTTTACTAAGTGCATATAAAATATATCTAGCCTTAGAATAGTATCAAGAAATAATGCAGCCTCAGCTAACCCGCATTAATTTTGATTCCAAAATGCACACCCTTTGTGAATATTGAGCCAGCTAATTAGGAGACCTCCTCAAATGTCTGCACCAAGTAAAAATGAGTATGAGGGCAGGTGAAGGCTGCATAAGCAATTTTAATAACACAAATCAACTACATCTCCTTGCTATAGAGACAGACATGCCTGATGCACCTGCTGTGCCAGCTAGCCTTAGATGTCCAGCACCCTACTCTGGGACTAGAAACAGAAAAAGAACAAATCACCTTGACTTTGTATGTTAACTGACTTTTTACACACCAGATTAGGAATCCGGATTTTGGGACAATTCCATCTCCCTTCTGCTACAGCAGCCTTGCTTGCTTTTTTGGCAGAAGTTTACCAGCTAGAACACCTCCAGTACCCTGACAAGCAGGACTTCCACAACAGACCACCTCCCCCACCCACACAGTTTACCACTACAATTTGGACAATCCCTCCGGTTGATCTTCAGTTTGCCCCTCTTTCATTGTTTCCGAATATGTGTGCACAGTCACCAGTCCAATAACAAGAACATAACTCATTTTTTAGCAAATAGCTGCTACCAGTGCAAGGGTGTGAGAAAGGCTCTTGTCCAACTAACCAACCTGGTAATTTCAAACTTCTGTGTACTGTTTTCCATCACAAAGCAAAAAATAGAACAACTTTAAAAGCATGCTTGTTTTCAAAGCATCCATACTAGAAGATTCATAGACTTTAACTACAGTACTGCAAAAAAGCAATATAATACCAAAATAACAAGCTTTGTTACTGTGATGCCCCATTAAGATTCCTTAACCATAAACAAGACCTTATTAGGTAACTTACATGAATAAGATTTTAAAAACCCAGTACAACAATGCAAAACATAATGAACAAAACAGATGCCTAATCTGAATAAAAAGTGAAAAAGGAGGAAAGTCCTGTGAATCCATATACATCTAACACTGAGTCTAAACCCACATGGATTTATCTGATGGGGGCAACTATAATGTACCAGCTGGTGCTGAGGCAAAGGGGCACTTGCTCACCAGGCAATCCACTTAAGTTTACTAGATTTCACATATAAATCAATTTATTTACTATCCAGATGGCTGTAGTCACTGCTATGTCCTGCAGACATTGCATCTTGTGTGCAGCATGGAAGTACAAGGGATGCTGCTGCATTCATTATGGCAGTCAGGAACTACACCCCACAAGGACACTGCATGGATGCACTCTTCACCATAGTGCAGTATAATCACACCAGCAGTTTTACATGTGCACCCCCCTCGGGGTTCCCCTGCAGCATTTAATTTGATGGCAATCCATAACATGTTCAGCACGTTATGGATTGCCAACAAATTAAATACAGCATCAGACCATAAATTGTGGTAGATGGTTCTCATCCATTCTCCAGAAATAAAATTACTCTAAGGATGTAACTAAGCTACTTCTATTCTCCAGTATCTGAAATAATATTTTTAAAAAATCCTTTATTTATGTATTTAAGAGTTAAGCTCCAAAGCAGCGAGGAGTACAGTGCCTCATTCGTTAAACATATGGGATGAAAAACCAACATATACACCAGGAGGAAACGTTCAAGATGTGAACTGCTCTGTTCATACTATGAATGTATCTATACCAGAATCTCAGAACTAGCAAGCTGCCTCAAAGATTCCCATTTTCAGCTATCAATCCAATACCAATGCACCCAGTCCCCTTCCATAGACACCAACTTCAGAGAAATGGGTTTATTTGTATTCTGAACCTGGACTTCTTACCACCGGCACACAGACAGGGTCAGTCTTGCAAGGACACAGCTCCCAGCCTCAGGCACAATCACAAGAGAATAGCATGGGCTGTGCCCAGTTATCCCCACTAAGCTCCGTTCCCGTATGTTCTACAAATTATTCCGCCCTTTACAAACACCCAATTCTCACTTCCTCACCAAACGCCCTTCTCTTCTACCACCACTCCCACCCTCTTAAACCCCTTCTGTGCAAGGTGCGAACTAGGTTCGGCAGCAGCACCTCCTCCCACAGGAGTCCCCAAGCTTGCAGACACTCATGCCTTTGTTTTCTGAACACAACACTTTAATCAGGCTAGAGAGTTTGAAGTTAGACTGATGAATTGCTTCAGGCCTGCATAAACCGGCACTGCCCTAAAGAAACAGCTCTGGCAAGAAAGTTTTTCATCTGTATCACTACATCACCCCTCAGGCAGTTTTACCACGCAGCTGAACAACAGGCTAAGAACATGGATGCACAGAGAGGAGCAGAGGTGAGGAGGAATGACCACAGCTGGGGAAAAAGCCTGGCACTCCACACCATTTTAATTCCAAAGAATGGCTAGGCCTCAGTCACGAATTCGGGGGAAACTGTGGTATACCTAGTCTCTTCACGACATTTAATTGGTAAAAACTGTAACAGAGAAAGCAAACGGGTTTTTGTGGAGGCTCTCTGCCACAGGACCCACTGCAGGAAAGCTGAGGAACCTCAATCAGCCTTAAGTTACACTCAAAAGCACGTCTGTGTTTCGGTGTGCTGCCAGTAACGCGATGCAGTCCATGCAGCAATAACTATAGCCATCATTACTATAGATACATGGACACCGTCACACCGATATCGCTTATGTGGGTCTCACTTTTATGCCTACATCTAAACACTAATTGAAAGGGAGTATAAGATGCTGTCTTTATATGCATAGATCATCTAATACGCAAATGCTCATCTTCAGACAGATGTGGTAAGCGATTTTTAAAACATCAAACATAATAGATCTTCAAGAAAGACACTAAATGAGTACATTCACAGTTGTACATGTTTAATGATGAATCAGTATTTTTTTTTCCTTCCTTCCTTTTATTGTGACCTCCAGGAGAACAAACCTTGTGAGTGCTTCAGAAGAATTTTCAAATAAAATATTAAAATTAATATTCAGCAACAGAGAAACATTTATCAGTCTGTACTTTGGGATTTCAGACCATCAGAAAGGAAAGGGTTATGAGTTACTAACTACAGCACCACATTCTTTTCTTGATGTTTTGCTTAACAGTGTTAGCATTTAAATAGCGTTCACTAAGCTTTGAAGTTAACACCCCCCAGTGTTGCAAGGTGATGGGTAAGGGGGAGAAGCAGAAGTTTGCATCCTCACCACTTCTATTGTTAGGCAGAACTGAGACAGTTTATATTTGCAAGCCTAGACGAGGTCCATTACTGGCCAGTTTGGTCAAGAAATGCCAATCTTCAAAAGACAAAGAACAGAAACTTGAGAGCAGGGTCCCTAGAGTCCAAATTCAAGTCAAAGGTGCCACTTCACTATATATTTTAGTATATATAAAAAAAAACAAAAACAAACAGCCCAAACCACACCTGGCAGCAGTCAGTAAAAGCCTCTAAAGCTGTAAAATTTTCATGTTCCTTTACTGCTTGTATTAAAGAATTATGGATAGAGCAAATGCCACTTTTATGGTTTAGAAAAATTAATTCGGTCATTTGGAGAAATTCTTTATGCATACCTTTGTTTTAAAGAACACATAGGCAAAACAAGGCAACACAAGCAAAATAAGCCTTGTACAAGAAAAAGCTTTGACCTGTACAACTGATGTTCCTTTAGGCACTGGTAGTTACTTATTGTCTATTTATGGAACAACTAGGAAGTTTTTGGCACCGTGTGCATCACTGGAGTGTCTAGGAATCAAAAAGTCTCCAAACTCACCGGAATTACTACATTCGTTCAGGTAAGTTCTGAAGTTTTGCAAGCCACAGCATAAAGATTCAGGCTAAAGCCAACTCAAACCTTATCTGCAATGTGTGTAAACCTAGCAATAAGATGTCTGTGAAACACTCCTTGGCTCCTGTCAGCTAAAGGATCTGACTGGCTTGGAAGGATCTGGGCAGGAGTGGAGACCGCAGCAAGTTCATTACCACACTCCCTCAGTGCTGCAGCCTGACCGTCGCCCTTGTCAAGGCCGTGAGGAAATTTCACTGCATCTTACACCGCTGTGGTCGGGCAGCCGCACAGCTACGGGCACTCCCAGCAGCATTCAGATTTGTCTGGGTTGGGACAGACTTATTAGCAACTCAACAATGCTCACCATGACACTGAACCATAGAACCATACATTTTAAACAGCGTGTAATTTGTGAGAAGAAGGACTCATCCTGAAGGAAACCATTCTCTTTACCATGCTACAGAATTAAGACTAAAGCACTAGACTTTATCTAGAGCAAATCAGGACTTCACTTTTTAAAGAGCTCATCCAGACAGGATTTTAAAGGAAAATACAGCTTACAAATTAACTCCACACCTTTAGTCATGGCCCTAACTTTCTCCTATCTCCCTCCATAAAGACTAGCCTTGCAAGTGCACCAAGGCAAACACACATTTTGTGGCTCTAAAGCAAAGTCAGCAGGAAAGTTATATAACTGGATTGAATAGACCCAAAACGTGAGTGTAAAAAATGCATAGAGAAAATAAACCTAAAGTAACTTGCACATTACCTTCTCAGTACCCCGCTTCTTTTCTCGGGGCTGGTTAAGTTTAGCTTGTCTATCCACCAAAATCTTCTGCCAGTAACGTTGTTCATGATCACCTTGAAAAAACGAATTAGCATTACAGAAAGTGAATAAAAGTATTCAAGACGAACTGATGCAGTGGTTTCAGCTGTGATGAGAATTAGTCTTTTCTAAGGAAGGTAAATGCATGTGAAAATAACCTGTTGGGGAAATCTAACAGGTATTTCTCCACCAGCCTTAAATTTCCTAGCCAGAGAAGTAATACAGCATTGCAACATCCAAATACCACACATTGAGGTGAACAAAGGAAAGAAAAAACTATCTGATGAAGCTTAAAGCTGACAGAGGTCTCCGTTCTGTAGGAGCTGGATAGAACCTGAATCAAGGTCCTATAAAATTTGGCAACTTAGGGACTGGTGAGCAACGAAGTTATAAACTTAAGAACTGCGGAAATCTGCAAATACCTCTCTCTATATGTGACTAGCAGAAGGATCTCAGTTTTAGCCAAGAGTTTCACTATGTCAGTCAGAGGCCCCAACAGAAAAAAAAAAAAGTTTTGAGAACGATTTCCTTTCACCAAAACCATCATTAGAAGCAAGCACTAAGGATTTCAGGGGTAGTTTAGAATATTTAAACGTAGGGGAAAATGAGAGGAAATGATTTTGCAGCTTTTGTCAGCAGTTGTTCCATAGTAAGCTGTTTGCCACTGTTTGTTGTGTTTGTGCTGCAAGAAACACAATGAGAATTTAGTGATGTTGTCCTGCATGATGAAAAAACTTCAGTTGAAGGGAATTTTCCAAGTGATCCTATTGCAAAAGTGTTCAAGATATTATTCTCAGAAAAAAATGCAAAAGTGACAGGATTCCTAATTTTGAGAAGCAATTTTGTATAAATAATGCTGTTAAAATGTATACATTCAAATCACAACATCTAAACATTACTCTGAACGTTTAATACCTTGTCAAATGAAAAACTGAACACATTTAAAGTCAAGCTCTAAAAATATTATTGAGAAAACATGTGTCCCTGCAATAGGGAGCATTAAAAATTCCTTCTTATCCTCTGTACTCACCTTATGCCACCAAGAAAAGCTGAAACCGCAGTTTTTATTTGACATTTATGGGGGTTTACACCCCTGCATACACAGAACGAAACCCTATGTGAGGGTCTCTGCAGAAGTGAGGTAAAATATTAAAATACAGAGATGAGAGAATCCCCCTAGATTGTTTTTACAGAGTTTTGGTGTTTGTTTGGTTTTTTGGGCTGTGTGTGTTGTTTTTTTGTTTACTTTTACATTTAGGATTTTTACTGCCTATCTAGAATGCAAGTTTTACAAATACAGGAAAAAAATCTGAGAGGAGGAAATTGTACCCCTTACCTTCATAAAAAGGTTTTTAGAAGACTGGTCGAAATCTAAAACAAGTTTAGAAAAAACAGAAATTGCAGGGGGGTGTGGGGTCAGAGGTACAAACAGAACACACATTAGGATGACGATCCAAAATAAGCCAGTAAATAAATTACTGTAAGCACAATCTTTAAAAAGTCCCTGGCATAAGTTATTCAACTTCCTGGAAAAAATAAAGATTAATTAGAAGGGAAATGCTTAATCCACTATAAGCATATCCACACCGTTACATCCTTCTCCTGTTACTTCACAGGAAGTAACATTTTATTTTAAAATTCTTTTATAGTGCATTACCGCTAAAATTGATATAAATAAACTAATCTCAAAAGAACAGGGTTAAGCTGATAAAGGCAAGGAATTGTTATTTTGTGCCAATAGTGGCAAACCCCTTACCGTTTTACCAATTTCATTATAATAGCAAAATGAGAAGACTCACATAAAGCAGTCTTTTCCCCAGCTCCCAAGATGTCAATGTCCGCAGAGCTACCATGCAAAAGATTCTGTTCCACAATAACTAAGTCATGTGCTGTTCTCCCATTAAAAAGAGAAGTCTTACCAGTAAGAACTTCGAATTTCCAGTTGTTTTTGATCTGTATTTCTTTGTATGATTTCATGACAATCTGTGCATCCTCAGGAGTTTTAAAACGGACATGACATTCTGTGTCTCCCTCCAGCATGTCAACATAAGCAACTTCAGCCAGCACTGCCAAAGCATCCTAAAAGCACATGAGAACATTGATTGTGAACCAGACTTTAAAATAAAACTAACGTAAAGAGTGACTTTTTGACCAGTTTGTAGGTTTCTGAAATCTTCAAAAAGGCCAATAACTGAACTTTCTCATTTAACCAATGAACTGCTTATCAATTAGGCAATTATTATTATTTTCTTAAGAAGTTTGTAACAGAGTTCTGATTATAAACCTACATAAACCTTCTCTCATCCTGCTCTCCAAGAGCAATTTAAAGCAGTAATACCTGCAGATTTTTTTTTTTTTAAAAGAGGAAAAAGACCTAAATTTACTAATGGAACATTTGTAATCATCCATTTATTTCCACACGGTATCAGCAAGGGCTTTTTTTTTCTTAAAAAAAAATTATTTGTGTACTATAACATTGACATACAGCCACCCAACAGAAAAAAATGTCTAGCTTCACTCTCTGCACCAAGTATATAAAAGCAAGCTCATTCACAGCAGACTGAGTAGTAGTAAACCAACCCTTCCTATCTTCATGAAGTGACCTCTGCTTGAAAATTTTCACTAACAGAAGAGTCACACATGCTCTTTCAGATGAAGTACATCACTTGTAATACCTGCTGTTAGGGAAATTAACTCAGACCACACATTCCTAGTCAATTTTGCTCACAGCAGGCAGCTCAAGATGCTTCTATTCAAGAATTACACACTGATTTTATTTAACCCTCCACTACCAAGGACAGCCTTAAAACAAAACTTAAGTTCCAACACTGCTGAGAATTTCAGAGCAAACTGAAGGTACTTTTACTCTTAATTCTGATATCTCAGAGTCATGCGAACATGGGCAACTAAAACGACCCAAACAGTTTTAGTGGAGGAAGAGCACAGGCAAAGTAAGGTTTTGTCAAAATCTAGTATCTTCCATAAAAGCAAGTAGCATGGGGGGGGGGAATGATTAAAAAAAAAACCAAACAACACAGTATTGAGCAGTTTACAGCTTCTACTGCTGCCCCAAAGAAAGGGCTGATGCACCCAAAAGATTATAGCTTCTTTCAACCACAGTGGCATCCTGTCATTATATGTCTCCCTAAAAATTTTGCCTCGTTTGTTTGCTAATATTTTGCAAAATATTTTGCCTACTTTTTATGGGAATATTATCAACAATAGCAAAGGCCTCACCCATTTTACTCTGTTCCCCTTTACTTTCATAAAGCCTTAGTTTTTCCAGAAAAAAAAAAAAAAAGAAAAACAGAAACAAAACCAAAACCCAACCTAAACTAAAAGAATATCTGGAAGTACCTGAAAGTAAGTTTGTTCTCAGCTGTAGCAGGAGCTATAAGCAGCGCTTATTTAAAATATAAGCCGCACTCCACCTCCTGATCACAATACATTAAGTTGGGACACAAACCTAATGCAGTAAGGTATATACTGCGGTCAGAGGGGCCCTCAATCCTTAGTGACAACTGCCACATTCTCTTAGTGTCTCTAGCACTCAGACAACTGCTTACCAGTATACCTAGGCAGATAAGACTGATTAAGTTGAAACCAGTTTGGTTTTGGGGAGAGAGAAGTCTCCCATCTTGCTTAAATTTATGCAGACACCAAACTTCACATGCTTCTGCTGTCAGTGACTCCAAATGGACTGTTCAGTTCTAAATACAGGTAGTTTGATAAGTCATCTCAGTACTCAAAGTTTGAGCCATTCTCTCATTGGCTTAAGTTGTCTGAATATTAATTCCAACATGAGATAAAAACTGCTCCAATTCTTTCCAGTTGTTATTAATCCAGAAGTACAGTTTGTGAAAGTGTCCTGTGTCACATTCATGGAAAAAGCCTGCTATTTGCCAGTTTGAAAAACTTATTTCAATTTCAAAAAGATGCAGCTTATAACTGCTCTGTTCCATAAAAGAAAATATTCTTAACACATGAAACTGATTTAAAAAAAAGCATTTGGAATAAATAGAGAAAAAAAGAGCACTTGGCATAAAGGAAAAAAGGGTGCAAATTAGTAACAGGACAAGTTCTACTGTCAGTCTCACTGGAGTTTTTCTAATTCTAAACTTTTTTTTACTGATAAAACTCCCAACAATCCAACCAAAACTCACAAAACATTTTTTTTTTAATTTCCTGTAAACAATATTCCTGTTAACAATAAAATCCCAAATATGCTGTTCTGGGTTTCATCTGAATTGTGCCAGAATTGCCCGACACCCTGGCACACAGAGAACCCTGCACCCACTTCGTTAACAACTCTTTTTTAAGCTGGAAAGAACTACTCATCCTATACAGCACTATGTATTTTTGCCATTATTTTAATTATAAGGTTGACATTGCTTGAAGCACTTTAACTCTTGCTTTCAAACTCCTTATTTTGATGCCGTAAAAATAGCCATTATCAAGTAGAAATAGAGAAGAATAGTTACACAGCTACTGTCCAAATAAATTATTATTTTTTTTAAATTAAAAATCAGTACTTGTTTAAAGGGTATTCCATATTCAAACATTTGTGGGGCCGTGTAAGAGGAAAGGCTAACAGCTACCCTGAGGTTACAAAGGCATTACCTTGATCTGCTTCCTGCCCGGCAGGGGCTCAGTGCTAATGATCTTCACAATTACTCCACTCACGAACTGGGGCCCCATTGTGTTAGCCTTGACGGGAGGGGCCGAATCTTCACCGATGGCTGCTCAGTTTGGAAAGAGGGAAGAAAAACGTTTTAACTTTTTCGTTTGAAAACCAAAAGATGCCAAGAAAGCACACGAGCAAAAATCTACCTATAAGAGAGGAAACACAGGACAAAAACTTGTTCTACTGCGGATAAAAGCGTTGTGGTGGGGTTCTGGATTTTTTGCCTTTTTTAAGAATTAAACATCAAGGCTGTTCACAAGGTCAAGTCAATGTAAGGGGAAAAAATAACTCCAATAAAACTTTTTTTGAACCTTCAGTTCTATAGTGAAAACCCGCTGATAGGCATTGATATGTCTAGACTGAAGTACAGAAGAACCAGAACAAAAAAGGAGTAACTATTAAAAAGGTAGAAATTTTACTAAGGACACAATTCTAAAGCTACTTTGAAACTGTAAGGCTGATAAAAACCATCCTACAAACAATGGTTGCCTTACCAAAACCATTTTGTATATTACTGCAGGTATAGTTGTGCCTAAGCAAATCAGGCCCAAGTTTCATCCTCAAAAAAGCTGATTCATGACTTAACCCTCCCTCTGACACTTCCTAACTACAATTACCTAAAAAGATCCTTAAGCTGAAGAGCTAGTGAAACATGACAAATGTACTTGTTCAATCTTTACTTATAAAATTCCTTGGTCCAATATCTATTTAAATAAGGGATAGCTGCTCTTAACAATTCAGAACATTCAGAGAAAGCACTGGCACTGTAGAACATAAATTTTTTGTTTCTTTGTTTTTTCTCGAAGACCACCATTTAAAAACACTTATGTTTGCGTGCTAGAATCATGAAGGACACAAGACCAAAACCCCAAACAGGGGATTACATTTGTCATTTTCAGAATGAGGCTTTTTCTGCGCAGAAGATTCTGTTTCCATCTCTCCCACAGGATCAGGTTTGATTTGAGACATTGTTTTCTTTAAGGAGGCCATACTGGCTTTTTGAAGGGCTAAATATTCTTGCTTCAAATCCATCCACTCGGTTCTGTAAGCAGCAACACAGGGAGATGATATCAGTCACACACAAGAAAACATTTAAAAACTTGGTGATGGCATAAAAGAATGAAATAGCTTAATCTAAACTTGGAACAGTGTACTTAACCCTTACCATCTCCTTGTACCTAGATAAAATCAAGTCTTGTCAGTATCTGTATGTTTATGGTCTTGCTTTAGCTGTTAATATTCCAGGAAAGTCTAACAAGATCAACCTATCAGTCAACTAGAGTAACTCCGAAATTTCTGATACGTATTCAGAAAACCTGCAAAACAGCTTAGCAAAATGTTTTCTGCTGCAACTACACAAAGCAACGCACTAAATTCAGAGTTAATTCAGAGACAGTGAACTCTGAATTCACTGAATTAGTTCAGTGAACCCACTCCTGTGCTGCTATATTAAGAATCATTTATTTTCTAGAAAAATCATTGATAGAAAATAAACAACTGTTAAAACTCACCAAAAACCTACCGAGATAAGAACATTCCTTACTATTCAAATGCATTTTGGTTAAAAAATACCACCACATGGAAGCAATTTATATATTTACATACATTTAACATGGAGATGTTTCTGCAAACAGCTAGAGCTTTGCTCCACAGAAACACAATGCCTGTAGTGCCACTGTGAGAACGACTCATTGTTACCCTAATCTGTGCTATCAAACAAGCTGATAGAGGATTTTTAAAGAGGAGGATATCTTGTGGTAATGGTTTTAGCTGTTAACATTGACAACTGTATACTTCAAAAAAGCATCCAGACTCACCCAGGATCATACATTCTCAGAGAGCAAAGACATTAAAATAACAAAAGACCCACGTAATGATTCTTTGAGATAAAAAGGCAGCACAGCAAGGTATGGTATAAATACAAGCCCAAGGAGTTACTTACTAGCTTGACTCCGAAGTGAAGACCATGAGGAGTGCGTCAGGCAAGTATTGTCAATGATTCTACTCTTAAGAACGGCTTTTCTGTACAATTTATGTAGAAAACTTCGTAGAATTAACTTAAGTTTTAAAACGTTTCTCTTTTTTTTGTGCAGTAGTCTTCAACCGCAATGGAAAAGGGCCGCCGTTGATTTACCTGCACTTTGGGGGGTGGGTTTGGTTTCTCTTTTTTTTTTTTTTTGGTGGACCCCTTTTACTTTAACATGGAGGTGCTTTCTGTGATATTAAAAAAGTAAGTGCTTCCATGTTTTAGTAGAGGTGAATCCTGAACGCAATACTGAAATATCGGGATTTCCCTCTGCTCCCATAAAAGCCGCAAGATCTTTAAACATGGGAGAAGAAAACCGAAGAATTGCAACGATGTTTTTTAAGGCATGCTCCTCCAAGAACTAGAGGCTGAAAACCAGTTTTTCGACGGTCTGTACTTGGCAAAAATATTAAATCCATTTTAAAGGGAACTCCCTTCGCTTTAACATGGAGGTACCTGCTGCCTAAAAAAGTAAGTGCTTCCATGTTTCAGTGGCGGTGGATCCTTGCTTTCTTAAATGCCATTTATAACTTGATGCATTTTTTTTTTCATGTAGCATTACCTGCACTATTTATATCGTCTCCACTTAAGGACCCCCACAACTTAAATGTGGATGTACTTGCTTTACTACTTAATAGTAAGTGCTTCCATGTTTTAGTGATGGTGAATCCTTTCTCCTCTCTCACCCTCCGCCGGGATACTATTCCTACTGTACCTTAAGCTTCTCATTTATCATCATTGGGCACAGCGTTCTACAGTGGCAAGGCAAGGGCCCCCTCTACTTTAACATGGGAGGTACTTGCTGGATGCCTAAAAAGTAAGTGCTTCCATGTTTTAGTTGTGGTGACTCCTAAAAGCCCACCATGAAGCTTCTGAAATAGTATAGAAACTGGCCTGCAGTGACCATCACTGGCATAAATTATATGGTCAGATCTCTCCAGAGCTGCGTTTTTACTTGAAAACGACAGTATTTAAATCTTGTTTAGCTACAGCCTAATACTGTTGCTAATATGCAACTCTGTTATATAAAAAATTGGAATTGCACTTTAGCAATGGTGATGGACTGTGAGACATACAAGATTTTGAATTGCATAGAGCTATGGAATCCTTGTGGTACCTGTTAAAAACAATAAATGGTGCAAAACATATACCGAAGAATGAATGCCTAGTCTTGTGCATCTTAATACCAGGCCAAAAGGCATAAAATACAGCTAAATAGAGGTTATTCTTACAAATGAGGAATCCCCCACCCAGCCTGGAGCATCAAGACTACTACCAGTTTAGCACTCCTGAGACAGTAATTGCTCCCATGCTACAGAAAACTATATTCCATAACCTACTTGGAAAGCACTCTGAGTGGAATGACTTCTTCACCCATTTTGTGTCTCTCTCTGTGTTTTTTCTTGTGTTTCCTTTTGGATTTTGAAAGCGATGTGTCTTTTTTGTCTTTGTCTTCTTCTGTAGAAATGTCTGCATTGGGAAAATGCAAAGGGATTACTTCTACCTATACCTATATTAACAGAAAACTTACTTTAAAAATAAATCTGCCTAGTAATTTCTAATTCACTTTTTCTCAACTGCCTCGATTTAGCCTGATTACGGATTCTTGTTAACCCAAATGTGACTTCAATGCAGCTTTTAATACCTTCTATCCCATGTATTCTATGCCTTTTATCCCATGTAAGTGGGATCATTGGCTTCAATCTAGATTCTGGTACTGTCACAATTTGCCTAGACAGTTAAATCCATTTACCTGCTTGAGTGTTGAACTTTCCAGCTTATCTCTGAAATCGCTTTATTACTAGTTTTTACAGTCTGTAATGTTTTACACTGTAATGTTTTGCTTTTTGGCTGCTAATATCTCATAACCCTTTATACCTCATAACAACAATCTGTCATCTTGCAGAGATACAAACCATTAGAATCTTTTGGAGCTTCCATTCTTTCTTCTTTAACTGGACAAATTTCATCCTTTTGAGCAGTTTTCTTGACTTTTGGAGCTGATGATTCACCATCTCCAGAGCTGGTTCTCTTTCTCTTCCCTAGTCTGTTTTCCCAAGACACCTCTGAGCCTTCTGTTTTGTCCCATTTTCTTTTCTCTCTCTTTGAGGGCTTGTGAGTCTTGCTCACCTCCATTTCTGAACATTCTGATGAAGTCCTACATCTTTTTGACTTGGCTACTTCCTCTGTAGTGTTCATGTTTGTTTCCTTTGTCTCCACAGTTGCCTGTACACTGCTCTCTTTCTTGATTTTGGATTTCTTTCTTTTCTTCTTTTTCTTCTCTTCTGTATTAAAGTGATTAAAATGTTAATTGACCTAAGTAAACTACACTACCACACTACAGAACACATGCAATACATTGCCCCAAATTTCTCTTCCTAGGTATTTTAAGCAGAAAAAAGTTTACTCAGATAACTGCCAAATTGAGAAAGACCTCTGGATCACAAGGGCAGCTTGACTAAGGGTTCCTGAAGTACTTGCTAAAAACTTTGCTTTGTTTTGTCAGATCTTTGGCTGACTTGGCTGGTCGTGTGTGGAGCCAGAAGTTGGGACTTTATGGTCCTTGATAACATCTGAACAGCACTAACAGTGTATTCTGTTAATACTATTCTGCAATACTGTGCCTAACTTGTCTTGAGGAAAAAGTCAGCGGTTTAAAGAGGCACAAACTTACTGGGATCAAGAAAAAAGTCCTAATAAAAAAGCACTTAATGGTGCTTACCTACTACACTGCTGTTACTTGTATTCAGTTCAGGAACAGGCTTATTCTTTACTGTTTTGGGGAATATCCCAGGTTTTCGTGGTGCTTCTTCTGGTGGATTATTCAAAAACTGGAAAAAATCCAAACCAACAACTAAACATTAACAAACACTAATGTTTTAGTAATTCTTTAGGTATAAAGTTAAAGTCAGTACACTGATATCTCACTATATACATATATATACACACAAAAAACTACATTGGTTTTGGGGCTTCTACTTGTTTTTGGTGGAAAGTGCAGTCTGCTTGATTTCACTAAATTTTCAAATCCAGATGATTTGGTACAGCCGTGCTTGTCTGAAATTTAATAGCTACTGTACTGTTACACATATCTTATTCAGCAATTGTGGCACTGACTGGAGGTCTGGGTGTAGGAGACAAAAAACTTACAATAGTATTTTAGGAATTTATGTAAGATTCAGTAGGTCAGCTGGCAAATACTGCACCATCCCTATCAAAAAAACGATCAGAAGAATGTTAACAGACCAGAGGCACCATTACTCACCTCAATAGCTTTCTCTGCTTGCTCTTTTGTTTCAAATTCAACAAAGGCAAATCCCTTTGGATCGCCACTACTTTTATACCGGGGTATACTGACATAAACTACATTACCACACTTTCCAAACACCCGCTCAATCCAACTATGATTGACATTTTTGGGAAGCAGCTCCTAGGAAGAAAAAAAAACAAATTTTTCTCACTACTGTATTGCCATGGTATTACTTTAATACAAAACATTGATGTAACAAAGATGAGAAGCTTTTCACTTCAGTAAATATCCTTACTGAGAGTGCATAAGATTCCCCCCCCCTTTTTTTTTTTAGATTTTTTATTCATGCCTCAACAATAATGGAGACTCTGTACCACCCCTCATAGCAAGTAACTGCACTAAAAGGTTTTCCCTGTTTTCCCTGTAGGAAATCAACTTATTACATTCAGGTAGAAACTAATTTTGCCTGCCTGAGAACAATTCTTAATTACTTGGAATAAAGCTGAAAATCCAGCTACCTTTTATTACAAAAAACATCATTTCAGAGGAATTTTATAACCCCCCCAAAATGAAACAAGACTATAAAAATATGAAGTACTAACTAAGTTCGGCCATCAGATCTCCATGCTACCATTTAAGTGGCTCATCAATATGGTAAGAGCTATTTCACTCTCATACATCTCCAGTATCATGCTGATATGTTTTTTCCAGAAGCAGAAGCCATTTTCATTTAAACTACTGAGGCATTTCAGTATCAAGGTAACCACAGGATAGCGTGCTAGTAGGATTTCGCTATTTTTAAAGTCCCCTACAATCAAGACTAGCTTATTTAGATATATTCTGACTTTGTAATGTAGAAACATCATTATTTTAAAGGCGCTTGCAGCAACACATTTTTTGCAAAGATTGCACTTTAGAAAGTACCCCTAATAATCTTGCAAACTCAGCCAGATCCCATTTGATAAAGGTAACAAGTTATTTTTCTAAAGCTTTGTCTACATTAATGCCACCCATAAATATTCTGATACCAGTGTTGCTCTTTTCTAGAGAAGCCCTTCGAAGGCAGCGACAGCTAAATCAAAGCGCACCTTTACTTGCCAGCATCAGAAGCAGCTTTTTGCTCAGCATTTAAAATTATTTAAGCTGATAGAAGTCAATGTGCCAAACTAATCCCTTTCTTGCCTTGACAGCTGTCAGTGTTCACCTGCTTTTACTTAATTCCTTTAGATAAAATGCACAGGAGTAGCCAGCGACCTGCCCAGTCATTCCTTGTCTTAACAAGAAATGATCTTTTCATCTATATGCTGCACGAAACAAACATGTACATTAAGCCAACTCTATAGGCCTCAGCATTAGAAGTTCAGTACATCTATAACACACTGCCCTTCCTCACACTGTCATTTTCATATGAAGGGAAACAAACACCTCACAAAAAAAAAAACCAAATTCTATTAGCTTTTATTTTATGTCAGTGTTTCTTGGACTAAACTCATGATGTTCTCGAAGAAAACCTACCTTCTAAATCTGGTAAGACTACGTGGCTGCTTCATGTTGGTTTTGTTGCTCTTTAATATACTATGTCATTAGCTTGTCAGAGAAAACACACAGTGGATTTTGCACTCTTAAGGAATTAACAGCATGAAAACTAACAAGTGTTTCCACAGTTGAAAAGAAAGCACACTAACAGAAAGCACCAAGTACAACCTTACCACATAAACCGTACGACTATCCACATCCTTTGGTTGCTCCCCCAGCGGCTGGCGTCTTCTGATTCTAGTTCCTTCTAAATCCAACTAAAAGTAACAAGAAACAAACATTTTTCACAATATTATTGCCTACTTCAGAACCACCCAGAATCAACAGATACTAATGAGAAATATTAAGTACCTCTACAACAGACGAACTTTTAACTGCACGGGCTATCAGTTTTCCATCAGTAGTCAACTTCTTCATTTTGTTGAAAGAAACGAGAAGTGATATATCAACATCTAAGGATAAGCAGAAGTACATATAATGAAGCACATATAATGAAGTACATATGATTACACTGACAAATCCAACATTAAGGCTCCACTACTTTCTTTGTAAAACTATCTACAAGTTGTAAGCACAATATATAACCGTGCTGCCAAGGATTTACAGAAAAAGTCACCATCACAAAGTTTCATGTAAGCCTGTATTTAATTTTCTTTTGTGCTAAACCTTTACCAAAGGAATTTTGTTCTTTTACCTCCCCACTGATAGCTATTGTCTTTGAAAAGAAAGGAAGAAAAATGCCTTTCTGATGCAGTTTTACAACACAAAACCAATTTGCATTGAAGACATGCCTCTCCTTCCAGTACTCAATTAAGTGTTTAACCCAGTCTCTCTGACTCAAAAAAACCCTGCTTGCACTTCAGCTGCAGTGAGTCATGCTGATAAAACCTTGACAAAAAAAACCCCGATGTAGTATTAAGTCTTAATAAAAAAAAAAGTAGTAAGAAAAGCAAAGACACCTAAACTGTCAACATCGCTAGAAAACACGGGGCCCAAGAAAACTTTATTCCTCCGAAGGCCTCGTATTACCAAAAGGCTACAAGTTCAACATAAAGGAGGACTACACATAGCAGTTACAAGGCCAGGCGTTCCACTCAACGCAAATGGACTAAGGACTTACACTTCAGATAAAGTGGACTCCTTAAAATAAGAATAAAACACTTCCGGAAACGGCTATTTTTTGTTTTGATGGAAAAGGACCACCTCTTTTTACAGGCATAACACACTTCTAGTCCATCTGGCATAACATAGTAAATGAAGGATTACTCTGACACTGTGTATCAGTACTGGTTTTTTTTAAGCAAAAGCTTACCAGTCACTACAACTGATTTGCATGTTAATTTCTTCTGAAACTGGCAAACAGTTTCACAACCAAGCTCAATTTCCATTTCAATTTTCAAATTCATTCTGAAGCCAAACCATGTAAAAAAAAGTCTAAAGGAAGGAGACAGTAGTCCTACATGCAAATACACAATTTTTCACCCATCAAACTTGTGCAGAAAACACACAAAAAAGTATATCTAACACCAAATCCAAGTGACATTGTCATTTCCACGTGTATCTACTTTACAAGTAAAATCCTGTACCTACAAAGGCTAAGTGTCCCTTTTTTGTTTTCTTATTCTTAAAATTACAATAGAAATTAAAAAAAAAAGTAATTTCTACCCTGGCTAATGCCTCTTATTTATAGGTGGTAGTAAAAGAAAAGAAACACTACAGACATTTTTTAAAGACAAGCTCCTAAACTGCTAATCTTAATGCTAGTTTCCAATATGAAACTAGTCTTTCCCAGGAGTAGACAGACACACACATCTAAATAACTTGTAACTGTCACCAGTAATACAGTGAAGAAGCAAGTTAAACATATCTGTTTACTGAAATATAGTGAATACAGACTTACAGCCATCTCTGGATTTTTCTATTTGTTCTCGGAGAAATCTATCTTTGTGGAGATTTACATCACCAAACCAGAAATCCACTTGTTTGGCTATGTCTGCCAGCACCTGTTTAACCCTTGACCTCTTCTTTTTCTCTCTCTCCTTTTTCTGTTCAGTGCTTTCTTCTTCCATGGCTTTGTCTCTTGCCGTTTCAGTCTCCATTCCTGTCATTCTGTCAACTGAAAGTTAAATATAACCCTTACGAACAATAAAAATATTCCTAATTCAAGGCTAAACATTTTTGTTCTCTCTTACACAGAAAAACTTCACACATGCCCTGTGAAACCAAGTGGCATTCATTATTTGTAACAAAACAATACAAAGTATACAGAAGATGAGGAAAATTTGGTCACACAATAACTGCACTAAGATGGAACTCAGGTCTCATGGCACCTAACACTGTCCAACAGCCATAGAGATTCAGCAGATGCAAGTTGGTACCAAGCTACAGGGTTTTCATCTAAAACTTGTACTACTGTGTTCATTCAGAATGCCTTGTGAACAGTTTGCCCCCCCATCAGATTTCTAACAGCAGCTTTTCAACTTCAGCAGCAGTCATGGGATTCAAATTGCAGTTCCAATTGCTTCTGAGTTATCAGAGGCAGCACTATGAAAAAATTTAAAATAAAATCAAGTGAATTCTTTGAAGTAGTTGTGCAGGTCACCAAGCTTGTTTAATAACTTCCTGTTACCAGAAAAGCAAGGTACTTGCTGAAGAGAAGCTACACAAACTGCATGTAAAACGCAGACAATTTCCCTCCCAGTAAACACATTTTCTTAGACTCGGGAAAAAAACAAATGGACAAAGTAATAATTTGATCTTTGCTCATCACATCATCCGAAAGCACACAAAAATCTCAGAGCACTATACACATCACAAATTACCCTTTTATATAGAAAGTGAAGCAGGAAAAACAAACTTGGATTATACAGAAGACCTCTGAAAAAGTTGCAGACAGGTTACACTGACACAGCAACTGAAGAGCTCGCTGCAAAAATTGATGAGATTACTTCCAAATGAGAAGTATACCATGTAAAGATATAGACACCTAGTTGATATTCACAACAGGGCTGGAAACAGTAATGTTTGTTTTCTAAAACAAAGGCAAACCACTCACTCTGTCAGTTGCCAAGGCCCTACCCAAGAAGGGTAACTTAAAATTTTCCAATCCTGCCTTTGAATATGATCTAACACTTTCTTACTCGCAAGTCCTCAGAGTGCCACACTTAGACATTTTTCCTTCCTTTGGCTGGGGCTCTTGTATCAACTTCCAAATCAGTAATCGGGGATAAACTAGAGGGAAGGGACATGAATATACAGATTTACCTGGAAAATTTTAAAAAATCTTTTTCTTTCATCAAGTCATCTTTTCTTGTTCACATTTTTATTTGCTGTAGCTAATCAGGCCTGCCTGAAACCCACCAGTCACCTCAGTACCTCATTCCACATAAGCAGAACAAAGCAATACTGCCAAAAGCAGAGAGCTTTTTGAAAATTAAATTAACACAAAAATTAAAGCAATTAATGTAGCAATCAGCATACGAAAGACTTCTCAGCTCTCTGCCAAGGCAACATAAGCAGGAAACATAAGTACAGCCATCAGAGAGGAAGCCCACCTCTGCAACAGGATGACGAAAATGGAAATGGTCTTCAAATTATTGTGCAAATCAGGTTTCCTTAGCCGGATATCAGTTTCTCTCCCTGCTGTGACCACTCAAGATAAGTGAATGGTCAACAATCACCTTGAAAAGATAAGTCAGGTAAAACGCCCAACCCAAGCAGAAGTTCGAGCTCCATGCAAGCCCCTCAGCAAGATAATTATATTAATAATTAGCAGAACAATGTACTACTAAGCCGAGGGCCACAGTGAGTTGTCATTAAAGGTAAAGCATCGTTACAGGATCCTTTTAGCGGCTGAACAGTATTAAATGACTACATTGACAGATAACGAATGTAGCTTATGTAGAGCATCCAATTGGTGAATGCATTTTGAATCGTTCATCCTTGGTATTTCCTTCCTAGGACAGAGATTCTCATTCAAGCTCAGATAAAACAGCTGCAAACTGTATTCTGGGCTCCCTCCGCAGCCCTCGCTTTGTACGGCTACCTTTAGAAATGAAGCTTTGAGAAAACTACTTTGGAGGAGTTTGGGAATACAGAGCCATAACAAGTGTCAGCTATGAATCTATAATTAGAACATGTGTACAATCTTACACGTGGTAGTGAAATACTCCTACCTGAGACAACGCTAGACAAACTCGGGAATGAAAAAGATACTATTTATAAGTAAGCATGTCAGTCCACCGCCTCTTTTTCATCACAACTAACCCATGAGAGTTGCAATGCCAAGGTACAACACACCTAAGCCTGTGTTGTGACCTGTCAACTCTCACACTGCCATCTCATAGCTGCAAGCACTACTCTGATAAAAATCAGAGAAAAGCCAAAGCAGGATCCAAATTTCATTCTGTTACAGCAAAAGAGCTGTCACTCAGCTTTCCTCAAAAAAAAGCAGTGTCTCTATGTGCGAGAGTGAAACCAGAAAATGGAGGAATTTTCTGGTTTCAGAAAAACGGGGGAAAGGAACTCTTAAGAAAGCAAAGATAACGTAAATCAAAATAATGCAGGTCCATAGGAATCTATAGTAATTTATCTATGTAATTTAAAGGGCAAGCTTAAAACATGTTGGTGTAACCTGTACACAACTAAGTTCCAAACTCAACTTCTATTGTTACAGAGATTCAGAGGAATAAAAACGCAAACAACTTAACTAGGGTTTGGACGAAACAAGGTTCGTTATAAAATTTTTACTCAAAAAAAAAAAAAAAAAGCAAGCATTCAGCAAATTTTAAACTACCTTCTAAAAGACATTCTGTAACCCACCCTGAGTATTCTCACTCCAGTGTATGCACACAGAGCTATAGCAGTTCAATTCCTATCCTGCCTTATAACTTCACTCTACAAAAAAACGTGCTACGCAAAGACGGAAGCTATTATGTGGGCACCAGCACATTTTTCTTCTTAACCTAAAAAAAAAAAAAAGTAAGAACCTCCTTCTTTCTCCCCCCCACTATAAGCTCTGAAATACATTAATAATTTTAAACCTACATTTTAGGCATTCAAAAGATATCACAAAACCAGTGTGCTCACAAACAGAAAAGGCTTTGCTTCCACTTAACAGTAATGGGCGTTAAGGCTGTTTCCAGACAAAAGCATACCTCAGCTTGACAGTCCTGCCGTGTTTCTCCTTCCTCTGTCACCACACGAGGCAGAAAGCAGGTTTTAACAAAACGGAGGTCCTCAGCACAAAACTGTGATTAGATGGATTCAGCTACATGAACCAACAGTTCGCCAACACCTCAAGGGCAGTCCAACCCTCACCTTATTCACTACACAGTCCCTTCTGAGTTAAACCCTGTGACCTCCGAAGTTGCTATTTTCTGTTCCTTCCATGCCCTATGAGTAGTGGGTTAAACCAACTCATTAAGGAGCTGAATAAGCAGCAGAGGTGATGATGGGAAGCACTTAGGAGCAGGGCAGAGGTGGGCACACACAAAGCATGCAACGTGAAATACATTTTTTCTAGCTCACACAAGCAGTGTAGCAACTGCCTAAATCCCATTTCCAAGATGACCAACTGCCATACAGTTGCCAACTGCACTAGTGCTGATTCTGGACTACTATCGTGACTGCTCATGGACCTTGGATTCATAAAATCCAAGCCTGAAGTCGGCTGCTCACTGTGACCACCCTCCCCCCCAAAATGGGGCCATTTCTCCCCATGTAAGCTCTAAGGTCTTTACCACACTCGAAGCCACCCCAGAAACCAGTCCTTCACCAGAAGGTAAAGCTAACAGGCAGGGTCAAAAGGCTGTGACCGCAGAGGCCCTGAAAGACGATGAAACGAGTTCGAACTGCCCTTGTTCGAAAGCCCCTGGAAGGCACCTCCTTCGCTGGGAAAAACAAGTACCGGGAGAGGATGCTCAGGAGGGGGCACAAGACTAATGGAGGCGAGACCAAAGCACGACTGAGGGGGACCGTGCCAACACCCGACGACGACAGGCAGGGAACGGCACTGCTTTGCCCAGGCAGCTCCCACCTCCTCCTGAGGGACCTGACCAACAGCCCGGCACGCGCGCGCCCCTCTGCCCAACGGACACCGCCTCGCTAGACGGCACGAGGCCCGTCCGGCGCATGCGCCCAACAGTGAATGTGAGGAGGAGGACATAGGGTGTGTGTGTGTATCGGGTGGGTGGCGGCAGCGCCCCCTGCCTACGCCGCCACTACCGGCCGCTTCCCCCCCCTCCGCGCCCCACTAACCTACCGCCACGCCCGCAGGGGTTCGCCAGGCGACGTCACCGCAGGAACACCGGGTCGGGTCGGGCCGTGCCGCCGTTGCTACTGCTGCTGCAGCAGCTGCTACCTCACACCACCAACTCTCCCCGCCTCCCCCCCACCGCGCTACCGTCAATCCTGGCGCGACGCGCGACCCCACTGGGAGATATGCCCCGCGGCACCTCACCACGCATGTGCGGCGCAGCAGCGGGCGCGTCTCGCTCTGAACACGTGATTTCCTCTTCGCGTCGGTGCGCTGTGACGTCAGAAGGGCTGCCGCGGGAAGTTTTCAACGCCGGAGGGAGAAGGGTGCTGGCTGTCAGGACTCTGCGATTCCGCCTGGGACAGGTGAGGAGGCGAGGACGGCCCCGGCCCCTGGGTCCCAGCTGGCGCTGGCAGCGGCGAGGGTAGCGCAGCGCGGCCCCGGAGAGGCGGCTGTGGTGCGAACGCCGCCGTGCTGAAGGAAACGGCGAGACGAAAGGGGCTGCGTGGGGGAGGCCCCGTTAGCGGGGCCGCGTTGTTACTAGATTTAGGCAATTCAGGCAGCTTTTAGGGAATTTGTGTTTAGGTATAGGGAGCATTGTTAACCAGACGTAACACCAGACAGAGCAAGGAAGCTCGTCTTAGCAGAAGTTAAAAATTAGCAAGTGCTTAAAACACTCGAATAGGTATTCTATTGTAGAAACAAAAAGGGAAGCTGCGTGGTGGTCTGTGACATTGTCGTGCTTATCCAAGCAGTTTACTGGCCATCAGAGTTATCGGAGGGGGTTGCACAAAGACATGATGGAACCCGTTTTGGAAGGTTGTACAGTTCCTGGCAGGCATTCAGCCCCGTAGGTAACAGACAATGCGAGGAAGGCTCGGAGCCTTCCTCCGAGGTTGGGATTCTCACGTGTATGTGTGATTTAGTAAGTTAAAAGTGTGCTGTCTGAGAGACACGGAGTTCAAGCTAGGAAGCGCCAGCCCCCATGCATCTGGCGCTGTAATAAACATACCTGCTTTATAAGCTTTCATGGGTTGTGAAGTTTGATTCTGCAGGTCAGCGTGGGGGAAGCACCGTTAGTGGGGCCGTGTGGCAGCAGTGTTCCTGTTTGCCCCTGTCACATACTGACCTATAGTAGTGGTTAGCTGTCACCTGTCTGCTGTCAGAGCCATCCTGCACACTCCAAGTCAGCTCAAACAGCTCTAAGCACCAGGGGGCTGTGAGGGAAAGGTGTGAAGCTCTCCCTCCCTAATATGAGCTGGTTTTCCTCACTGTGTGAGAGCGACTGCCAGCCCTACCTTGTCTCCTGTGACCCATTCTAACACAGTGCTTGTAAAGGGCTCAGCCAAGGTCACAAGCGCAGCTATCATACCACAGTTTGAATTTGTGTTTGAACTAGTATGTACAGCAGTAATCACAGAATGTTAGGAGTTGGAAGGGACCTCAGAAGATCATCTAGTCTAACACCACCTGACAGAGCAGGATCACCTAGGTTAAATCACACAGGAACACATCCAGATTGGCCTTGAATATCTCCAGAGAAGGAGACTCCAGAACCTCTCTGGGCACCCTGTTCCAGTGCTTCGTCACCCTCACAGTGAAAAGCTTTTTACTTGCATTCAGATGGAACTTCCTATGCTCCAGCTTAGACCCATTGCCCCTTGTCTTATCATTGGCTGTCACTGAGAAGAGCCTGGATCCATCCTCCTGACACTCGCCCTTAACATATTTGTAAACATTAATGAGGTCACCCTCAGTCTCCTCTTCTCCAAGCTAAAGAGACCCAGCTCCCTCAGCCTGTCCTCATAAGGAAGGTGTTCCACTCCCTTCATCATCTTGGTGGCCCTGTGCTGGATTCTTTCAAGGAGTTGTATGTCTTTCTGGAACTGAGGGGCCCAGAACTGGACACAATACTCGAGGTGAGGTCTCACCAGGGCAGACTAGAGGGGGAGAAGGACCTCTCTTGACCTACTAGCCCTTCTAACACACCCCAGGATGCCATTGGCCCTCTTGGCCATGAGGGCACATTGCTGGCTCATGGTTATCCTGCTGTCCACCAGGACCCCCAGGTCCCTCTCACCAACAAGCCAATCCCCAACCTGTACTGGTATCTGGGGTTGTTCCTCCCCAGATGCAATACCCTACATTTGCCCTAGTTAAATCTCATTCCATTTCTCCCTGCCCAGCTCTCCAGCCTGTCTAAATCTTGTTGAATGGCAGCACAACCTTCTGGTGTGTCAGCCACCCCTCCCAGCTTTGTGTCATCAGCAAACTCATCAGTAAGTCACAGCTCCCTGAGAGGAGTTGTGTTCATGATCTTTTGCTCCTGGTTTCATCAGCAAAGCCTATTGTATAAGCTCTGCTGGGGTAACTGTAAATATGTTAAGAGGTTTGACTTCATGGGTAACTGGTTTTGCGAGTCAGTTATCTTTTAATGTGCATTAAGCATGCATGACCAAGTCTGGAGTCGTGGGCCTGTGTCAGAATTCTGCTGTTTATAGCTTGTATGGCTGTTGGTTTATGTTTGCTGCAAGTAAACATGTTTAGGATAATTCGTTAATTCTGAATAGCAGTATGATCACTGGAAATTTCAGAGTGGCCAGCCATTTTTTCCCCTGAAAGTTAGACAGTATGCTGGCACCTGTACAAAACTTGTGTTTTTCCAGTAGCCTTTGTGTTATTACCAAATAAATTTATTCTCTTTAAAATGCCCACACCATGCCCACATGCCAATTACATCCCACTCTTTGAACAGTATCTCGCATATACTTTTCTTTCTTTGAGGGGAAAAATAAAGTGAAATGCCATCTACCTTTCTTTTTATCAATGCGTTTCCTTTGCAGCTCTGGTAGATTCTGAACATTTCCCTGTCTCTCAGGCTGTAGGAAGATGTGAATATTGGTGAGATACACTGTTGGATAACTATTTTGCCAAAGCAATGGCTTCTCAAGAATTTACTGTAAGTGATTTTAACACTGAATACAATTAAGTAGAAAAACAATTGAGACATTGTAGCTGCTGTATTATTTAAACATTTTCTTACTTTTATGTCAACATTTTATACCTTGAAAACAGGTATTATACACTCACCAAAAAAAGAAAAAATCAAAAACGTGGCAAGATGGAATTCTGAGGATTAGAAATGGAAGAATTAAGGTATTAAAAATTTAATATTGCTGGATTGAATATCACCTGCTGCTGCTGGATTGTCAGTAGCAATACAGTTGATCCATGAAATATTTTTTTCATTGCAGGCTGACTTGTTTGATGATAAAGGACAATATTTGGAGAGTACTTTTATAAAATCTCAGGTATGTTTTGTTTGGAGTTGCTCTTGTTTTTATGCTTGGTTGTGGTTTGTTTCAGGAAGTGTTTCAGACTCCTGTTCAGTGGTTAAGCTACAGCTGGTTTTTTAAACTGCAGATACAAAAATTGCCACAATGCAAATAACCGAACATAACAACCAGTTTCTTTTTATTGATGTCTTATTGCTTTTCCACAACCAATGTAGAGGTTTTATAGAATTTTATTCCTTTTGGGTAAAAGCAGTGTATTCCTGTGACATATTAAATAAGCATAACTTGAAGCTAAGTGCTAACCCATTTTAGCAGATATTTTAATCTAAATATTTATATGGCAGCTGTGATATACTGGGAATAAATTTTTACCTGTCAGTTTGTTATATAGAACTCTTATACACACACTGCTGCTTTCTTTTTTCTAGGTGAATGCTGGAGATGATTTAGAAAGCGAACAATATTTGATCACAGTTCAAGCTGTAAAAGTGAAGGAAAAATCTTATGAAGATCAGCCAAGGGAAGCAGAAACTCCAGCTTGGGATAGAAATGGTGTTAGACATTCATTAGGCATTCTGCCTCGAAGACATCTGTCTCTTGGCTTGAAAAGGAAGTTTACAGTATGTTTTTGTTTTGAAAGTTACGCCTGACATTAAGATGCATTTTAAAATATAAAGGGCACATATTTTAATAACTGGTAAATATATAGATATTGCATTAACAGGTTTTTTTTGAACCATAAGCCAGAACATTTTACCAGTAGATATTTTTTCCCAGAGGTTGCTAAATCTGGTTTAGCAGGATTGCTGTTGCTAAGGCTGCAGTGAAAATCACAAGAGCTTGAGATTATTTCTGTACACCTGTAGAATCATTAGGTGCCACTTGATCAGGATATATTTTATGGAGTATATCCTGTTTTCAGCATTCTATTTCAGACCATGAAGTTGATTTCTGAGTAGAATTAATTTAAACTTTCTATCCTAGGGTTTCCAAGGACCACGCAAAGTTGAAAAGAAAATATCAACAGTGGAAGATAGAGAAAACCCAACCCTGTTGCCTTTGTCTAAGCAGTGTCAGGGTACTCTTCCATCGAAGTTTTCCATAACCTATCCGTTATTTTCTACAATTTGCAAGAAGGCTGCAGAAACAAATCTGTCCACAGACCTTCATGAACATGCATGTATGGATAGTGACAGAGAACACCTGTCTCTCTCCCCGCTGCTTTCAGCTCCATTTCTTGACACATGTGAGGAGACAGAGAAGCAAAACCCCAATCAGTCCATTCTAAAGCCAAAAGCTCCTCTAATGACTGGGCATCACAAACCTAGTAGTCGAACAGACAGTCATGGGACAGTGTCACACAACATCAGGAACACAGCACAGATAATAGCTCTTTTGAAGTCTAAGCCAACAGAAGGATGCAGAGAGCAAACAATGTCTGAAGCCACAGACTGTTTTTCTGAGTTTCAGGCAGCAGCAAACGCACATAGCTTATACAACCAAAAAACCACAACCCCACCTGCTTTTTTGGGCAATCCTGCCAAAAGACTCAGTCAAAATACTCAGCACCTGCCTTTCAAGGAGGGAACTGTAAATGATCAGAAGGAATGGCACACTGAAATGCTTCTAAATTCAGCTGATAGAGAAGTGACGGAACAGAGACACAACAAAACGGCAAACAATTTAAATAAAGATTTCCAGGATCCCTATGATACAGATAGTTGTTTCCTACCTGATTCCATCATAAGTAGAGTGAGTGACAGTCAGTTTATCCCATCCTCAGATGATATTTCATCCTCAGCAAGTACAGATGCCTTTCCAAAACATCTCTCTGGATACAAGGAGCATTCGGTGACCAGCGATCTTAAGGAGAATTCACCATTGAAGCTCCAGGGTGTGTTTCAGCCAATTCAAAGTTCAGGAGGAGTGCCCAGTGACTTGGAGCTCTCCATGGGTGTAGCACGGACTGAAAGAGGAATTGCAGAGGAGGATTTAAGTGTGTCTGGCAAAGGCTGTGGTTCAGATGAACTAATGATCAAGGTTAACTTTAACCTACTGGAGGCTTTTGATGTTAATAACACAGACAATGAGAGCTTGTGTGAGAGAAACGTGAATGAGCTCGATGAAGGAGATACACTTTCACAAAGTCCAGATGCCACAAACAATAAGAAGGTTCTTGATGGCTCTGCAGCACATAGCATTGATGACATGTCATGGATAGAAAGCAAGCACTCTGATCTTTTGGCTGGTGACAAAAATATTACTGAGTGTCACCCTAATACCACTATGTTTGAGAAAACTGAAAGTATTTACCCCGTTTCTGCCAGCAGAATAATTTCTGCAGTGGACAAAAAGACCAAAGAGGATGTCTCACAACTTGGGTGTGTGAAGTCCCCAGGTGTTGTTTTAGAACACTTCTTGGGTACTAAGAACAGTGACTTTAAACCAGGTAGTCTTTTGCTGGGTTTGTCACAAAAATCAGATCCTAGCCAGGGCTCAATGCAATATATTGCAGAAGACAATCAAAATGTATTTGGCACTTCATGTAAGGAAGATGCTCACATTTCCAGAAGTCCTATCAATCTTTCAGGAAAAGGCCATTCACTTCCAGAGGAAATAGTGAGAGATGAAACTGTGTTTGAAAATGTAGAGAGCATGAATGCCTTTCATGAAGCCTGTGAAGGTGAAAGATTAGGAGTGGATTGCCTGAAATACACAGCAGTGGCTGGTAATTCATCAGATCTTCCTGATTTGGTAAATGGTATCGCTCTTCTACAAGCTTTGACTCAACACAGCACAGCCTTAGAAAGCTTACAATGGATGGAGGAAAACAGTAACAACTTACATGAAGCTGAGACTTCTAAAGAGATACTTGAACCTGTTGTGAAAGATGAAGGTTAGGACGGTTTCTATTTTACAATGAATTCTGTATGACTGTGATTTGAGTTCTCTGCTCTTATGTCTCCTGCTGGACATAAGTAGAAATTGCGCTTCTGAAGTGATGTGTTAGGAAGGTTCCCTCGTGCAGTTTTTAGTGCCTAAAGCAACAATGTGGACTCCCAAGTCCATGTCTTTGTTCACTTCAGTTAGTTAAACCCTAGCTCTGCAATTATTTGCATAGGTAAGGTTTGCAAGCCCCATAAATATTCAGATGTTTTCATGTAAAAAGAATACTAAAACTGTAACTTACTCTGCTTTTCCATCTTTTGTAGCTATAAAAGAGTTTACAGAAACACCTTACCCAGAAAGTATACAGGTGGCTTCCTGTTCATACTCTGATTCTTCTGGCCTCAGGGTAACCAATTTTTGAGTATGTATATTTATCTGTAGAAGATAAATTAATTTCCCACCAGACTTCTTGAGTAAAATTTTTCATCTATGAAAGTACGGAGGTCAAGCTAGAAATTTCTTGGAGGCATTGACTAAGAAGCTTAGAGCAAAGAGAAGATGTCTTCTTGCAGACTATTGCCAATCAGTGTTCAGGAGGCCTCACATATAAAGAAACTTCACACAATTTGTAATATTAGTTATATTTAATATCACATTGGTGTGTTTGGCACTTCTCCTTCCCTATCCCATCTTATTTTACCATCAACTTTTTTCTTTGGGTGGCTGTCTGAGGAATTATAGCACTTAGATTGAACTAGACTGTTCCTGCTTCATGCTTTGCATTGATTTTTGTCCAGTGCTATTAACAGCCTTTTTCTTTCAATCCATCCAAAGTGAAAGAAAGATTTTAGATTAAATTATTCCCTTTTTCCTGTCCCTCAAAACAATCATGGATTGTTCAGGCTTCCAAATAAAAAGGCTATGATTTAAAATGCTTTCTCTTGTATAAATACAGGAGAATTCAAAGCCTAACTATTTTACTTTAAATGGTTTAAATTACTGACTAATTAGCTTTTGAATGCCCTGGACTTCATGGGAACTTGGTATGGTGTGAATCGACTGTCTCTTCTAGGTCTTTCTGGTTTTATTTCCTGTGTGTTCATGGTAGCAATTTATTATTTTTGAAACTTTTATGTCAATTCTGCAGGATATTTCAGTTGTTTAGAATAATAGCAACAAAAGAGCTATAATCAAGTTTGGTTTTCCCATTCACATGACATGTTAAGTTTTCATCTGTAGATGATTTCATCAGAAGAACTGACTTCCTTGCTTGATCTAGACTCAACAATTTCTCCAAGAAATTTCTCTTCAGGAAGTGAGGAAACTATTGGAGCCACCCAGGAGCCCCTCATACACAGGATCTTGCCAAGTGAACCAGAACTTTCAGAATTTTTCTTCAGTAAGGAATTCTCTAATGGCACCGTACAGTATTTTTGCTAGAACAAATCTGCGGTTTTTAAAGCACAGTGAATTGCACTATAAAAGACGGTTACCCTGGGCACTGAAATAAACAGAGATGTGTCTGGATAGCTACACGGTCTGATAAGTGTGTTTGTCACATGTTTTTCATACTGGGGTATGTTACTCTTTTAAGCATGATTTTAAACAGTGTTCTCCAAATTCGGCTGAGTTAACCTTGAATTCCACGCCTCCCTGTCTGGATTACATTCAGAAAGAGATTCCAGAAGCGTAAATTAATTTTGTAAAAAAAAATCAGCTTCTGGTTTTGGGGAAGGGGAGAAAGACTGAGCTAAGCCTCTAATTCACTTATAATTTATAATACTTATATATAATACAATTTGTAACACTTGTAAAATATTTTCAATTATTTACTTTTAGTTTTCTTCCACATTCAGCTGTCCCACTTCCAGCTGACACCTATCAATGACCATCATTTGTTACTGATGGCAGATTCAGTCAAAAGCAAACTTGTGGTACTAGAAGCCTATTTATCTACATTGGTTAAGATGAATTTACACAGTTTTGAGGGATGATCTTATGAAGAAAAAAGGAATAAATGTTAAGCAGTTTGTTTTCTAGTTGGCAGCTGTTACTTGTCCTACCAAGTATATCAAATTAATGACCTCCAAAACACAAGAATATTTAAATAATTTCTACCAAACATTTCCTTTTATACAAGTTGAGTGCCTGCAGCAGAAAAGTCTTGTCAATATAGGGACTGAATGTAAATGAAAAGAATCACAATTGAAATCACTCATGTCTCATGGCAGTTGAGCTTGTGGTAGTACTGCACAAGCATGGTACAAAGAGCTCGCCAATTAGAAGCCAGGATGTTAAAGGAAGAACTTAAAATTCTTTCCTTATGTTTTTTGTACACTTGAACTTAATGCACCATCCCTAAGTGCTACAAGTTGTTTATAAGATGTATTTGCCCTACAGCACAGGAGAAATCCAGCTTTCCAGAGGAATGCAGCCTCTCAAGATGCAGACCCACAGGTAAAATGCAAACTCCGTTTGTCACCCTTCCTGCCACCCAGAAGATTCCCAATGCAGTTTATGTGACTAGCCAGGAGGAGGTCAAGCAATGTCTCAGCTCTTCAGTAGACGATTTATGTAGCAAGTCAGTGGTATTTCCTATTAGTGCTTTTGGCCCTGAGGACAGAAATTATGAGACCTCCATGTTTGGAGAGTATACAGAAGATGGACAAAGGGAATCTGTACGACCAGCGTTCCCTATTGTGACTTTGAAATATAGACAAAGCAAGTGGCTAAAATATCAAAACAGTGCCCAGTGTGACTTGATAACTCAAAACAGCAATGATAGGGAAGTGACTGATGACATCTGTGGTGAGAAAGTCCTTGGAATGCTGCTGGGCGACATGGGAGAGAACAGTGCTCTGAGTACAAGTGCTCCCGGCTCTTCGACTTTACTGACAGCGACGGGCATGCTTGGTAAATGCTATGCAAATACTGGCAACCAAGATTTGATTTCAGAGAGGAAGCTGCATTCTCTGTGCTTAAGTCAGACACCTTTGGCCGAAGCAACACAAAAGGTGTTAAGTCATCTGAGCTGCCACACTGTAATAGGAGATGGCCAGGTGTGTAACTGTTCAATCAAATACAGATAGAAGTGACAGAAACACATTTTTCTGGACAAAGTAACTGTGTTTATCTGAGTTCCTGAAAGATATCAGTAGGAGATTGGATTAAATGTTTCTACATAGGTAAAAACACAAAAGAGTCGGGGCTACAGAACAGCATCTGCTAATGAATTTAAGTGCTGTGACTAACCTTTTATAAAGGTAATTCCTCACCCACACGGTGCCAGCTTTAGATTTTTTAAATCCGAATGTTGATGTCAGGAAGATGAAATAAAAGCCGTTGGGCTGCTTTGCCATCTAGAATTGGTAAGAATGTGTTTTCAAGAAATTATTTTCTTAATTGTGAAATCAGCACGGTTTTAATGAACACCCATATCTTGCTTCAAAGTGTAATGTCTGATTTCAAAATATTTTAAATTTTTTCCATTTTAGTAAGTTATGCCATCTTAAGTGGAGTAAGCACTTAACAAATTAGCACAGTCGTTGGTGACCAGTAGGCTATCTTAAATAAATGGAGTAAGCTGCAAAAAAAAAACAAACAAACTGACCACAAGTCAAATTTTAAAAGTTGTCAAATGACTGTTTGCAAGCTAAGGAAAAGGTTCCATTTTTTCCTCTCCTTTTTTTTTGTTTTTGATAGGCATCACATGACAGTTTTCCAGTTCCTTAAAACTGTTTGTACAGTAAAATATTCATGTGAAACAGAGGCGTGGAAGTAATCTGGGTATTTTGTATATGTATTGTGCATCGTTTCATCTGATAGGTTTGTCTGCCGAAATAGTGCTTAAAATGGGGTCTGCGTGTTCCTTCCCCATTTCTAGGGCGGAAAACCTGATTCCTAATTAATGTAATTAACTCTAAAGCCTTTGAAAGTATCGTTAGAAATGTAGGCTCTTTGTCAAGGAGCAGATTTTAACTTTTTGGTGCATCCTAAATGACAGTCCAAGCTAGTGTAGCTATGGGTGTACTTACTCCTTTGACAGTCCTATTGAATGCAAGGTCCTGTACTTAAAGACTGACAAGGTTTGTGGAGAAGGGGATTTGTATTTTGCTTTTAGAAAACTTCTTCCTTGACAGACTTCATGTTGATATTTCTGGTTGCAGAATGAGGCCCTGATGTTTTTTCTATTTGGTTTAATTTTTTAATAAGTGCACAATATATTAAAAAAAAAAAAAAGAGGAAAAAGAGAAGAAAAATTTGGTCTATCTGTACTGTAGCCATTTATCAAAGCATATGGTTTGGGGGTTTGCAAGTTTCAAAAGTTTATTTTTCTGTTTTAGGATATTACGATTTCTGAGTTGTCTTTTCCTCATGTGGATAAGGTAAAATGTACTCATCTTCCTAAAAGAAAGATTTCCATACCAACTGTGTTTCAGTCTCATGTTCACTACAAACAGATTTTTAAAGCTGCTCTGACAGGTATGTCTAACACCATGCTATGGAAAATGCTGGTCTGTGCCCACAGTTGCAAAGACAGACCAAAAGACCAGTACACTTCTGTGTAACTACGTAACCCTGTATCTGTTTACCAGGCTTTACACTCCTAACTAAGCTTTTTTATTTTGTTTTGGTTTGGGTTTTTAAAGTTATTTAATGGATTGTTTGGAGTCATATACTTAAACATGAATTGAATGGAAGCAAGGCAGTTAAACTATTGTATGTGCAATATGTGAATTTTTCAGGTCACGTGGGTTCTTTTGAGACTCAGATTGAAGATTTTGGGTTAGATTAGGGTTTGAAAGTTTCATATGAAAATGTATTTGTTGGAATGTTCTTGTGTAACCATTTTACAACCATACTAATTATTATTTTATTCTCTTTTCTCTGTCAAGAGCAATTAAACATAATGTTATTTGAGTCATCAAAGACATTACACAGTGCTCTGTCAAAAGTGGATACATCATTTTACACTTCATTGCAAAATGGACAACATGAGAGCAAAGCAAGCAGCCTTCCACTGTGCAATCACATGCACCCTACTAAGATGGTTATGGTTAAAAAAGAAGGTCAAAACAAGGTGCTGTTTACTCCTGGTTTCTTTACACTTTGGGAAGTTTGTTTGGTGTATAGACCCTGACATGTGAACTATGACAGAACAGTTCGGCACGACTAAATATTGACGTTAGTTAAAGCCATGTGTTACTGAGGTCACTTTTAAGATCAGCTGTGGTATCTACTAGTGTCCAGAATTGTTGATGTTAATTTTCTCCATAGAGGAACTGTTCTATGTCTGTAAAAAGCAAGATGTAAATTTTTAATTTTTTAGGTTATATGGGATTTCTGCAAGTATGATTACCCACACCGGCTTCAGAAGCTGAAAGTTCAGGGAACTGTTCCATTGCTTTGTATTATTTTTCCTTACTTGTTCTAAAGTGATAATTTTTCCCCCCCTTCCTAGGGCCGTTGGTTCTACACCTGTGATGCCCCAAAAGCCAAGCAGTGTTCGTTTTTCAAGTGGATAGAAGACGTGAACCCTGCTCAGATAAAATCTAGACCTAGTGTAGTACTTCATGATATAAAAAGTATTGGGACATACCTCAGAAGTCAAAAGATTTATCTCTATGAGGAAAGTGAGCTTTTAGTGAGGTATTTTGAAACATTATGTTCTTTTTCACAAGTGCTGTGTGAAGTGTGGATTTATAAATATTCCAGTAGCTCTGGATTTCAGTAGCGTTTAACAGACTCTTTAGCTAACTATGTTTAAATAGGCTACAGTTCTGTGTAGAAATGTGAAAGCTGGATTAGTGAAGGAATAATATTGACAGCATTGCCACATCAGGTTGACACTCTTCTCAGCAAGAATTAAAACTGTTTATCAGCAACATGGTTGATCGCTTAATGCAATCCCTAACAATTGCTGCATTTGAATTACTGTTCATCTAACTGATTTATTCTCTTAGTGATTCTAATTTTCATGTTGGAAATTGTATTGAACGCCTTTCTGTGCTGTTCAACTACGGAAAACAATTTCATTGTGGCTGAGTATGAGAGAAATATTTTGCAATCAAGATAACTGTATTTAAACCTTGGTAATGTAAGATGAACAACCACCAAGATCTGTGCTGTGTAATTTGGTCCAATCTGTGGAGCTTTCATATTTTTGCTGATGAATCCAGAATCTGCAAACTGCTTAGATACTTTTTTTTTTTAATTTAACAGGAAAGCCTTTGAAATTCAAACACAGCAGTGTAGTAAGTTCAAGAAATTCAGGAATATCCCTGACAGATTTGATGGTGATTGCAAAAAGAAATTATACCTCAAACTAAGCAGAAGGGAGCATTATTCTTTCTACAGCAAAGGTAAGCAAATCTTTAGCATTGGAACAACTGTCCATGTCCTGCTCTGCCTTTTCAATTTGTAATCTAAAGAGAAAAAAATGACTCCTGTTTTTAAACTCCTGACAACCCTCATAATTCAACTCTCATTCTAGAAGGGCAACAAAGTGTCTTATTAATTTATTTTTTCTTGTAAATATTCAGCTACCATAGAAAATTATAAATTCCATGTTCTTGGGTTTGGAGTGTTTTATATCTGAATTGTGAAGTTTCAGGAAAGTCCAGTATTCAAACAGATGATATTTAAAGAAAAAGTGATGTAAAAATTGGTGTTTCAGTAGTTGCTGTCTATCTTGTTTGTTCCCAACATAGTGTTTTGTAGTTCAAGCAGCATCTGGACAACACAGTCCCATGCTCTGACTTGTCTGGCCCTGTGTGGAGCCAGGAGTTGGTCTCGATGATCCTTATGGGTCCCTTCCAACTCAGGAGATTCTGCGATTCTGCAATTTTTGATCATTTTTGTTACAGGCGAGTATTATTACTTCTAACTTTGAAATCTCCCTTGCTGTGCTCCGAAATGTATGTTATAGGAACAGCGTAGGGAGCTTTATTCTCATCAGGTGTGACAAATAAAACAGAAAGTTTGCTGGCTCCAGTATGTGTTGGTTTTGAAAGATAAAAAAAATACTCTCAAAATTGGTACTGCTTCAGATTTGTCAGAATTTGAGTGCCGCTAAGCACAGCAGGATTGGATTTCAGAGTTAACATCAATTTCAGACAGCAAGTACCGTAAGAATTGCACATTATTTATTCTTTCTTTTGGAACTGGACTAACTTACTCAGGACTTTCTAATAGCCTCTACTTTCAGTTAGCAGTGGTTTTATTTGTGACATAGTAACTGCTGAGCTGTTTTGTCCAACTTTGGAAGACAGCAGTAGAAGCAGCTGATGAGAACTCTGTATTTCATTCTTCTGACAGATGATATTTGGGTTGTTTCGAAGACTCTGAACTTTGATCCCCTTGATACTTTCATTGCAAGTAGTGCTTTCTTTGGACCATCTTCCAACAATGAAGTAGAACTACTACCACTGAAAGGCTACTGTCCCTCAAACTGGAAATCCAGTAGTGAGTTCTACAGCAAATAATTCACAACTGCGGGAAACAGCTATTGAGGGGGAAAGCCTGGGCAGCCATGAGGGATGAGATTAGAATTTCTGAAATCTACTACATAGTTTTATTCCAAGTATTTTTTCCCTTGTTTCTTTGAATATGTAATTTGAATCCAGTGCTTAATGCAATTAAATGTGCAAAATAACTGGTAAGCAATTCTAAATGGGTGATGAAGAAATGAGGATAATGTAGTCAGTACTATAATACAGAATGCAAATTGATTGTCAGAGTGTAGATGACAGGAATGTGTTGTTACTGTCCTTGAAAAACAAACAACTGGAACCCACAAACAACCTACTATACATGGAAAATTTCTATTTGTTGAAAAAGTCATGTACTAAATCTGTGATTTGGCTGTCCTGTCATTTCTGTGTTGCTGCAGTCTAGAATGAGTAAAAAAATACGTGTTTCACAATTCAGTAAAACCCCAAATCTGTCTAGTTTTAGTTATTTTCATCATTGTCTTTTAAAAAGAAGATATTCCTAAACCTAGCACTGATGGCTTTTACTGAACCACTGACCTTTAGCAACTGGCTCCCTTTTTGGTTTTAACATTTTTGTTTGGGGTATTTTTGTATTATTTTGTCCCTGGTGTGTTTGAAATAGTAAGGTTAGTGGGCCTCAAGTTGGAGGAGAAACAGTGTGGGTCTGCTATAAAATGTCACAGCAAAGTGACACATTCTGCCAAACATGATTCATGAGGTTCTTATTTTTGCTGTTGATATGAGCTGAAGTTTGGGTTTGTTCTGGTGTTTTGATCTAAGAAAAGGGATTAAGAATGCACTATGTAGTCATTCTGGAGCTAGTAATAATATACCTCTGCTTGCTTTCTTTTAATGCAATGTGAAAATGATATCTTTGATTACGAAAGATTTTACTCATGGCACTTAACCCTAAGTAGGTAAATACTGTGTTTTAAGGTAACAAATAACTCTATTTAAGCTTTCTGTGTAACCATTAGGGAGACAGTTCTGGCAAAGCATAATTGGGTGAACCTACATGAAACTCCTGTTCTGAACTACATTCATTAGTAAAAAAATAAGTAAATACAGGAAAAAGAATTTACAGTGGCACACAAAGCAAACCAGCAAGGATCACTCGAGGTCCCCCCCAACCCCTACAATTCTGCGATTCTGTGAAAGCCGCTTGCTTCAAATGCAATTGGAGGTTTGGGTTGGTTTATTCCCCCAGTGTGAATTGCAGGACTGCAATTCTCTCAAGCAGTAGCTTTTTGATCCTAATGCCATTGAATCACAGCATTTTATGTTTCTCAGAAAATTTGTGGTCCTAACTTTCTTTGTGATTATAAGTACGCATTATTTCAGAAACCCATTACTTAGACAATCCCTGAGCCCCAGAACCTTAGGAAGCTGGCAGTGAACTCAGAAAAACGTATTGCATACTTGTTCTGTTCTTATGCTCTTTTTTAAAAAAAAGTCTGCTTAGCTATTCTAATACAGATGGTTTACTTACAAAACTCACCTTCTAAACTCCAAAGCCTTCTATATCTCACATGTTTCTAAAAGGAGTAAGTACTTTTATCAAAGCTTCCTTCCCAGAAGGTTCCTAATGTTGGAATCACAAATACTTCAAAATCACACACCTTGCAAAGGACTAATAGGTCTTTCCTTGTCTATAAAATTCTTGCAGATGTGTTACTTGGGTTGACATGGTTTCTGTTACAGAAGGTTAATTACCCTTTTAGCATTGAGTAATGAACTGATCTAGCTGATCTGAATGCTGTACTAATTTTTTTCCTTATTCTGTCGTTCTGTGGCTGCTTCAGTGTCTGTTCATGCCTTGCTGGTTTGTAATGCTAGTGGTGAGCTTACATCTTTAAGAAATATGGAGGAGCACTTCAATCCATCTACGCTGCCACTAATACCGTATCTACTAAAAATGTAAGTTACTGTTTTGGTGATACTGTGAGCGTGCAGTTATGTCAGTATGAGCTGGAAAAAAACCCAAAGAAAATACCATTGAGTTTGCCCTAATAAAAAGGAGGTGAGGAAAAGTTAGAAAAAGTGCAAGGAAAGAACTGCTGACAATGCAAGTTTTCATTTATCTGGAAATGAAAATATAGCTGTTGCTTAACTTTTAACTCAGGATTCTTAGGTTTTGGTTTGTTTATTTTTTAAAAACTGAGATGCAGCCCATGTTTTGCATCCCAGAGACTAATACTGAGCATTACTATGACTGTTACACTGATAGTACCATCTCCAACTGATCTGCAGCTAATTCATGCATATGCTTCACAGGGGTCAGTGGAACCATTTTTCCTTCCCAATTTTTAGATTCACTTGACACAAAACCTATAAATCAGATCTCTGAGGATTGGAGAAATATAGGGATACTTCCAAGACTGCTTACGATTCACTGCATAAAACAAGTAATAAAATGAATCCCTCCTGACTGTGACTGCATACTTTTACCACTCTTAATTCTGCCAAGTCTTGCAGTGGAAGTGTCATGATAAAACCCAAAAGCCTGTTCTGTACGATCCAGTTGTCACCCAGAGAATAAGGGGCAATAATATACAGCACAGGTACATTTCAGAGGTTAGGGGGCAGCAATTTTTAGTTATGTCAACTGTTAATCATAAAGTTGCAGCCTTTCCATGTCAGGTGAGCGACAGTATCAGACCCATGGGATACAAATTACACATATGCAGTACTATACTATAACTTTTGACCATTGTATTCTTCTTAGGAATTTTGGTTCTGAAAAGGCTGCTAACAGAGTCAACAAAAGACAATTTATTCCACCTGCCATCAGCCTGAAAAGCACAACAATGAATGGGCCTGCCAGCACTGAAGTGGCAATGGGACTAGCTGAAAAGATGGTCCACATGTACTCCTTGAACCCAGATCAAGCTACATCACTGCTTCATATAGCTCGGATGATGACCTCGCATGAAATTATCACTCCAGTAGGAGAACATCAGATCTTCCCTATCACAATCATACGTGGTACGTACCAAATAACTGTGAAATTTGCTCCTGTTGCATCTTTGAAAATCTGCACATTAATACGTAACACCAGAGTTAGTGAAATATCCCTAAATTCTCTCAGTGATGGAAGAGTGGACTTGTTTCCTTAATCATATATTTACAGTTCCAGGCAGACTTAAAGGCAGATTTTTATGTCTAGGTAAATGTTGATTTTATTTCACATGTAGTGCAAAAGATGACCTTGAATAAATTGCCTCTATAAACGGAATATCCTTTTAAACTATTCTGTAACGCTGCTGTCCTCACCTAATTACTTCCTAATATTTCCTGAAACTCCTTTCCTGGAGGAAGCCTCATTGAGAGTGACTGTGACATAATCACTTCCACTCTATCAGCACAGAGCTTCTGATCTCTGAACTTGCGTTCTGCCTTTTTGCAGGCTTTTACATAAGTCCTCTCTTAGCAAGGTCTATACATGACATCAGTTATTTAGTGTCTTCTGCTTATTCCTTTTCACATTAAAAACACTTCTTGTCACCCGTCAGCTTTGTTAAAGTATAATATTTTTCTATTACACATTATTCTTTGCTGGTTTATACTTTGTTCTATCTTTGCTTCATTCCTTTTCAGCATGTATAGAAAGGCTACGAACATCTTAGCCTCAGCATTTTTTAGGCTGTTTGCATATAAGTTTAGGTAAAATTAATCGTCATTCCATAATAATAATAATCTCTCCAATTCCTTATTCTGTTTACCAGAGGTTGTGGTATGAGGGACGTGCACATAGACACTTGGATTTATATTATTTTACTGTACTGATGACACCTACAGCAAGCATGTGTCCAACCAGAAAATTTAGGGAAAATACCTTGGCTTCCCCTCTTCTGTAGTTTGTTGGGGTTTTTTTAAACTTACTGCAGGCAATAAATGCAAAATCTAAAGCAACTGGTTGGCCCTGGGTACTTAGAGCTGCTGCAGCAAGCACAGGCAATGCTTTTACAGGAATCACAGCATAATATTTAACAAGATAAACTTCTGTCATCTAACAAGTGATTCAAACTGTACTTTCTAGAATAATTTCACTGGTAACTTTTGCTTTTTCTTCCAAAACACCAGGTGTTTTTGGAGCTGGAAAGAGCTATCTGCTGTCTGTTGTGATCTTGTTCTTAGTGGGGCTCTTTGAAAGCAGTGAAGCTACAGAGAGTCCAAGGCCAGCTCCATGGAAACTTCTGATCGCTTCTTCCACCAACGTTGCTGTAGACAGGATACTGCTGGGGTAGGTTACTGAGATCTTTCCAGTCTATTGTTTCAAAGCCAACAATGCACCTAGGTGGTGAAGATAATGGTGCTGTTTTTTTCCAGTGCAACACTTCAAAAAGATTGCATTCATTCCCTAGAACGTGTCCCACATGAGCTTTAACGCTGCCCTTGTTTCTTTATGGAGCATGCACACGCTACAAGACTGTAAGGCTAGCCAAGACTAACATTGGGGTCTACTCTCATCAAAGTTACTGTTAAAATCCATCAAGATGGAAAGTTGGATTGCTCAGGAATGCTTGGAAGTAGCAGTAGGGACAAGGGGAAGGAGGGAGGAGGAAGGGAGAGTCAGGCTTGGGAAGCTTCAGACAAAAGTGAACATGGAACAAACTTCATGGTTTGGAAGGGTGAAGGGATGAAGGGGAAGTACAAATAGAAGGCTATTTCTGAGAGAAGAAACACAGAGGCGTTAAGCATTTTTGAGAGAGATTAGGATGAGGTAATTTGATTTACTCAAATTGTTGCCCAAGTCGCTTAGAATCATAGAATGTCTTAGGTTTGGAAGAGACCTTTAAAAGTCATCTATGTCATCTGGTTAATCACAGGAATCCGTGTTATTCTGTGTTCTGATGAGTCTGTTAACCCTTATAGAACCATTTTTAAATTTTTCAAAATTTCTTTTGACGTTTCTCTAATGTGTATCATCTGTTTTTCTTTGAAGTCTGCTTGATCTTGGATTTGAGGATTTTATCAGAGTTGGAAGTATTAGGAAAATCAGTAAAGCGATTATTCCCCACAGGTAAGAATCTTAAATCTTCGAGAGATTTGAAGCAATTCTAAGATTCATGATAGGACGTGTGCTGTAAAATTACTGTTGTGAAGTCACCACTTACCCCAGTTATCTCTGCTATGTGTTCTGGGGTTTGTCCTGTAACTGCTTAAAAATAGTCTACCTAGGACTTCCTACATAGTTTGAGAGAACGAAGTAAAATTCAGGGTGAATGAAGATTAACTTTCCATTCCTTGGTGCCAGTAGCATTTCAGCAGTATAAAACAGTGTAAGAATTAAAAACATCTCTGTTCTACAGCACTCTGAAGTCAGCAGTGAGAGATGCACAGGGAAGTCATTTCCTACATGTGTACACATCTGGTTGGGGTGGCAGGGTCTGAGCTGGTGGGATACAGACCTGGTTTAAACCAGGTATTACACTAGTCAATCCCAGCTGAATAGAGGATAGGTCAGTACCTGGCTGGGAAGTATTGCTGTGCATAAAGTGTGATGATTTTTCTGGACTGGGTGCAAGCACTGTTATTTTCAACCATTGTAACGTGTGTTGCAAAATCTTTCTGCAGTTTACACGCTGGCTTAGGAAATGAAAATGAGGAGTTAAATGAGCTGCTTGCTCTCATGAAAGAAGATTTAACTCCAGTTGAAAAAAAATACATAAAGAAGAGTATTGAGCAACATAAACTGGGGGTCAACAAAACTTTACTGCAGCAGGTATGGTCACAGTGACAGGATGGGAAAGTGAGACTCACTAGGTCTTACCTGTGAGCCCCAGCAAACGGAGACAGGGAATCCTGCCAAGCTCCTTGTTTTGAAAAGTAAAAGGAATGATAGGACTAGGACACGTCTGACTCCGCAGCTGTGGCTTACCTGTGTATGACTTGTTTTACAGCTCCTGTTTAGTGAGTTATTATGAGACAGAAACCCTTTTTGAACTGCACTGCTATCGGATTTAATGTTACCAATCAAGCTTACAAGGTGGAGAGAGAAAAATTTCTGAGTGCAGCTAGTCTGCACTGTTACCTTGAAATTAAAATTTATATAGTCATAAAGGTAAAAGGACTGAGCTAAATCTATCCTTGAGTATCAAGAAGACTTCAAATATTTTAAGTAACTTTGCATCAAAGTATTACCTTTTAATATTACTACTTCCTATAGAAAAAATTTCTTGATTTCTGTTCTTTTGTGTTGTTTATCTTTTCTCCTCAGTCATAACTCTAAAAACCCCAGCTTGTTGTAGAACAACTACAGCAAAGCACATCTGAGTCATTTACTCCTTGTGCTTATTCTTACTGCTCACTGCTGCCACGTTTTCTGCTGGGGCTCAGCTGGGTTTTGGAGGGTTGTGTCATCTGAACTCTCTCCATACCAGACTGGACCTGGTGTTAAAATCCATGAATCTGTGAATGGTTCTAACATATGAACACTCCAAGCATAAGAAACTGTAGCCCTGGGTCCATCTACATGCATACACAGTGCCTTTTACTGGAAGTTAATATGTCATTTTTCTGAGACCCAGTGAGCATGGCACAGCGTGCAGAACTGCTGCAGATTAACGTAGGTTGTCTACTGCACGGAGGTTAACTATTAAATGATTTTATCTTTTTGTCTGCTCATTTTTCCCTTCCTAATAACACAGGTGAAAGTGGTCGGAGTGACCTGCGCTTCCTGCCTTTCCCCTTGTCTGAATGCTCTGAAGTTTCCAGTAGTGATGCTGGATGAGTGCAGTCAGATGACTGAACCTGCTTCTCTCCTTCCTATCGCAAGGTGTGGCCTTCCTTTTCTGTTCCGTCTTTTTAAGAACGCTGAGCTCCGAGGTCTCATGTTCAAAAGCAAGCAGAGTCATTTTAAATCGAGGCCTGCTCTTAGGTGTTTTCCTTGAGCTACCATGTGACTTTTAACTGGAAAGAGGGTGATGGAGAAGGCAGCCTAATGGAAAGCAATCACTGGTACATAACCACAGCACAGTCTTTTGTCATGAATAGTTCGACATCCTTTTTTTTTATTTGGGTTTTGGGGGGGGGGGGTTTTCTCTTATTTTTTAACCTTCTTATTTAGGTTTCAGTGTAAAAAGCTAGTCCTTGTGGGAGACCCTAAGCAATTACCACCGACTATTCAAGGGTCTGAGAGTGTTCATGAAAAGGGACTGGAGCAGACTCTCTTTGACCGGCTGTGCTTAATGGTATGTACTACTAACCACATCTCCAGAAAAGATGGAGGGTGAAATTGATGGCCCGCTGCAGTCACTGAGGATCAGTATCTCAGCCTGTTTTTTAATTAAGGTTTTAACCTAACTGGCATTGCAAAAGTTGGTAATTCTTTTTCCCGGTCACACTTTCTATCCCATAATTCTTCAGGGACATAAACCAATATTCCTGAAAACACAGTACCGCTGCCACCCTACGATTAGTGCTATAGCCAACGAGCTGTTCTATGAGGGAAATCTGATCGATGGTGTTTCCGAGGAAGACAGAAGGCCTTTACTGGACTGGCTTCCAACACTATGTTTTTATAGTGTTTATGGAGTAGAGCAAGTAAGTCTTTAAACATTTCTTACATAAAAAAGTCAATTCCATTCTTATCCTTTTAGTGTTCTGTTTGTGAGAGCTAAATTGGAAATCTTCTTCCCTGTTGCCAGATTGAAAGAGACAACAGCTTTTATAACATGGCAGAAGTTCATTTTACAGTCAAGCTCATCCAGTCTCTGATTGCAAGTGGAATAGAAGGGTCTGCGATTGGCGTGGTCACTCTTTACAAAGCACAGATGTGTAAGGTTTGTGTATCTGCAACAAGCCTGCCTTCTCATGTGTATTTGTTTAGAATATACACTGGCTACATTTGAACTAGGAAGGGTCAGCTGGAAGTGAGATACAAATGCTTGATGGGTAAACTGGAGTTTACCATAATATTTTTTACTGAATATCTTCTTTTAAAAGTATCTGTATTTTTCTTATGGAAAAAAATAAGTATTTCCCCTCTAAAATGAATCAAAATATTTTAATTCAAATATATGGTGAAAAAAAAAATATTCCTCACTTCTTTTCCATCCACGTGCTCACTCAGAAAACTGCCAAAATAAACACTGTGTAATTTTCACAACTGAGTTAGAGGCCACTGAGCAGGCCTGGAGTCAGTCATCCAAGTCATGACATGGACTCACCCAGTCATCCAAGGCCTGACACGGGCTGTGTTATCAGTAAGCCATCGCATTGAACATGCCTGTAGTTGGTCAAAACGAGGTTCTTCTCGTAATATTTTCTTGTGCTTCGTTGATTTACTGTCACCACACCCTGTAGTTCCTTACTTGGCACCTCGGTTCACTCATTGAGTGTGTTTTCTCGAGACAAGTGACTGCCTGTGAGTAGCACAACTCCTCACCATCCATATCCACTTACCTACAGATTTGGAGTTTGCTCTGCAGTGCACACTCAGAGGCTTTTGCCATTAAAGCCATCCAGGTGTCCACTGTAGATGCGTTCCAAGGAGCTGAGAAGGAGATTATTGTTCTGTCCTGCGTCAGAACAAGACAAATTGGGTTCATAGACTCAGAGAAGAGAATGAACGTCGCGCTAACGAGAGCCAAGAGGCATTTGCTGATTGTTGGAAACCTGGCCTGTTTAAGTAAGAACAGGCTGTGGGGAAGAGTAATTCATCACTGCAAAGGTAACATCTGCTTTTCCTGTATTGTTCAACTACACTACACATACTGCACTTTATGCTTTATAGTGCATATATGTTGTGCACGCTATTTAATACAGAAAGTATATAGTATGCATACTATAGAAAACAGTTAATTTATTATATATAAATCGTAGTATATCACAGGAAAATGCAAGTTATTTGCAAGTGTGCACATTGGCATGTTTTCTGCACAGAACTGTTTTGATACACCAAGTGTATTTGTTACTCAGTATCAGGACTTCTTTTACTTCTTCAGATGCCATCAGACAGCTACACAATGAGCATATGAATACCCTGAAACCCACTGCTGCATCTCCAGCTCCTTCCTGGTTTGCTTTTACATAGACCCAGGCAGAAACATGTTATAAACAAAATCTTCCATTTCTGAAGAGATGGTAGTCAAATAAATAAAGTACTTAAATAAAGGAAAGGAAAAAGGAAAATTCAGAGTGTTTTTCTGCAACTAGGGGCTCGTTGGTTTTGGAAGATAAATTTTCAGACGCTAGGGAAAGAAACAATGCACTAGAGATCAGGTAACTACTGAGTAATTCCCGAGTTTACAGGTCACCCACTGTCTTTTGAATACAGTTTTTGAGAGGGTTTGGTGTTCTCTTTCCAGAGGAAGCATCTTGTTAATGGCTGAACCCTGAAGAAGAACACTTTTCAATACAGAAATAGTATAGCGGTTCACTAGGCTTAGGGGAATAAAAGTTTGTGTCACCACAGACTTAACTGCATGATGGATGCAGTGAAGGGAGATGTAATTATCCTGTTTATTGCTGGTTTTAGGAAGGGAAGATGGATTACAACATGTAAGCCAGTGTGAGCAGCAGCTAAACAACATCCTTAAGTGTTATCTGGAGAAACAGAAGGAAGAGGAACAGAGCAAAAAAAAAGGAAAAATAGACCATGCTCCTATTTTATGAAGACAATATGAACTGTGTGTCTATAAAAATTATTACTGTGATTGCAAATTTAGTATTTTTATTTAATGTGGGAAATTTTTGTTTGTGTCTCAATCTGCTGACCTGTTTGTTTTGACCTCTTGTTTATATGACTAAAAATTCATAAAGTAACTTTACCTGCTTGATAACTGGAATCCTTTAATGCTTATAAAGTACCTAATTGTATTGTCAGTGCTTTATTTATTATTTTTCAGATTAGACACACTTGTAACATCACATCCTAGACTGGTTCTTGCCTTGCATATTTACAAGGTGGTGATATCTATGTTTTATTTATCCATTTAACTGGTTTGGCCACAGTCCTTCATAGTTCTCAATCTTTGGACCTCAACCAAATTAAGTGAGAGCAGAGTGACCTGTATCTAGATTTTCTTTTTTTTTTACTGGTTTAGGGTAAGATCACTCAGCTCTCTGGTTGGAACAGAGAGTCCTGTTGTGTAACAACATTCTCCAACAATTGTAACAACAATTCTCCAACAAGAAAAAAGAAAAAAAGCAACTCATCCTTACCACTGCAGAGTTTCATCCGTAGGCTGTCTCTAAAGGTGTAGGAAGGAGGCTTGCGGTTAACATACAAACGGCAGGGAGAAACCATCTCATCACAGCTGTCATAAAGCTTCTTTCTAGCTGTTGTCACGCTGTTGAAACCTCTTCCACGGAAGACTGTGAGGCAGTCTGGAGAAGCTGCAGAAGTCAGAAATCAAAAATCAGAATTGTGGAAAACACTGCAGAACATGTACAGCATGTGTGAGCTGGCAATGGGACAGGTTAGCTCAGGATGACCTAAGGAGGCAAGAGGAAAAGCTTGGAGAAGCACTTGGGGGTGCTGATTTATGTAAAGCTCAACATCACCTGGCAATGCACACTTGCCGCCCAGAAATCCAACCCTGCCTTGGGCTGCATCCCCAGCAGTGTGACCAGCAGGTCAGGGAGGGGATTCTGCACCTCCCCCTGCAGCGCTGCACCCAGCTTGCGCGTCCCCAGGACAAGAAGGATATAGAGCTGTTGGAGCAAGCCCAGAGGAGGCCACAGAGATGATCTGAGGGCTGGAGCACCTTTGCTGTGGAGACAGGCTGAGAGTTGGGGTGGTTCAGCCTGGAGAAGAGAAAGCTCTGGGGGGACCTAGAGCACCTTCCAGTACCTAAAGGGGCTCCAGGAAAGATGGGGAGGGACCGGTTATCAGGGAGCATAGTGAGAGGACAAGGGATGATGTGTTTATAAAAGAGGGTAGACTGAAATTAGATCGGAGGCAGAAATCCTTCCCCGGGAGGGTGGGGTGGCCCTGGCACAGGCTGTCCACAGAAGCTGTGGCTGCCCCTGGACCCCTGGCAGTGTTCAAGGCCAGGTTGGATGGGGCTTTGGGCACCCTTGGGTTGGCGGAGCGTGTCCCTGCCCACGGCAGGTAACAAACACGCAGCGAACCGTCAGCGGTGACGCCGCCAGGTGACTCCGACCCGCCGCCGCCAGGTGGCGCCCCAGGCCCGGCGGAGCCCGCGGGGTAGCGGGCGGGACCGGCCCCGGTCCCGGGCGGCAGCAGCCCGCACCGCCCCTCGGCCCGGGGAGCGGCGGTGGCCCGAGAGGAGCCCAGCAGCGGAGCGGGGTAAGAGGGAGCAGCGGAGGGCTTGAATAGCGCGTGTAAATTACTGCTGACACCTCTGCTACAGCTCCCTAAAATCTCAATCAACAACCCATTAGAACTCGACGGGAGTAAAACTAAATCCTCGTTTAAGTGTGTTTATCCGCTCTCTTTTCTCTCTTTCAAATGCTAAATCCATTCCAGCATATGCCCCTTCTTTCTCTCCCCTTTCTCTAAAGACTGGCAGCCCCTACTACTCTTGTAAATATGAAAGATGCTAATCATATGACATATCACGTCTCAGTCGGAGCCTGGAATAAAGCCTTGAGATTTGGGATCATTGCCTCCAGACAACAGCTTCATCAGCCGGAAAGTTGGTTTTTTTCTCCTTTCCTTCAACTCTCAATCCCTTCTTTGTCTGGGGGAAAATGCAGCCAACTCGAGCCACCCCGGCCATATGGTTCACTCTGTGTTTTCTTAGCTCAATCCTGAATTGTTTGTGACTTGCGAAGGGTTTTCCACCCCCCTCTCTTTCTTTCTTTTTCTTTTTTTTTTTTGGAAGTGTGTATAAAGACATAGAAGAGGCTGCCCGCACCGGGGTGGCTTTGCAGGGGTTACTGCATGTTCTTCACGTGTTCATTTCACACACTCCTCCTGCAGCCACTTCACCTCTACCGAAAGATGAAGTCCCCGGCACTTGATTTATCAGTAACACGACCGGCTGCAGAGATCCTGGGTTGGTTGTTTTCCCTTTGGTGGATGGAAACCCCTTCCTAAAGGGCGGTTTGTCAGTACTCATCCGCTGCCCGGTTTGAACTTGCGGCACACGTGAAACCAGAGTATCCGCTCGCTGGCAAACCTCCCGTAGAAATGCCTTGGGTACGAGAAGCTCCCATGTATTTTGAGTAAGGAAGAGTGGCTTTTAAGACCTGTATAAATTAGGAGCTGAATGAGCTTGGTGTGCTCGAGTTTGGATAGCTCCCTGTTTGATAGCAGCCTGCCAAATTTTCTTTCTCTCTTTCCTTACACAAACCCCCCAAAAAAAGGCCCTTTCACCAAATCATTAAATTCTACAGAGGTGGTCAAGCTAGTCCTGCTTTTCAGGAGATCGAGAAAGAAAAGGGTCCTTGAAGTTTAGAAGATGCCCAAGGAAAACTCATTGAATGACATCAAAAGAATGAGTTTCCATAGCTGTTGAAGCACGAGAGCCGTGTAGCTGCACAAAGGCGGGTTGGGGCAGTGGGACTGTCCCACTGCTCTATCCCAGCACAATTGGGTCACTGAAATAGGGAATTAATTACCATTGGAGAGTGGGCAGCCCATTCACCACTGGCTGAGTTTTATTAAACGCCAATATAAATAACAAAACAACTCTTGTGGCTGCGCTATTCCTACACGCCAAAGGAAGGATTATGTTGGGGATTAACATCTTAAAGTCTATGAGACTTTCTGACTCAAGGCTCGGAGCTGGTAATCGTATTTGTCTCCTGGTTCAGCGATTAGTGCTCTCCCTTGCGCACCTTCGCCTGGACGGCCAATGTCCCTTTTTGCAGGCACTGGGTTTTTCACACAATCGGCTGTTCTTTTCCCCACATCTATAGAAAAGAATAAGAAAACTGAAGCGTGTTCACGCCATCCTCAAGCTTCTTCTCTTCTTCATGGGAAAGGAAGGCACCAGCAGCCTTTTTTTTTTTTTCTTTTTCACAAGGTGGGGGGGCCCAAACCCTCTTTGGAGCTGGGGGGGACCAGGACGGCAAAATCGCTCTGCAGGCCTGCACCTGCCATGCAAATCTGCCAGGAACAATCGGCCCCCGACGAGGGGCTCGTCCACCCAGGATGGGGGGAGCAGGGAATGATAGTGGGGCAGTGCTCAGAGGGGGGGACCCCTCCCTGCCTTGATTCCAAAAGAAACTCCAAACTTGTCAGTGTGGCTGGAGATTCGGGGGACGGGGGGCTACTCCTTGTCCCATCCCACCCTGCAGCACTTTTTGCTGTGGTGTGTGTGGCAAGGGGGGTCAGGCAGGACCTCACTAAGCTTGGGGGGGAATGACACACTGCAGCAACCTCTTGATTATTCCCTCCACAGAGCATCCCACTACCCTGCCGGTGGGGACATATTCTGTGCCCCAGTTTAAAGGCAGAACCATCCCACTAGTGGGGTTTGTGGGTGTTACCACAGAGCCGGGCACCCCAGGACCACTGCCCCAGTCCCTCAAACCCTGAAAAGACTCATGGGGGGGCCTGGGAGCCAGCAGGCATGAAGGAGGCAGAGGTGTGAGGGGTCAGGCCATCCTCCCCTGCAGCTTTGTCCCCCCCTTTCCGGGCAGGAAAGGATGGGACCCCCATTCACCTGGGGCAGGCAGGCCATTAATGCAGGCTCACAACTTGTGAGGTCGAAGTGTGGATGGGCTGTATCCAAAGGTCTCTCAGCAACACAGACCCTAAACTTTTAGGGCTCTCGGGTCGCCTCAGAGTTCAATCTTCTTACAGCAAACAAAGCCTTTCTGAAGGTCTCCCCCTCTCCCGCACACAAGCTCAGCATCCTTTATTTCTGGGCTGTGTGATAAGCTTAAATCATTGTGCTCCCATTTCTTGATTGTCGCCTACTTCGGGCTTTTGTTCCCGTAAAGTAGGATTGAGTTTGGCAAAGGGGCTGAAGTTGAACAGTTTGACCCTTGGAAGACAGTTCAGGCGGTGGGCAGCAACAGCATTCCCCAGCCCCCCGCTGTCCCCTCTCCCCACTGCTCTCAGACCCATGGCTCTCGGCGGAGCAGCTAGCCATCACTTTACCAGGACACTGGCTGTAGACCACACAAGCACCTCTTGGACCTGTCACACTAGGAGGGTTGTGAGGACTCAGTAGCCAACTTGTCTTTGGTCACCTTGTGCTCAACCCTGCGGGCAAACCGCTGCCTGGGGTGGAGCCAGTGGCAAGAATTGGGCTGAGCCCCAAAAAGTCACCCCAAATAGCTTACACACCCTGGGTATGGTAAAAGCTGGGCTTGAGTCCTCCTGCTGCCCCCCCAGCACTGCAGCTGCCTTTCCCCACCGCTTCACTGCCTCCGCCTATCCCCTCCATCCCTTTCCCATCAGTGATGGAAGGACAGAAATGTCCATGGAGGCAGAGGGATGGGCTGGCCCCGTCACAGGGGACTGCTCAGCATTTTGAGGTCCCTTTGCATCACTCTCCCAGGACGACAGGGGACCTAGGGATTTAAAATCTCTTGGTAAGAGTCACGGAGATCATATAACAGCTCAGCTAAATCACAGCGAGTGGACAGTCACATATCTTAGAGCATAAATCTAGACATGACCCTTATCTGGCAGCAGGAGAGGATGCAGAACTGAACCAAAAGCCAACTCAAGTACCCAAAATGCCACCTGAGGCAGCTGCCCAGCTGCATTCACTCCTTCGAGGAGTGAGACAGGGGCCGCGAACTCAGCCGGCAGCGAGCCCAAGGGGCTGAATCATCGCGGCCGCGTTTGCGATGCGCTCGGTGAGATGTTCACCGAGATTTTAGCGCTCCCATCTGTTTCAGTTTGTTTTTTTTTTTTCCCCCAGTTTCAAATAAACCCGTTTCGAAGCCCGGCTCCCGCAGCACGACTGGGTGACAAAGTTTCCAGACGGGGAGGCAAACCCGCGTTGTGCACCGCCATCGCTTCGTCCCTGCCCCGTGGGTGCGGGTCAGGCAGAGCGAGCCGAGCCCGCTGACCCCGGGGGCACGACGCCAGGCCCAGCTATTGACTTGAGCTTTCTGCCCCACAGGGTGGTCTGGAGGGGATGGGGCGAGGAGAGGAGGGGGGCTGGAGCGGCAGGTGGAGGGGGTGCAGGATGGGGTGTGAGGAGGTTTCTCTGAGCCCGCCTTGCAACCGGGAGCCGCGTTCGAACGGACCAAGCGAGTCCCTG
>VXBZ01007321.1:97057-146346 GCA_013399135.1 Heliornis fulica | reverse complement strand
TTTCGACCTTTAGGGGACGAGGAACTCCCCCCTTCTTTCAAGAGATTAAAAATAAATCAACAGACTGAAAACCTAAACAGACACGGAACATTACAGCGATCAGCCACACACGTGTTCACATTTATTTATTATAAAGAAAGATTTCATGGAAAATATGTATTTTTTGTATAATTTACAGAGTCTATTCTAGTATGTATTTACAGCTGAAGAGCAAAGGGATTGTTCTTGTGATAAAATATAAATAAAAATCTTTAATTTTTGTAACTTTGGGGCTGCTGCTTTTTCTGGTTTCCGTGCCGTCTTACCGAGAATAATGGGGCTGGGCTGGGGGGGTGGTGGGCTGGTGCCCGTTCTCACCCCCAGTGAAACCAGGGTCCAGCGGGAGCTGCCTACACTTGTGGGGCTTTATGATGACAAACCAGGTACACGAGCAACATCCCAAGGCTGACACATGTTTTAATTTCCAGATTCTTCCTTCCGTAAAAGAATATCCCCCCACTACTTTTTTCTCTGCAGAATAAGCGCAACTTGGCGGACTGCCAGGGTGGGCCTGGAGGGCACATACACACACACAAACACACACACACACACACACGGTTTTGGGTGAAAAGCTGTTTGGGGAGAAGTGGATCCAAGAGGAGACAATTTTTCTCCAGCCAAGCAAAGCCTTGGGTGGATTCTGGAGGGGACAGGCACCACCAGAAACACATGTGGCTCAGTCTCTGACTCCCTTCGTGGCGTTTCATTTCTGTTCTTGGGTTCCTCAGTTGGCTGATAACACCACGGAGGAAAGCAGCATTAAGCACGGTGTGTGAGTGTATATATAGATAGTAAAAAGTTTGGAGGAAGTTTAGTAACCCTTTGCGTTTCCCTCTCGGCTCAGAAGATGATACATGCAGCAGACGTTCAATGGGAGGACAAAGTACTGCTCGCACTTCTTGGGGCTGAGGGCTCCTGGCTTTCACAGAGAAGGCCATAGGAAACAAATGTTACTGAGAAAAAACCCACCCAATGTGGGGTTATAAATGAAGAGTTGCCTTTCTCCGTCTGAGGGATGGATGAAACCCAAGTCCCAGGCAAGGCCCCGTGTTCGGGTCAATGGCGGAGCACCCCATAGCTGTCCCAGGGGACCCACAGCACACAGCCAGGGATCTCACCAGGGAGGAGGTGTGCTAGAGGCCACTGAGGCCTTTCAATCACCGCTCCCCCCGCCCTGAGAGCACTTTGTGACTTGAGTACAAACACCTGGAAATCACTAAAAAGCAGTGGAGACACTTGAATGTATTAAATAAATAAACGTGCAGCACATGAATCCTGTTCCCTGCCTCCCCTCCCTGGATCCTGGGAGCGTGAAACCCGGCGCTCGGAGCGATGTCCCAGAAAGGGAGGGTGGGAAAAAAAAAAAAAAAAAAAACCAACACCCCAAGCAAAAAACCGCACCCCCCGAAATGTGTGAAAAGAGAATTAGTGAAATTAGGTTAGGCCAATAAAACGTGCGGGGGTTCACACCGCCGGCCCTGCAGCCTCGGGCGAGCAGCACGATCTAGCCTGATCTATTGTTTCTCCCCCTGGCAGGGGGGTTATTGTGTGATAAATAATTCCTTAAAAAAAATAGTGGGAGCATTTGCATAATCACTGCTTTGATGTGGCCAGCAAGATGAAGCTGTGTCCCCCGAAATCTGCTACGGGCCAGAAGGAACAAAACAAGAGGGAGCCTTTCAATCCACTGGCGGTGTGTGGGGCAGCCCGTCGGGAGCGGGTTTTTCACTCTCGCTCTCTTTTAACGACCCCTTTTAATGATTAAACTCCAGGAATGCCAAAAAAGAAGGCTAGTGCCTCGCTCGGCCTCTCCGTCTTTTCTGGTCGGGTCTCATTGTCCTTCTTGGGTTTCTCTCCCGCTTTCAAGAAGCGCTGGAGGGAGTAGATGGCTTTCGGCTCTTCAAAAGGCCCGGATGGGAGGGATGCGCTTCCCGTCGCACAACGGCAGCAGCGAGAGTGATGTCTTTTCCCGGTATTTCCTTCTGTCCCAGGTATAGCCGCTGCTAGCGGGAGCATCCTCTGGCCACCGTGGGAAAACGCATGTGTAGCGTGGGAGGATGGAGGTGGGGAGGTTGGGAAAGGGGTTTTCTGCAGGGTTTGGGGCGGGAGCCACACAAGCCATAACTTTCCTGGTGCCTGCGAAGGGCTGCTGGCACGACTGGGCTCGGATGGAGATGACCTTGAAGGAGACAGGCCCAAGCATGTCCGAAGCAGGACAGTGCTGGCAAAGGATGAGCTGGAGAGGCTGGATTTGTCACCTAACCCAGTCGCCCACATCCTGATTTGTTTTTTTTCAAATGTGTCCGAAAAAGTTTATTTCCCTCTTTCCTCCCTCTCAGCTCGAAAGAGTTTATTTCCCCCTTGCCACCCTTTCATTTCTCTCTTTTCTCTCAGAGGGCTGATTTCTGGAAGTGATGGGACGTCCCAGCCCCAACCGGAGCAGTGGCTCCCCAGAGCATCAGGGAATCAGCCTGCAGCTCCAAAAACAGTTACAGAGAACATGGGAGCGGATCGGTGTGGGGCGGGGGTGGTGGTGCAGGATGGAAAAGCACCTCTTTGGATGAAGCGGAACACCGGGTTGGGGGATGCGGGGGGTTGGTTTCCATGGCAGCACCTTGCCATAAAAAAATGTGTTTATGATCCTTCTGTGTATTGTATTTTGGCATAAAAGCTTCTCCACGCCGTTCAGAGCTGGAGGGGCAGCTCTACGGCCCCCGAGGGGTTTTACAGCCCTCCTTGGCATAAGAATAGCTACAAGAAGCCAAACTAGTGCCGGGTGACAGCAGCAGCACCCCAAGGGCTTGTGCTTGCTTGTTTTCGTGTCAGACATAAATCTTTTAAAGTATCACCATAATTAAAACGAGCGTTCCCGACCCAGCCTTCATCTGCCTGGCGGATTTTAAGCGCAGCTTTCACCCTCCTTCCTAGGTGAACATCATGGAGCCCCTGACTCCAGCACCTCACTGCCGAGCCCTTGGATGCTCCCCAAGACACAAGATGAAGGTAGAAGACCTGGGAGGACTGAAAATTCTACTTCAGTAGCTTTCTAGGTAAATCTGAAGACATTTAGGCTCAATATGAGGAGTTCAGCCAAAAACCCAGAGCAAATTTCCTAAAGTCTTATTGGGGTGCCTCAGGTTTCACTGCTCCCCTGACTTCACTAATGAAAGGGTTTTATTGTCCCAGGGATATCTGGGATTCATGACAGTGACAAAGTTAATGCCATTATGCTGTGAAACACGCTCAGAGGAGGGTTCACCTCGGGTGGGGCATCCTGTGGCGCTCCCGAATGGTTTTGGTATCGAGATGTGTACGGCACTGAGTAATTAAGCACACACTGGCTGTTTCTTTTAACACTGGGTACACGGGTTGTCACATAATGTCATTTTAATTGAAAGGACCGGTCACCTGGGATATAGAACAGTTACATCTTATTTCCCTGGGGAAATACATATGCAACTTCAGGAAACGTAATGAGAGCCCGTCCCAGAGTATTACAGGATGTTATTTGTGAGTACGAAGGGGCGTTACCTTTCTCTGCAGATGAAAACCAAGATCCCACACAGTACTTGTGTCGCTTGGGACAGGCTGATGGTCTCCAGTCTGGCAGTGCCCAGCCTCTGTCTGCTCTCAGTACTTAACTCCCTCCCAGATGTCTCATTCCATTGACTTGTTTTGCCTTTGATCACTCCAGGCCAGGGACAATCCGAGGGATATACCTCAGATTCCAGCTTTCCCCACCGGCTGCGCTTTGGGTTTGGGTTTTTTGCTTTTCACAGCATTGTCCTAAAGGACTTGGCCTCTCACTGATTTCATCTCCTGGCTTTTTACATAGGGGAACTAGTCCCCAAATTTCAGGCTGACCCTTCTGAGATGGGAACATCAGTCTCTTCTCACTGAATGGATTCCATTAAATACACAGAGAGCTTTTAAGCCGATCCCGCCGAAGAAGAAATAAACCATAAAATAAAATCAACTTTTCATGTTTGTGATGTTTTAGAAGTGTTTCAGGGCACCTACTGGGGAAAAGGCCATCACCACCTCAGCTCCCATCACTGCAGAGCTCCTTCAGGCCCTGAGGGTCCTCTTGCCCACTGTTGTCCTCTCTGGTTTGTGTCCTCTCACCTGTTGGTCCCATGTCTGCAGCCACCTAGCAAAGCACCGACTGATGGAAACAAAAAGGAGGAGGAGAAGGGGATTTTTCCAGGGGGGATTTGGTGCCCAGGGGCTTGGGGAGCTGGCAGCAGGGCAACATGTCAGGAAGGGGGAACTGATGGCCTGAGGACACAAGCCATAAGGACATAAGCCACGAACAGCAGCTGCAGGTCTGCCCGTGGAGTGAGGGGAAGTCCTGGGGATCTGGGGGCCCTCTAGGGAGGGGGATGCTGGCTGTCCTGACCCTGGGAGGGAACAGCAGGTGTTTAGGGATGTCTGGTTTTGTGCCCAGCTTACTCTTGCAGTGGTGCTCTCACAGCACATGTCCTCTAGGCACCAGAGGACACAGGTGTCAGGAGAAGCAATGTTGAAGGGTGGCAGAGAGGGCCACAGCCATGGTTGGTGTATGCAGGAGGCCTGGAAAGATCTGGGAGCTGGGAGAGTGGGGGGATGGAGGCAAACCTGGGTGGGGATGCTGGTGCTCCCGGCCTTGCCAGCAGCAGTGCACCAGTCCCAACCTCAGCCCCGAGGGCCTCAGCTGCTGTGGGAGCCTGACAGGGTGCTCATCCCAGACCCCAGGTCCCAGCCTTCCTAGACAACGCAAGTATTTGGACCCCCATGTCCCTGGGCCCCCAGCTTTGCAGTGGAAATCGGGGTGCTGCTTTCCCTGGCAGCAGTAAAGCTCGTGTGTCTTGCTGCCAACCTCCACCCCGCTCCGCCCCACCCCCTCGCCCCAGGGCTTGTCCCGCAAGCTGCACTGTGCCTGGGGAGGACATGCTGAGCATTCACGGGGATGTCAACAGGCCGGCTGTTTCACTCGCCCGAAATAATCAGATAAACTCAGCGTGAAGGAATAAAAGTGAGCCAGGAGCAAGGTTAGCGGTGACACGAAGCTCAGCCGGTGTTTCTCGAGGCGGGCTGGAGAGCTTAGTGGGAAAACCCGCCTCGGCAGCAAGCAGCTCCGGCAGCTGCGCCCAGCAGCGTATCCCGGCTGGTCCATGGCGGAAAGGGGCCATTTGGCCTCCGCTCATCGCATCAGCGTCAGCAGGGAAACCAGAAAGCACGAGTTGCCCGAGCTGTGAGCACAGGGTTTGCTCCTGAGGACCAGTGTTTGGGATAAGGAAGGCATCCCAGTGGATTTCAACTAGTAATTCATGACTTTGGGAACCACTGGGTCACACGAAGGGTAAAGAGGCACCAGAGACCTTGTGGGGCTTTGCAGAGTAGGGATGGGTGTGTGTGTGTCATAATTTATCCCTTGGAGGGAGAGCTGTACACACCACACTTGGACTCCACAACATTTTGCTTTAATTATGAGTGGGTTTGGCCCATGCAGCTCCGACTCCCATAATATATGAGGAAAAAAATCCCAAGCACCCGTCTCTTGCACAGTCATCACAGTGCTGCGAACCACCTGCATGACCAGAGATCCTCATGGGATCTATTTTTTATCTTTTGCAGCGGGTGTCTGTTGCTGCCTTACTACAGGGCCAAATCTTGCATCGTGTAAGTCCGAGACAAACCTTTTTACTCTGACAAGCTCACTGATACCTTCAACCCCAGGGTACATCCTGCCTTCAGCCTAGGATGCAACAACGTTAGTGCAGGTCCTTCTGGCAAACTTCTGATTCCTGTGACTTCTTGTACCAAATTCCGATTTCTAATTAAAGAGACATGGTGCTCTTGCAATGCCAAGATTTAAAATATAGCCTTTAAAACTTGATCAGAGGGAACCCCCCACACACAAGATAAGGCTTCGGATTGCTGCCTGTGACGGAGGGTTGCTCAGTTCTTTGCAGCAGCCGGTAGGGTGTGTGGAGGGAGTATGGATGGTGCTGGGGTAGCTGCAACACAGTCCTCCCCTTTCCCTTGCCTCCCTTCCCCCTCCTTTTATTAAGAAGAGAGACTGGACCAAAGCTGATGGCATATTTACCTTCATGAGTTTTAAAAAAAAAGTTAATTACTGCTTGGAGCAAGTTGGTATGGCTGTCCTGAGCCGTCTTTTATTAGTAGTCGCCTTCATTAATTTCCCTCGCTGGATTTGCTGCTAATAGCTGCTTGGTCCCGGGCAGCACAAAGCAGCATCTGTGCCATTGAGGAGAAAAGCGGGAGTCAGGCAAAGGGGGGCATTGGGGAGGGGGCGACGCCGTTTGCAAATCAACCTCTATTAACGTGATGGCCTGCTCGGAGGGGACGGCAGCCCCGGTAGCCGGTACGGCAGTTTGGGCTTCACTTGGCTGTTAGTGAGGGAGGAGAGGGAGGAAAGGCACCGGCTGCTCGCCAGGGTTACCCAGCCTCATGTCAGCTGGGCTGCCCAGGCACCCCTGGGTTCTGGCTGAGCCATCCTGGTGCCCCTCAGATGGGGAAGGGAGGTGGGACGCTGGCTCTTGGCATTGCTGCGGGCGTTCGGGTGCTGCGGCACACGCTGCTCCGAGCGGAGGCGTTCAGTATCTAGTGATAACCAAAAGATTAGTGATTCGGTATCTTTTGATGGAAGATTCACTCCAGCTTAAAAATAGCTTGGCAGGGATGTTTCCTGGTCAAAGAAAGGGTTTACATCCTAATTGGAGGGTCACAACGGGCAGGCTGATGGGGGGGATTGGAGGCACCACGGGCTCAGCAAGCCGGTGCAGCGGACTGCTGCGGAGGCTGACAGCCCCACCTGCTCCCTCGCTGCAGAGGGACATGATTTCATGGCGGGGAGGGGAACACGGACCAAAAAAAAGAGAGTGGTGCATGCCATTCCTGGGAGGGGGCGAGAGCTGCTGCAGGGCTGTCCCCAGGCTTCTGGCTTCCCCGCCACCAAGCTTCCCTCCACGGCAGTAGGTGACAGTGGCAGCTGATATCCCAGTTTCCTGTCACTTCCAGGGAGCAGCGGTTACAGCACACCACGCCATCTGTAAACAGCGTGTTTTTCCCAACACACCTGTGATGCCTGGAGATGCAGCTGTCTCTGCTCGGTTTCCCTTCCCCATGGGACTCCCCTCAGTATCAGCAGGAGCCTCCCATAGTTCTGCTGGATGGGGTTGGGGTGGGCACGATTGGTTGGGAAAACTCTTGTACTGGGTGCCAGTCCTGTACTTGGAAGAGCAATCCCAGCTCTGCTACTGAGCCGCACAGTGGGAAGGAGATCTCCACGGAGGCTGGCACTGTTGAATTTTACCAAGCAGAAGAGATGGGACAGCGTGGGCTGCTCACGTGAAGCTCTCCCCGCTGTATCCATGAATAGCACTTTCTGGTAGGAAAACGATGCCCAAATCCAGCAGCTGGGCTCTCAGGGCAGCTGATGCTGGGCTTACAGCCACGGGGACACAGTGCCTCACGTGCAGGGGCTGCCTCACAGCTGGAGGGGTCACCTTGCGCCTGCTCTTCGTTAGCCTTAATGACTCAGGATGCTGCCAAATCGGAGGGAGAGGGATGGAGGTGTATTGTCAGAATAACAGAGGGGCTCTCTTTTACACATCTTTTGTGAGGGAAGTTCCCCAAAGTGCTTCCAGGAAATCTTTCTGCCTGGGGTTAATAAGCTTTGCTTCCATCAACTTGTTCCCTCTCACTATCAAATTCACTACCTCTTATGCACGAGTACGTGACATGCAGCAAACATGACCCTTGCCTTTCACATGGATTCCTGCAGAAAGGTAAGTGGGAAAAACTTCTTTAACCAAGTGTCTTCCCTGAAGGACAGGAAAGTGCATCATCACCTTCTCAAGAGTGGGGCAGTTCTGCACCCGACTTAGTGCAGCGCTGGACGCTGGGTGTTAACTCCAGTCTGCGAGCTGGCTGCTTTAGCTGAGAGAAGGAAATGTTTCTGCAGACTTTATGTCCCTACAGTTGACAATACTGTCACAGTACCAGCTTAACAGTTTTGCTCAGTTCACAGAGAGCGGGGAGTCACTGCCTCTTACTGGTCATACTGAGCTCTTATGTTATAATTAATCGAGCCCAACCAACAGCCTTGGTAGAATGTTAAGGAGTAGAAACCACTTATATTCTTTAAAACCCCTAAGTCAGGGTTGGCTCAAGTAACCTTTTCCTGAAACCTGCTGTTGCAGAACAGCCATTTCTTTGGTCAGCAGCTCAAAACCAAAAATTCCATACAAAATATTAAATGCACCATCATCAATTATTTATTTCCCACAATAATCACCTATTTACACTACAAATATGAAGCAATAACCCAAGTGTTGTGAGCTTCAGGCCCTGCATGTGTCTAAGTTCTTCATGAAACGAGGTGATAGAGCACATTAATCTGGGCTTGCCAGTACGCAAGCCCTGGATGAAGACAGAGCACCTGCATTTGTGAAGGACCAACAAAAGAAACCAGCTGATAAATCCACACAATGGGAAGAGATCCAAACACTAACATTTCCCACAGATCGATTTCTTCAGGAGGGTATCTAAATACCTATCTTGGTGCCATTCTCCAAACAGGAGGAGTAAGCTGGAAAAGGTGTTACTTTCCAGGGCTCTCAGAACCATGTGTGCTATTTCAGCAGACGCTGTGGGGCCGGCTGCTGGCAGTGTATTAGGACACTTTGTTCTGCAGAGATTGTCTGGGAGGTTTTGTTTTGCTTTTAGTTGTCTCTATAGAGAAGGGAAAGCCGCTGCAGCGAGGCTTTAACACAGCATCTCCGCTGCCTATTAATTCCTGAGATCTTGCTAACTAGCTTTGTTTCCTCCTGAGCGCCCGGCGGTCTCTTGTGCCGGAGCACGAAGCTGTGTATGCACGGCGTTTGTCACTTGGTTAAAGCCAGCATTTCCCTACCGCTGCAGACAAGGGCGTCCTTTATTGGCTGTGGAACAAGATAACGGACTTAATCTTCCCAGTAACACGTGAGTTTTCATGTATCACTTTAATCTGCGAAACACTGGGGCTGAGTGTACCGTCACATGCCGATTTTACTTTTCTATGAGCGAGTGACTCCCAGGCTCAATGATGGATTGTTTGCTCGCTTTTAACAACAGTCAAGATGGTGAATGCCCTGGGGTGATAGACAGTGTGCAATGGGAACAGCAGCAAATCTGATGGCCCAGTTCAAGTTCACCTGACAAAGCTGAAGCAGTCTGCAAGCAGCAGCATTTGAGAAAGGATTATTCACACTAGCATTATATTTTTGAATGCATTTTTCTTCCTGTGCAGCTGCCCAGCTCTCCAACACTGAAGGTTTATGCACCACAATAAAGAGATTTAATTTTTTTCTTCTTCTCTTGCTTCTCCCTTTTTACACCTAGTTCTAATCGGCCAGTGCAGTGATAGGGCATCTTTCCAAACAACTCGGCACAAACATCAGCTAGAAAACAATAGCATCACTAAAATGTGGGAACAAAAGCCTAAAAAAACGCTGCTGGCTGCAGAAACAAAAGCAGAGGTTTTGTTAAAGCTAACTCTCTGTTGGGGACCCATCTTTTTTGTGGAAGTTTGATGTTCTGTTCCCTTTCTCATCGGGAAAAGCTCCCCAAAGAAACAAGCTCAGCCTTTGAGCCCAGTGCCAGTGGGGTATCAGGGCTTTTGAGGAGAATTTGAAATGAAGGCAACTTCTCCCCACTAAGGAGAATCCTGTAACCCTGTAAGATATGGGAGCACAAGGTGCTGGTGTGATCTTGGAAGAGTGAAATCTTGGTCTCATCATAATGTCTTTTGGCAGGAAAGGCAGCAACAAATGTTGGCTCTGGTCTTGCATGTTATACAAGTCGAATATGGCACTGTTAAGGGGAATACACACACCTGTTGCTTGAACTCCCCCACAAGTAGCTTTTCTGCCTGCCGGTTAGACTAGTCAGGAAAGACCCGCTGGAGGAAAATAAAATCCCTTCCCCTGTGGAACAGAAAAATCAGCTGCAGCCTGCAGATGCAAAGATATGCCCTCTGATTTTAAGGAAAAGCTGCAATGCCTTCCCCCACAGAGGCTGGTACAAGCATCCTCCTGCAAGTCCAAGCAGGTTAATTGTCCCTTAGGAATGAAGGTTGAAGCCCACTCATCCTGGCTGAGTAACTCATTAAAAGCCTGATTGCAGTAGATGCAAAATAGACAGTTGAATTTATGACAAAATGTAGTAGTTATGATATCTGATTGGAAAATGCTTCTTTCATTGCAGTCTGAGTTTGGTTATAGTGCCAAGTGCTTTTTGGTTCATTTTTAACCAGTTGGCCTAATTCAGCATTGAAGGGGTGACACATTTTGTGGGAGGAACCCCCATTCCCTCTTTTTTATTGCTTTTTCCTCTGTAGTGTAGAAATCCATTATCTGATCATACCTGTAGGTTTGACACTCTTCAGTTAACCAGTCTATCTAGGAAAAAAACAAACCCACATTTCAGCTGTTCAGCTAGAATTCACGAAGTTGGGAGGGTGCTGCTTTTGTCTACGTGTTCCTGAAATTTACTGTGACAGAGTAACTACGTGTTGGTTCTCTTGGAGGTAGGTCACCAATCAGGATGTGAATTGGCAAAAGTACTGAAAGAGGTCCCAGGGACGAATTTTTTTTTTTTTAGTTTAAAAAAAAAGCAAACTAAAACACCAAAAAGAAAACCCACAAAAGATTGTTTTATAAAAAGTAGAAGGCTGCAGCTGCCTCGAACCCAGGCAGGCAGTATTGAAGCATGTGGCCAGCAAACTTGCCACAGGCTGTGCTGTCCTGGCATTAAAAATCAGGGTCTCTCCAAGCACACTCAGTAAAACCCATAAACAGCAGCAAAACCACTGTGAAATTGTTGGGAGTTAAGGGACTAAGGTGCAGCTGTTTGCATGTATGCACATAAAGTGTGGTCACAGCAGAGGAGGGGTATGCAGTTAGTCTTTGGCTGTAGGAGTGGAGTAGGGTGGGAGGATCATGGTCTTGGTGTGGGCTGATGGTAAGGGCAATGTGTAATTATATCACAAATATTTTTTGAAATCCTTAAATGCATTTTCTGGAATGTGGCAGAAAAGCAGCTGGCTGGAAGCCCTGCAGCCTCCCTTACTCTGCACTCATTGGTGGTGGCCCCCCCCTCCAAGCCACTGCTTTGAGCAAGCAGCTACACTCACCCAAAGATATTATTTGTGGGAATTAGTTACTGAATCAGTCATCAAATGCGTGGTGCTCACAGATTCATTACAGCCAGAAGAGATGTGCTCTCCTTGGGTGAGGACTGTTCCTCTGTTGGGAGCATCTTCGGAGAGTTGTTTAAATGTAGCAGTCATAAGTTATTCATGTAAGGTCACTTTTGGTTCAAGAACAGCATTTTTTCCTGGCAGAGCAGCAGAGTTTTCTTGGCTGTTAGAGTTAAAACCATATATTCCACCTGGTTCGATGTTGTGTGGTCACATATGCACACATACACACACAAAGAAACTTTGCTATTTTTAAGTAACCAAAACATGCCCATTTAATTCCCTGAAGCACTTATACAAACTTTTAAAAATTTTACAGATGGCTGAAACACAACTCCCTGCTTCTGTCTCACTTCATCTCCTATCCCATTTCCAAAGAGCAGATGGTGCCCATGGCCCTTGCTGGGTCTGAACAGATGAGTTCTGTACAGTCCTGCAGCACACCTCTAGCTGCATTTGAGTGGCTGTTTTCTTCCTCTCCTTATGTTCTTCTATTAATTCTTACAGATGGCTGTAACAACACCAGTTTCAGATGGTGCACAAGGTAGTAACATCACAATACCAGCCTGGATGCAAAGACTAGAACTTGCCAAACTCATGCAGGTAGTGACTGACATGACTCACACAGGTATCATCTCGGTGCCTGACCTTCCAACAACAATACACTCCCTCCTGAAGAGCTGTAGGATAAAACAGTGTTCGGCGTACGGGTGACTCCTGGTCTGTCTTGCGTGAGTCTACACGAGCAGCTCTACCGAGGGCCTTGTTAAAGAAAGGCAGTGGCAGATGTCATTGCACTTCACATGTTGATTGTTAAAGAAGTAGTAAATTCCTTTCTTCCCAAAGTTTGAGCGTGAAACATCTTTGCTATTAAGAGAATGAATCTGGGGGTCTGTGAGGTAGATGAGGCCCTTCCCATTACCTGTCACCCAACCTGTGGAAGGAAGGATAGAGCTTGGTATCAAACGTCACAGCCTTTCGTATTATCCTATTTAGGACTGCCTGCTTGGCACTGTGCCCACACTCTTCATGTCACCTGACAACTTTCCAGTTTGTGCCTGCGGCAGCAAAAGCTAAACTCTAAGAGGTACATAAAAAATATGTAATGAAATGAATATCCCAAAGATATCTGTGGGCTAAAGGTTGTGTCTGAAAGGTTTTATCCTCAGCTCATAACCAGAGCTCAGTTCTCCATAGCTCAATAGAAGACCTTTTTTCAGGCTTGCCAATTTTAGGAAGGAAGACACTTGAAAAACTGCAGCCTGTTTTAGATGGCTCCACAAGACAAACCCTTGTAGACCAGCTTTAGTCTAATTGGATGCTGATTGCTCCATGGAATGAAGCTCTGGCACACTTGGGAGCACACAGCTTACGTGCTGTTGCCGTTATGTAGTGGAGAACAAGAGCACTGCTCAAGGTACCTGCACACACCTCCCTCACTTTACATCATTTAGAGAGAGCACATCCTTTATATAGTGTATTTGGCAACGTGAGAGGATAGGGGAGAAATGACAATCACTGTAATACAAACCTTGTAGATCAACAACAACGTCTGTTCCTTTGGAGAACTCATAGGAGAAATGGCCATAGGCCAGACCGTACTCTGTGGCTTTGTACTCATACTTTACTACCTTCGTGTTGTTGGACAGCTTCACAAACTCCCCAAGGATGAAGGGCTCCACGCTCACACATCCTTTTATAGTTCTGTCCTCTAGTATCTGAAAACAAATATTAATGAGAGTCAGGTAAGCAGAGATGATGTGAAAGCAAGGCTGCTAAAGCTCCTCTAACTGAGGTCTTGTTTTGATCTCCTAGAAATTCCCATCGCTAGACGGATGGAAAGAGTCGTCATGTTAACCCACTGCTGATTCAAAACACAGGCTATTTAGATGAGGGGGTCGTATTTAACTAGAACAAAGTGTGGCAAAAGATCCAACACAAAGTCAACCTTATTGGGCAAGCTCTGTGAGCAATGAATTCTAGAAATATCTGGTTTGGCTAGCAAACAGGAAAGTTCTTTCGGGAGACTATGCTAAAGAATAAGCTAGAAAGCTGGAAAGATTTGGGTAAACCTGCACCTGGTCTTTCTTCAGTGGGTAAATGACCAGTGGGAAGATTTTAGTCGTTTCTGCATTCAGAGACTTGGAAGTACTGATGCCAGACTCTCATTAGGCTTTATTAGTGAGTGGCATAAAGCCAGGCCTAGTGCCAGGGTGGCTAACAGAAAGAGCAATATGCATAGCCTGCTATCGTATACTGCCGCATAATGAAGCAACAAGTTCAGTACTGTACTGCAGAGGGCAGCTCTCTATACTTAAACCCACAAGTTAAATGGAAAGTTAAACGTTAAATATCCTGTGCTTTCCTGCTGGGGACTGGATTTTCAGGTTTAATCTCTGTGCCAGGTCACCAAGATGCAGTGGGTCCTGTCTCTAACAATCAGGCCGGGTGCTGGCACAGCAGGGACATTTGTCTCACACTGTCCTCATGACCATCCCGCAGAAGGGCAGATGTAAGAGCTTCCTGGCTGCAGTTACCTGTACAAACCATGCATTAAGTCTTAAGGGCATGTCTAACGCAGCTTCCTCATGCTCCACATGTTCAGAACTGACTGGGCAGCCCTTCCCGTGATCAAAAGCTGTTGCTTTGAGCATTGGGTATTTTAGCAGCTGGTTTTTGTTGTTTAAAGAGACTAACCCCTAGGTGCTTTTCCTCTTTAATTTTTTAGCTTCAGGCTCCTTGTTTTTTCCACCCACGCAAGAAAGTGATTCTTGTAAGTTTGCTGCCCCTTGCTCCCCAGCACCCTCTGGTAACTCCATGGCTCAGCCATGCGGTTCTCGTGGCTCTCAGCAGTCCATCTCTGAGGCTGGACCTCCAGGATGGAGGGACAGAAATGCTCCTCAGTGAGAGGTGCTGATTGATCCGTGGCCTTGCTGAAACTCACGGCCCTGCCAATTCCACCAGCCTGTCTTCACCCATCCACGGACACTCAGCTGCAGAGGAGGCAACAGGTACTTCTCATGACTGAGTAAAACCCACACTGGCTGTGTGGTCAGAGACAAAGAGAAAAGGTGCTGTCTGTGGGGCACTGGATCAGCAACGATGTGGTATCACCAGGTTAATTGAATTGTGGTTCAAAGGCATCCAGGGTTTAAAAGTGTCTTATTGTATGCTGAGAGGCTGTTCTCGAGGAAGAGGGCTTTTTGAGATAGCCTTTTGAAGGATGACCGAGCTGCTACTGAGATGTGGCCATGAAAAACGGAGGTCTCACTAAGGGTAAGGGTTCCTACTGCCTCTGCAAATGGTGTGGAGGTGGTCTCAGGGGAACACTGCACGATTCTCATTCAATCAATACTTAAGAACTGTGAATTCAAAACAGAACAGGCTCAGGGCTTCACAGATGAACAGGGGAAGAGACATCTGTGTCTTGAGGTGACACTAAAATACACTTACTTCTCTAGCCTAGAGAACAGCGAAGAGGAGAATTTATTGCTTCTCCTTTCTTAAATCTAGGCCTCAAAAAAGTTTCAAAACAGACAATAAATAGGAATTGACTAATTTTAGGTTAGAAAACAGCAGAAATTTCCCAAACATCAAGACAGCAGCTCTAGAACAATTTCTTACTGGAAGCAATGGAGGTTAAAACAAAAAACACAACATGACTGCTTTTAAGAGGGCTTAATGAGCACTAAAAGCAATTATGCAGTGTTGTTGCCCATGATATCAGTGTGCACAAGAAGGTCCTTTCTGGTTCTGTGTTTCTGAAATTCAGCATCATGCAGAAAAGGCCTCAAAGTTTTCCTGCAGCAAATCAACTGGTCTGCAAGAACCTCACTTGCTGGGTTCTAGAGAGGTTTAGAAGTTTTTGTGATGCTCAAAATGGGTCCCTTTGCTGTTCAGATTTCATAACTATCCCTGAGAACAGATGTTCACATACTGTTAGGTGATATAAGGGGCTGGGTAACTCCTGGGCTTCATTTACAAGTGAGTTTCCAATTGTCTAAGAGGACATGGCATCTTTTCTGCCACGTCACCCGTGAACTTGCTTGCAACTCTGCAGGTGAGTGTCTTCTGTCTTAAAATGAGCAAATGCAGCTACAAGTAAGATCACACAAATGACAGCCTGTGATCCAGAGGTGGCCTAACTACCCATTTTTTAAAATCAAAACTGACTTTAAGACACTCTTCCCATCAATTCCTTTGTATCACTTAGAAGACAGTTCTTACCAGGAGTACTGCAGATGGGATATAAAAGATTTGCGTAGGGACCTTTTGCTCATACAGCCTTTTGTTGAATTCTGTCACGTAGTACTGGGCAGTCATTTGCCGCTCCACGTCACTAAAATGATGAAGAAGTCCTTTTTCTTCTTTATATTCCTTTCCAACGTACCTAAATAAATGAGAAGTGGTTGGTGGAGGCAGACTTGCAGCAGACTGCACTCGGGAAGCCCTACTTGTGATACAGAAACATCACAGCAAGGCAAATTTTGGCAGCTCAGAAGCAAAGCTAGCTGTTGGTGATGCATTTAAAACAGCAGCGATTATCAGCGTCAGTTCTTTAGTAGTTCTTACAGGCACAAAACGCTGTACTGATCAGTCAAATCCTACAACGGGTTTTTCACAACACTGGAATGTTTCTAGTCAACTTTTTGTGACTCTGCAGGGAGACTCAACTCAGAGGTACTTAAAATACTGTTCTTAACCCATAATAATTATCCAGCTACTTCTAATAATGATCCAAGCCCCACAATTAGCAGTTAGCAACATTCTCCTGGTGCAGAGGTCTTTATGAAGCAAATCGCTGATTTTAATCCTGCTTTCAGAGCAGATGCACTCCTTGCATAAACCTGCTGCTAAAAGTTAAGAAAAGCAACTGTTCTCCCTAAAGGTATTTTATACAGGCATATAGAGCTAATTCTCTACAGCAAAGCTAGAGGTCAAATGAAAAGGGAGCAACATCTAAGCTCTCATGAGATTATCCCAGCACAGACAATCACAGAATCACACAGACTGTTAGGAGTTGGAAGGGACCTCGAAAGATCATCTAGGCCAATCCCCCCTGCCCGAGCAGGATCACCTGGATTAAACCACACAGGAATGTTTCCAGATTGGTCTTGAATGTCTCCAGAGGAGACTCCACAACCTCTCTGGGCAGCCGGTTCCAGTGATCCGTCACTCTCACAGTGAAAAGGTTTTTTCTTACATAAGATGTAAGGTGACAGACAAGATGAACTGTTGTCATGAGCACACAAACGCTAATACGGCTGTTAGGAGCTGACAGTGAAATAGCTTTTTCTTCCCAGAAATTAAAAAGTAGCGAGTTACATGGAGTGATGGGAAAGACTGCCAAAGTGCCCAAGAGATTTGGGAAAGCCAGACAACGTACTTGCTGCAAGAAATCAGTCAAAATCCATCCAAATATAGACCAGGTTGAAACAGACTAAAGAAATGATCTTCTCCCAGGGTGACTATGATTTCTGTAGCAGTCCAAGTGAAAGCTTGCAGCGTCTTCTGAAAACACTTGCTAAAAGCTACTGCCTAGCAAGGCACCGGACTAGCTGAATCACAGGTGTAAGATGAATCTTACCAGAGTAGCATCAATAAAAATTTTGTTTCAGAAATTGGTTTGCTCAGTACCTTCCCAGGCTTTCTTCTTGGTGCAGGAAGTGTATCCAAAATGCATTTCTCTGTTTGCCTTCCTTTGCCACGTTCAGGTAGTCCCCAATGAACACAGCTGTTTCTTGGCCTGTCCAGAGGCCCGATTTCTTTGAGTATTTTAAAAGAAGAGCAGCTGCAAAAGAAAAGACCACAAGTAAAACAGACACTTCCACACAATTGCTGAGTCTGTGCTGAGGGATGAAAGAAACGTCACTCCATAGACAATATATCCAGGCTCCTCCAAAATAAAAGTACCAGGCTCTAAAATGCACACTAGGATGTATCTAGGTGCAGAGTTGGATATTATGTTATATTAAGGACAAAAAACAATTGGTCAGCAGGCTTGAGACATGCAAGATGGGGTGTGCATCAAGTGGGTTTTACTTAATGAGCTCAATGAGGCAACCTAGAGCAACATTGGTCCTAGCTTCTCTATTAGTATATTGCTCCAGTGTCTGCATATTAAGGTATGGCTGTTGTTTACGATTAACTTAATAATAATTAAATACATTTTTTGCAGGGAAGAAATGCGGAATCTAAATAGGTGACCAAACCAGAGACTCGAGTAATGGGGTAGAAAGGGCTGGATGAACTGGCCCAGAGAGTTCAAGCAGCCCAAGTTGCCTCTTGCATGAACGGATTAAAGCAGGAGGGACTGAGCAGACACGGAGATGGAAGACACTTCCATGAAGCTGTGACTGATGTGCAAATGGGTAAGAAGGAATAGGAGAAAGTGATTCAAGGAGTCTTCTTACATTGATAAAATTCTTTGACAAAAACTCATAAACAAAGTCCTAAAAAACGATGACTAAAGCCTGAGTCTAGCCTGTTCTCCATGGTAGTAACTGTTGCTGCATCAAGATGCCCATCACTGTGTGGAAACTTACAGTATGCTTTATGAAGTTGTCTAGGCTTAAAAATTCCAGTAGGCATCAGTCTCTGGACAAGCCAGTTATGTTCTACTCCTGCTAGAAGCTGCATGTAATCATCATCACTCAGAAATCGAGCCTCTAGGATTTCTTCCTTTGTTCTTCCAGGGACAAAGACAAAACTACTTTCCCTTGGGTTCAGAAATAAAATTTCAGGGGAACTCTTGGGCGTCTGTGTTGGTTTGCACCATGAACTCAGTGATGAACTGGATTGTCTCTTGCTGCTCACCACATCCTGAGATTTATCTTCATCTTCTTCTGTAGTGGCACAGTCAAAGTGCTCTGTTATGGTCACCTTTCCACCTGAGGTCAAAGCTGCTGGTGCACTGGGAGTTGACTGATGCTTTGAAACAGATGCTGTAGGATAATTTTTTACTGAGTCTTCGAGACTGATGAAATCAAATTCAGTGTCATCTACTGTTTCTGCTTGGGCATCAACTTCAGGCACTTTGGGAGATCCGTTTCCCACCGTGGCACATTTCCTCAGCCAGTCACACACAGAGGAGTCACTGGCCATTTTCGGCTCCGTGCTCATCGGTAGCACAGACACAACGCCATTTGTGGGGGGACGCGTCTCAAATAAGGGATTTTCTGTGCTCTCTGCAGCTTCTCCTTCTGGTTGGACCCACACAAAGAGGTTCCGGGGTCGGGACCCGGGGCCGCCACCGCCCTCCCTGCCGCTGTCCTTGGTCCTGCAGCCCAGCTCCTCCCGGGAGGAGGACTTCTCTTCCTCCGGCCTTTTAGGAACAAAGTAAGGGGTCGAGAGGGAAGAAACTGTGTTGTTCACATCCACTGCTCTCTCTTCTGAAGAGTTTTTTCCTTCCCACAGCTCTTCCTCACAAAGAGATGTCTTCTCCACCAGCCTCCTGGCTAGGCGTGCATCTACCTCGAAGGAAGGGTGAGGAGATGTCCAAACGCTATGCAGAGGCTCTTGAGGAGGTGGTGAGCAAGCTCTGGGAGGTAATGAGCACAAGTATGCAGCCTGACCGTTTTCATCAGATTCTGTCGTGAAACACTGCATCTCTGCTGAGCCCTTCTCCAGCTGCTGCCCTTCCCTGGGAGACTCTTTGCTGCTATTAGAGTTTAGTTCCTCCCAGCTGGAAGAGTAACTTGATTTTGACAGCTTGCACCAAGAGCTCTCTGAAGTAGTGGCTTGACTCCTGTTTTGCCATCTGTTGAAAACACTGTTTGCTCCATTTATTTCCATTTCTAATGGATCAATCTCTTCATCAAAGGAACTCTTCATCGCGTCAGAATCGGTGTATTTATTTCTTTGTCCACCAAGGGTCTTTGAGCTACTTCCTGCTGCTGGTGAAGTCAACATTTTTGCAGCGCCTTCCCTCTGATAGGCTATTTCTTCAGTAGTACACACAGTGTCTATGTTTTTGGTTTCTGTTCTTAAGGTTGTGATACAAGCTCCCACCTGGGTTACTCCTGATGTGGTTTTATGAATCCTGCAAGTATTTTCAAACACTTCACACACAGACAGATGATGCTGAGAATGCATGGCAAGAATTTTCTCAAAGTTGGCTCCCCCCTGCAGGACAGCGTTTTCCATTGTGCCTTTATAACTGTCTGGAACATAAGACCTGGCATCAGAATTAGGGAAGCTTTCCACTTGCAGGTGCTTCTTCACGGATGTGATGAGAGACATGATCTCCATGGCAAGCATCCCTTTCTCTTCCTCTTCTGCAAATGAAGTGCTGTATGAATGCAGTTTTCCCATGGCTTCTCTACACAGCTGATTCACCTCACTGAGTTTCTCACTCTCCCCATAAAGCCATCGATGCACGGTTGTGAGGCAGAAAGCAGCTTTAATAAAGCTATGGAGCTCCTGCTTGCTGGTGATGGGACTGTTATCATTCTTGGTGAGGAGGCCGATCTCAAAGGATTCTTTGGCTTCGGACAAGTAGAACTTTCTCTTTTCTGGTGGACAGTCCTTGGAGTGACTGTAGGACAGTAAACACACCCCACGGATGTTCTGCGAGGGAAGCAAAGAGGAATGAAGGAATTAAAAATCCAGACCTCTGTCAAAGTTAAAGGGAGCAAAAAATGTTTCTTTCCCTCACACAATGTGAAGCAAATGTCAGCTCTACTACTTAGCGTTGTGTTTCCTGGAGGAAAAAAAAATCGTGCTCTTTTTCCTTTGACATGCAGCTGTAGTTACAGGAGAAGTAGCACTTGCAGATAGACTTGAAAGCCCATCCTCATTCTGTGGACGGATACCGCTTAACACCCATCTGCTTAGCTTCTGAGAAACACAGCGCATCACACCCACAACAGGGACACAATACCTTGCATGATGCAATGTTTGAAAGCTGGATTAGACACAAATTTAATAACCTGGCCTCTTCTCTTACACAAATAAGGCATTCAGAACAGAGACTAATACTTACCACGGCTGTGAGGACAAACAGTGGTGTGTACTGGCTGTAGGCTGCTGCTAGTTTGCAGGCCTCGGCAGCTGATAATAAGCGATGACTGGACTCCCGGAGAAGGCGCTAGGGAAAGGAAAAGAATCGACAAATCTAAGAGAGAAAACCCCATCTCAGAGGCTTTCTTCTCAGAGACAGGTCTATCTGATCAGTCACCCTGTTAGATTGCATCAAGGCAGCTTAGAATTTGTTTCTTGTTCATTGTAGGTTCCCTGAGTGCTCTGAGAACTTGAAGTCCTGACAGAGCAGGACATCACATCTTAAACAAGACAGGTCTGTTTCTGCAAGAGGCTTTTTGCTCAGATCCACCATCAACATGTTACTTTTTGACCCTGTAATGCTCCATAAATTGCACAGATAGACACACTGTGTAAAGACTTTTAATGTTTTCTTTTTCCTGAAGCAAGGCATGCTCCCAGCTAAGTGCTGATCAACTTTCTCACCAGGAGCATGTTTCTTCTGCCCTCTCAGCACAGGAGAGGACAGGAGGCAAAACAAAGCATGGGTGAATTTGTGAATGCGTTGTTACGCACAGTCCGTCCGAACCTACACATACAAGTACCAAACTAAGACTCACCAAGTCAATCTGAGCATTGGTTTTAAAGCGTACATAATCCTTATCATTCATGGAAGCAAAGATGTCTGCCATAATACCCAAGGAAGTAGCAATTCCCTGAAAGAGATGGAAAATTGTCACAGTGTTTTTCCACATTGTACTTTGAATTTTACTGCTCCCAACAGGCTCTGTGTAGAACACACCAGAAAAAAGCAAACAATATCCAAAGAGAAGCACTGCTAAGACATTCAGAGACGTCACCTTAGTAGAGTTGTATTAATTTCAACTTGCAGAGAGTGTGGCCTGGTGGATACGTATGAGTTTCCAGGAGTAGCAGCGATCCCTATTACCACTAGCTCTAGGTTTCAACTCCAATAGCATTGCATTTTTTAATAGGTGCTGCTTTATGGTGACAATGAAAGTGAAGTCTCCTGATATCACCAGAAGCTGCATGATTACCCTTGGTTAATCTTATCACCATAAAAGACTCATTCTTCCTTACCACTGTTTTTCACAAAAGACAACAGAAAGCCAAAAATTATGTTTAATAACTGGCCATCTGATCCCAGTCTTTCTAAAAAGCCAGGGGTGAAGCTGTCTAGAGAGACAATAAAAGTAATAAACACTCATCACACGTCACCTAAGAAAACAAGCATCTTTTTAAACACACTTCCCTAGTATATCACACTGTTTAAAAAATGGAGTTGGACAAAAGTAAGGAGTTCTCAGTGTTTACATAATTGGAGGTGGGGGGAGGTAATTTGTAATTGGTTCTGTAGAACTAATTTAAAAAAACAGACATGAACATGGAACATTTAGATCTATGAAACTGCTAATTGTCTCTCTTTCTTTGGAAGTTGTGATTTATACGTGCTAGCTAAGGGGTCTGTCCAACTAAACAGTTAAGAACTCCAAGAAATACCTATGCTTTTCACAAAATTCACTACACATCTTTGCTCCCATAGAAATGATCCAATATTGAGTTCAGGCGTTAAGGTATGGCAGAGGAGGGATTACAAGGTCTGGTTTTGTGGGACAACCTATGCTGGGATACAGTTACAAAACTTATTAAAGTATCACCCTAGGACTTGCAATTCCTCAGTACACATTCCTGTTTAGCTACGGACCCATGGCATGACTCTTGGTTCGTCTGCAGTGGGAAGATTATTGTGACCAGGCCTCACTACAGTGATAACAACAGGTAGAGTAGCTGTTGCAAGGTGTTGGGGCACTGCAGTGCTGGGGAATATCCATCACCTGCAACAGACAGTGTAGTGCTGATTGCAAACACTTCAGCACAAAGATGTGTTCGGTTACTAGGAAAAAAAATAATTCAGCCTTAGTCCTAATAAATAGATAAATAAATAAAATCTGTGGCTGTGTTTGCCTTTCTTGGAGGCACCTGTGACATCCTCAGCGATGCTTCACTTCAGCTGATGCCACTTAATGAAAACTATTACTTTCTTACCCCTGCAGGAAAAAAGGTGTCTGTAAGCCTGTGTATGCATGCGGAAACAATGTGCAATACAGGCTTCAGCTGGAATATTTGTCCTGCATGTTAACCTTGTCTGAGGTGAGTAATTGAAACATTATTGCTGAAAGACTGTTCTGAAGTAAACAAAAGCTAATCTGGAATGATTACTAGCTTGCAAAGGGTATCCAGAGTGAAAGGAAATACTACCTTTTTATCTGGTTGAGGAAGTTGGAAATATCCCACAACTGAAGCCCAAATCAACTCTGCTGCCTCATACCACATCCCTGAAATAAATCAGAAAAAAAGTCACTAAGCAGATTACTGATAGCCATCTGTAGCAGTAGTTTAATTTACACCACCTTGAGTCATAAGCCCTCAAAATGTTATAAAAGCATACCATGGCATTTTTGCTTTGGTGACACTGAACATTTAGTTCTCTTTAGCTTTTGGCAGTACAGAAGCACACACTTTATGCTCATAAAAGACTTCAGTTCAACAGCCATGGAAGGTGACATTAAATTAAGGCTGTTGGCCTCAACTACCAAGTCCTGAATACTGAAGCTCATCAGGCTGGAAACATAAGATGTTCTTCTCTTGAGAGGAAATTGCTGTGATGTACCTGTGGAAAAACTACTGCCTACCTTTGGGAGCAGAAAATCTGAGAAAAGCATTAGCAAACATGGGGTAGCACAGGGAAGAAAAAAAAAAAAGAAAAAAAAAAAGAAACAATATTTCAGAATGCTCCATGGCTGGTGGCAAGATTAACAATAAAATGCTAAATTCTAAAATGTGTTGGCTTGGTACATGACTCTAGGTCCTTGGTGCCACAAGACTCATCATCTGTGATTGCACTGTGGGCATCAGATAGGTGCTCTACACCAGCTAAAATTCTGACCCATGCCAAATGTATCCCTTTAAAGCTTGACTGCAAAGAAAATGTAATAGGTGAAAACCTTGAGCAGAGTTTTAAAGGAAAAAAGCCTTACCAAGCTTTTGCAGAATCTGTCCTCTGATTTGTAAGCAGACTGACTGAACAAGAATCCTATCGCTTTCCTTAGCGTACCGCCAGGTACCTGCAGAAATGAGAGTAGAGAATGAAAGCTGCTGCTGTCATTTTAGTCCTCTGGGGGTAAACTAAATCCCAGTAAATTGCCATGATTCTCCCCATGGAATTCAGACGGTTCGAGTCAGAATTTACAGGCAGATAGATGGCAAAGTGACAGTGTATTAAGGAACAGATGTAGACAGCTACAGGAGCATGTAGCTCGAGCGGCAGTTACACAGAGCGTAAGAACAATGTAAGAAGTGGAAGGTACCTCCCTTTTGTGAAGTAACAAAGGGTCATTGTATATAAACCTTGTACAGAGTTCCAATAAAAATAGCTCAAAAGAATTAATACAGGATCTATCAGTACCTACAGCAGAGCAAAATACTTGTAACAACTGGCAAAAAGAAACTCTTATTATTCTCTTTTCACATACTGGTATCTCACAAAGATTAAACCAAAAATGTTCATGTTAACACAGTATGATTAGTTACACAAGTCTTCTGTTATCAAATCTATAATGGATTTCAGAACAGAAAACGAAACAAAATCATTAATCTTTCCTAAGCATTATGAACATTCTGCTGCAATTCTCAGCATGAAGTATCTGTTCAACAACACATCTTCAGTGTTAAACGAACAATTACTATCACTGATTATGAAAATAATCTCTAAAGAAAAGCATAACAAAATAACAATGGATGTCTGTCAAAATTAATAAATGCTTATTAGAAGCACTACACATACCTCCAGATCTGAATCAAACCACATGACCAGCAGTAGAATAATTTAACAGAAAAAGAAAACAACAACTCAAACACAAAAGTTTTTTCTACAAGTATCATCACGCATTAAGGAATGGTCTCATTTTTACTGTTTTGCACACCTATCCAGGAACAGAAGACAGTGCGGTAAGATCCAGAAGACTCTTTTTTTCTGAACCCCAAAATAACCTAAAGAATTGCACCACAGTGTGCTACAGGTCTAGAATAAAGTATTCTTTTAAATCACAGGATCAGTGGGAATTTGGAGGATATGCATTACCCTAACAATCTGATTTATGGGAGGGTGGGGGAGCTGTCATAGTTTTCTAGATCAGTCAATTTATTGAAGTTGGCCCACATTTTAAATTCTCTGTGCAGAGAAATTACTAGGAAGGCTGTCAATCCAGAGTATTTTCACACCCAACTGAAGATACACAAGGATGAATAATGGGAGTTTCAAAATAAACCTGCAGCTTACATATTTCAGCAGAGTGGTAAAGAAGAGAGAAAGGTGATGTACGGAGTCATTACTGGGGCCAAACTGGCTGTATTTGGAACTTGTGTGACCATTAAAATTAGTATCAAAATTCCCACCAACTGGAAAATATATAAGTAGATACGTACCTGTTGCTCCATTGTCATTAATAAGGCTGCTTAGGATATATTCAGCTTTTAGAAGTTTACCTGATTTAAAAAAAAAACAACAGACAACAAAAACATATCAGGTGTCAAAGAGTGAACAAAAATGCTCATCAGTGAAAGCCCCTGAAAATCACTTTGTTCTTCCCAGCATTGTCAGTGTGCCTGTTCTTAGAATAAACTTTCCAATTAAGTATGCACCACGGATGCCACCTCATGCTCAGGAATCACAATCCCAACACAGGCGATTTCATACTTAACAAATACTGCAAAAAATACTGATGACGTAACTGTTTATAGCCAGACACTTGGTTCAGAATATGTCACTGAGACCTTGCATGATATTTAACCTGCTACATCCCAATATCACCAGCATGTTGATTTGTTACTGTCAGTAGTCATAAATGTATGTGCAACACAGCCTATATACATAATGTGCAGCTGCAGAGTAAGATGAAATTATGCACATATCTGTTTCATTTAACACACTACACATTTCTGGAAGAGTGCTTAATTTTAAGTCAAGTGCTGGTATTTCTGCTGAGTTTCTGTGCATGCTACATACTACATAGGGACTTAAAAGACCGGACCACAAGAAGAAAAAAACAGATAATCTCTCCTTTACAGGGGAGACTAAGGCTGCACTGGTTTTAGAGCAAACCCAAGCCCTGTGGTGTAGGCAGGTGGCTCCAGGGACTCGTTTCTCCCTCCACTCCTTCCCATGCCAGGATTCAGCACAGGAGAGGTAGCAATAAGAGTGGGGCAGACACTGAGCTGCTGGCCACCCCACAGGTTGGGATTCCTCACTCTTATTTCTCTTCTAGAAGAAAGTAGTCTAGCCTGATTCCTTCAGCATGTTTCTGTCCCAGGGAAACACAAGGTCTGGAAACCCATTTTGGTCTCATTGGGAAGCTCACCAGGAAGGAAAGCTCTGCAGGCACACCTCAAAGCCAGGTCTTTGACATCAGCCTTGACGTCCCACCACAAAAGCACAGCTGCCGACTATGCTGCCTCCCTGTCACTCTCTACCTAAACAGATAATATATAGCCCAAAAATACTCAGAAATGATGCAGCATGCATGACAAAGTTGGGATTCTGCCTTTGAGGCCCCCGTCACAAGGCTGAGAAGTTTTGTCACGCAGTTGGAGTCACTTGCGACAGGCTTGATGTGTTGAAGGTCTAATTTGATCAGCTTAATTCATCATGAACCTTGTTTTTTGTCTCAGTTATCCAGCTGAAACCAAAAACGCTGCTCCAGCTAGCAGAGCAGAGTAAGCATTGGCAGGACTAGCCCATCAAATGGAGCGTGTCTGTACCCAGACACCACAGCAACCTGAGCACATGTCCACAGACACAAATAAAAATGCCTATGCAGTGAATTTACAGTTCTCTTTTCTGAAAATAAAATATTCCTCAGTTGAACTTTACAGAGCAGTTTGGCTTTGCTTTTTTCTCCCCAATGGGACAGTGGGAAGATACGTCAAAAATCCTTCAGGTATTGCCCACATTATAGGAATGATGGAAATTTTATACTTTTTTTAAAAAATCAATTTATCCTTGAGGGGTTGTAAGCTGCATTGTTTGCATAGTCAAGTGGTCCCACTAGGAAAAAAAAAAAAAAAAAAAGCAGCTGGGATGGTGCAGAGAATATGCTGGGATTCTAATTTACTTTTTAAAGGCCCTTGGTCAGAAGTATAGCAATTCAGATATCCCTGTTTGAAACCAGCAGGACAGATTTGTTAAGGAACAAAAGCTCCAATTAGTATTTTCCACACCCTTTCACAATTTTCTCTCCTGCTTTTGGCTCTGAAACCCTTTATACCAGCCCCTTTGTGCTAGTGAGAGGAGCTGGGAGGGCTCAAGGGGGCTGGGAGTGGGCTGTGTGTTTGAAAAGATGGCACCAAGTCCATAAGCATGTCATCCCCAGCGAGGGACAAAGTATCTTCTTTAAAGTCAAGTAGTTCTTAATTGGGCTGATAACAGAGCGCTACCTGTATTGACAGAGAGGCGAGCCTGGCGGATGAGCACCTGAGGACCAATCGGAGTGGTGGGCTGCAGCCTGTGCAGACCCTTGGCAATCCACAGAAGTTTGCTGGAGGCATCGATCCAATACAGGAACCGGTCAATCAGGAACACAATAGCAGCTGCCGTGATGCAGTCCTTGACCATGATGGAGGCTTTCAAATAAACCTGAAAAACACCAGTGCCATGGGGCAGCCTTGGAGAAACTCACCTCGCAAAGGCTCAGGGAGCCGCCTGCAGAAAACACACAGCTTTAGCAGCCCTCTGTCTACGCACCGTTTTAGAGCAAGATGGGATATCCTTCCTTATTTGCTGTAAGGTGGCAAAGCAGTTTTACAGCCAGCGCAGCACAGAAACACTGCAAGAAGAAGATATTCACAAGCAGCAAAAAGGCCATCTCAAAACTTCTACTCACCTCACAATCTATGTTTCTAAGCACTTAGGTAATGAAGAAAGCCTTTGTGGCAGCCATCAGACAGGATTCACTGTAACCTATCATTATGACCATTGCTGACCATAGGATAGGATTTTTAATATAGGAAGATTCCAGCCATTTATTTATTCAAGCTTTAGATATCACTCTGGATTTTCTGAGGTCTTTCTAATTGTTATTTATAGTATTTGGAACCACATGATTTGGTGGTCTATTGATTCATTTAATCACACTAAGATTAGTAGCCATAAAATTAGTTTAGGAGGGTGATGTGAGTCTGCAAAGACTGGAAATGGTCACTAAAGCCATTGTCCAAGATGGAGCTTAAGCCATCCACCACAAACAAACAGACCAGGAGTCTTTAACCTGCCGCTCATCTTCAACAACTACTAAATCTGTATGAAATCTCTGGGATTCTCACAGCAGTCAAGCCACCACACCAACAACAGGAATCAGGCAGAGCTCCTGAGATAGCATAGTGTTAAGAGAACAGGAGATAAGCAAAGACAGTCGCAAGGAGGCACACGGCCTCATCACGGTGGCAGTAGATGGCTTAAGGACATCTACTGAAAACCAACCCTTGACTTGCAGAGCAAGGAGGTGCTCTGCACACTGCTATCAAGGTGATTCCCTTTTTACAGATTTGTTGTGCAGGGTGGGGAAGATGGCACCCAGCTGTAGTTTGACTGGGACACCCGCACAAAATACAGCCATCAGCTGTAAGGAAGGACCCATCTCTACAGCTACAGAGCCTCATGGGTGTCCTGACCTGTCTTGGTCTTCATGGCCATGAGCCATTCCACAGCCCCTCACTGCTTACAGAGAGCCTGACTTCCTGGTACCCAGCCTGGCTCAAACACCTGAGAGCTGGCAACGGTCGAGTGATGCTTTGCGCTGTGGTCAATTACAAAAGGAAAGAAAACACCTTAAACCATATGAAGCCTCCCCAGAAAAAGGATGCATTTCATCTCATTCATGGCAGCGAGCAACTCAACTTGTGACAGAGTAAAAGGAACACAGGAGAGGGAGGATCAGGCTCCACAGCACTATCAGAGGATGGAACTGCCAAGACAACTTTGTTCAAATCCACACTAGGACATCACATTTGACAACTATCTCCCCTTTTTTGTCTTCACACTGATCTCCTGTCCTTGTCTTCCTTGTGTGAACATGCAGGTGGAGCAAAAGCAACAGTAATGCTCACAAAGAGCTTTAGACACTGCTCAAAGCTTCTTGGATTTATCCCCAGACTCATTTCTATTCATTTTGCTTTTAGCACAGAGCCCACAATCCGACAGCAACTCTCGTTCTTGATTTTTGAGCATCAAAACCACGTCAAACTGACAGTATCCAGCACGAAGGCAGGCTTGCAGCACCAAGCCCTTGCAAGCACTTGCTAGCTTGTGTGCACTTCAGCAAGGCGGATTTGTACAAATTTTTTTTTTTTTTTATTCCCCTCTGAGCTTGAGTTGGATTTTCTAAGAGGATGGCACTTGAAAAGGATTCCTGGAGCCCTGCAAGCACAACTCTGCTTGTGCCAGCCAACAATGGAGGAATCCCCTTCTCCAAGCACCTGTAAACTGACACTGCAAACCAGCCATTTGAAATGCTCATCAACAGGCCATATATTTAAGCACACAGCATCGCCTAATCTATTTTTTTTCCTCCCCTTCTTCCTTTAATAGATTGGAGCACAAAAGCCTGAGAGAGGGTGACCTACCGAACAAAAGAGCCTTTGAGATCCTAGGAAAAGTAGACTTGGAGGAGGATGGAAGGAATCCAAGTGGCCCTATTATTTCCACTTGCACTAATTAGACATTTTTCTGTCAGCTATTGAGCACTGCTGAGAGGCCAAACTCACTGAATTCATTTCTAAAGTGTTTACAGAAGTTTGCATCTGTTTGTGTCTCTTCAGGAGGAAAATAAGCACTTCAATAGCATTATGGAAAACCTAAACGAAGCATCCTATTCTGAAGGGCTTGGCAGTCTTGCAGCTGCATAATTTAACTCCCCACTCAATGCCGAAACCTCTTGTGTCCCTCTCCAAACCCAAATGGACACAAAATGCAGAAAAGTCAAGCCAGGGAGAGAAACTCAGCTTCTTTTTTTTTTTTTTTTTCTTTTTTTTTTTAAGGCAGGGCTGCACGCTGTGTGGCACACAGCAATGCGCTTCGATGTCAATCTCGGCAATTATGTCCCCCCCTGTTCTGAGCAGTACGCTGAGAAATCCATACCCACTCCTTTCATTCCCTGCCAACTCGTGTGGCTGGAGAATTCCTCAGCACCTACAGCAAGTGTACCAGCGTGAGGGCACGCACCCAAACTCTGCCCAAAGACCCTCCCCACAACCGTCCAAAATGAGATGGGAGAAGCGGCTCCCCGTCATCCGGCCCAGACCCAGAGAAAACCCCATCGACTTCCACAATGTCACAGCCTATCCCAACACAATCAGAAATGGAACCCTTTATTCTGCATCTAGCGCCCTAAACAGATTTACTCACTTTCTTTGTCACTTTAAAGCTGATGTAGGCGCATACACACAGGGAGAAAGAGCGAGGTACGTGCGCACTTTGTTTTCACATCTGTGTCCATGATGTGAAACGCATATGTCTAATTGAGTTTATGACACAAAAGGAACCTCGTGGCTGGGAAGTGGAATCAGGTGGTGAGAGAATTAAATTTGCACCAGATTTCTATACACAGACCACGGGGGGAAAAAATGCAAAACAGCCTTTAGTGAAGGGTTGGGGTTGTTTTCTTTTTCCTTAATGGCAATGAGTGGGAGGGTGTGCTGTTTGCATGGTTTCCTGCATTAGTGGGTTAGCTCCTCCTCACACCAGGGCCGAAGTTTGGGTCCCAGCTTTGGGTTCAAAGCCACGACGCCTCCTTTGCATTGACAATGGGGGCCGCTCCCAAGAGAGGGGAGAAGCTCAGAACCGGGGCCATCTGGCACTAGGACTGGCAGGAAAGCGTCAAAGGGAAATTATTGGTGCATAGTAAATGAGGAGGAGGAGGAGGGGAAGAAAACAGGGGAAAATCTTTATGTGGCAGCTGATGGAAGAGGAATTACAAGCCCAAATAAATGAAATATTGATTTAATCCACTCTCTCTGCCCTCTTTATAAAGAGGAGATCCCGGAGGCACACCCTCCCCGCCCCAGCCCGCATGATCAGGAGGGTCCTCTTTGGAAAAACGCCTCTGCAAGAGGCAAGGTTAGAAAGCAGGGGCAGGACTCATTTCATTTTCAGAGCATCCCTGCAGGTTTGCAGACACTCTGGATATCTATTTGCTTATATCCATTCTTTTCAAAAGGTTTCAGTCTTTATTTCATTTGGAACTGCAGTTAAGGTTTAAAATCTTAAAGACTAAACCAAAAGTAGTTAAAGAATTTTTACTTCTGAGCACAAGGCAGGAGTTTCAGTGGCACATACTTCCAGGTGCCTCAGTTCTCCCCCAAGAGCTGCTCCTAGTTAGCACTTCACTGAACCCTAACAAATTGCCCGGTTTTCTTTCCCCCTGCGTTCGTCCCCTGTCAGATTAAACACAGAGTCACAACACCAATGGATTTGGCTGAAGTCTTTCACCCTTTTACCCCACGCGCTGTTAGCAAAGCCTGTCTTTCCAAGAGACCAAAGCTGCTGTCACTGCACGGGACTTCTCTATCAATCTCTGCTTTTCAGATGGCAATCAGAGCCCACTTTACAAACAACAAGGAATTAAGCCTCCTACCACCTCTGTGATGGGCAGAAGAAAGCGTGTCTGCAAGGTGCAGAAACACAAGACAGTCAGGACACTGTAAATAGCTGCAGACTGAGGAATAAGAAACTCCTGGACACTTTCCTCTCTCCTCAGAGCCGTGGAGAACCTCATTTAGCAGCTTGAACTTCTGAAGCTGTTAATTAGCTCAAGTTATTCATTCTGAAGGCAAGGGACAGTGTGGTGGTGATTCAATGGGAGCAGCGTTAGGTCCATTATTAACAGCTCAAAACACCACAGAATGGGTGTTTTTGTCTTTTTACAACTGACCACATCTCGCTTCACCAACCGAGGCACCATCCCTGACCAAGATGCTCTAAGCTTGGCAGTGGTAGCAACAGGACTGTACCTACCCCCTGGGGGAGTGGGAAAACCATCTGCATGATGAACCTGAGCAGCCTCAGGAAGGAGGAAAGCAGCAGACAGTTCCAGCTGCTGAACAGCAGCATTTAGGGAGAGGACAGAGAACACTTTAATGTGCCAAGGAAGCTCCTTGAGGAGGAGTTCCTGGGGGCCTCATATACCTGAGAAGGCAATTGAGGCCTGGGGGACTGCAGCTGTGTGCAGGAGCACATGTTCTTAGTTATTACCAAGGATAGGTGTAACACTCCTTTTCTGACCCCGATTTGTCCTGTCATGCTCAAGCTTGAAATAGTTTGTAAACAACTGGTGATTCCCCGTGGTACATTAAAATACTGTACAGGGGTGTTCTAATACTTTAAAATACTTAAGTGCCAGTGCCAGAGCCCTCCCAAGCAGGCAGCACAGAGACCATGATAATCAGCTATAAATCCAAGAGTTGTTTTCCTTAATCTGAGTCCTCAAAACATGAATCCATTTGAGATGTAGTTTAATTTGGAGGGAAAACAACATAGCAATCTTGATATTATGGCATCTAAAGTCTTTTCCAGGGATAAAATACTCTGTGAAGCTGCGTCTGAGAGGAGGAAATCCTGCCCTCAAATAAAGTGAGCCGACTGCCCTACAGGTACTCAGGGTATTACTTCCTAGTTTTTATTTGGTGCTCCAAAAACTCTGCTGCAGATTTCCCAAACTGGCAGCAGAAGACAGAGTTGGACTCTGACAGCATCAGAGTTGTCACCCTGGACATCTGAAGCTCTCCTGCCTGTACCAGATCGATGATACTTCTCATTTACAAAGCATCGGTGATTGCACAGCCTAAAGGGAGGCTGGGGTGCCACGGATTCCCTCTCAGGATGAATTCAGCCCTCAGCTCTCCTTTATGTCACTCTCTGTTTCACTGGGATCATGCAAGAAAAGGTCTTACGAGGCAGGTAGCAAAAGGTCAGCCTGAACAACCAAGATCTAACCAGGGCTACTATTTAGGGCTTTAATTCTCCTGTTACCACACCAACAGCTAGAAGGAGGAGAAAACTAAATCCTCAGCCCCCTCTTTAGTTCTTTTTCAAAGGCTCCCAGCTCTGAAGTGCCACATACACACACACCTAAGGGCAGTTAGGGCACGTCCCTCAGAATAGTTCCCTAATGGCAATCCATCACCACGCAATTAGCCCAGGCCCAGACAAGGATTGCTGAGCCTTATTTTCTACTCTCTTGAATATTCCCATTAACTCCCATGAGATGCTGCACCAGCACGGCTAGGATCCCTGCTCCCCCATCTACAGCAGGTGCAGAGGGACCTGCAGGAGCCCTGCTTTTGGGGGCTTTTCCTTTCATATTCCCACTGTACTGATCCCAGCAGATCCGGGTCCACAGCTGAATGCCTAAGCCTGGATGCAGGAACTATCAGTTTGTATGATGGTGTAAAGCTCCACATCACTACAATGGGTTTGCAAACAGGCTTCGGTCTTGCAAAAAATAATGATTGTGGCGCAAGGGAGAACTACCTGTGTGCACAGATCTGTCTTTCAGGGAAACCCACCACAGGGTTTGTGGGATCAAACCCTACGTGTACATGGGCATGTTGCCCTCTATTGGCTGGTCACTGCGCATAAGGCTATTTCCATCTCTTGGAATACTGAAGAGCTGCAGGAAGCAGCTCCTGGCAGCTTCCCTTCTGGATCTGCCACCCCAGACCTAAACCCACATCGCATCTGATATACTTAGAGAGAAAAAGTAATCCTTCCTTATTTATACTTTTCAGCAAGGATGCTGTTCCAGTTATGATTTTGATTAGTTAAAAACAGAAAGCCCAGTACTTCCCATTTTTTGCTTTGGATACAGATGCAGGTTATAGCCCTTCAAACCTTAGGGCAGACTCCTCCAGCTGAGATGGGGGCTGTGGGACGGTCTCATTTTGCAAGCTGCCAGCAGCCCACAGGGAGAGTCTCTTAAAATCTGCTAGGAAATCGTAGAACACAGTATATTGAGCCTGATGAACTGGGGTGGTCTTTGTATGGATTGGTGAATCCCTAGCAGGGGAAAAAACCAATCAACGAAACAAAAATCCACCCTCGCCAACTTCAATAAGATGCAAAGATTTTGTGAAACCAGAAGTGATGGTTTGTCTCAAGAATTACGTAAATCTATTGCCTTAAAATCCCTAGGGAAGTTCAGTAATTTCATGCAATGGAGACAGAAGGGAGGAGAAAACAAAATAAAAAAAAAAAGAAGTTTGAGTACATTGACAAAACGTGCCCTAAGCCCTGCTCTGATGGCAGCACAGCTTCCATAGAATTGAGGCTGCAGCAAGAGAAGCACCAAGGAAAACCTGGCTTGCTGCTACCCCTTGTCCTCCAAGCTGGTTTTGCCATGCCTTCCTACTGTTTTGGCCAGCGTGCAGAATTAGTGAGCATCCCACAAATGCAAAGGCTAAGAAGAGCACTCTAAAAGGCTGCAGGTGCAGGTGGCTTTGCCTTCTCCATGCGTCAAACCAGCATGCCGCCACCAGCAATGGGTATCCATCTTTTTAAAGTGCAACACTAAGGCAAACCCTTGAAGCCAAAGCCTAATCCTCTTACTCACTGTGCTGGTCTCATGGAGCTTTTCAGCCTACTTACAGAGTAAAACATCCTCATGGTGAGCCCTGGTAGCCACTCTGCCTCCTCGCAACACCACCAGTGTGTTATGGTAATGAAGTGCCTTTCATTCATGGATCTCAAAGCACTTTTTAAATGTAATGAATTACGGTTTATGAGCTTATTCTAAGCATGGCAAATTAAAATAAACAGAGATAAAAAAAAATTAAAGGTTTTTCTGAACAATAAATGGACAAAGACTTTTTTTTTTCCTTCAGGGAATTATATATCCTTCTGTCCCTCACGCCAAAAAAAAAAAAAAGAAAAAAAAGAAGAAAAAAGTTACTTAGACTTTTATCTTTCCTCATCACACTGTAATCACTTCTCTTCAGCCTCATTTCCCTCCCAGCTTTTTATTCAAAGAGCTGAAGCAGCCTTTGCTCTGCCTTGAAATTTTATTAAAAAAAAAAAAAAAAGGAGGGGGAGTGGGGAGGAATGGATGAAGGGGAAAAAAATCCCTTTTCCTGACTAATACTAATAATACAGGTCAAAATGTCAGTCTATCTACAATTAAATTGAAAACAAAAAAGGTTTTCCCTTTTTCCCATGGTACAATGGCACTGGAATATAAATTACCGATGAAGATGAAATAATACTTCAAAGCACATGGGGAAAAGCAGCACAACGTTTACAAAGTATTTTCAACTGCAGGATGAAACACTGAAGACAACGGTAACCAATGGACTTCAGGGGGTGTCGGTGAATAGTCTAAAACTAGCATGCGGTAGGATTTTGGGTCCCTATAGTGTATGACCCCATGATATGCTTTGTTTAACAAGGGCAGCTGCAGTTATCAACAGATGTTTCAGCAATAAATAATTGGTATCATCTCAGAAAAGATCCATCTACCTGGGGAGAGAGCATAATGCTGCAAACACTGCTCCACTATTACAGCCACATTAATCTCCCATCTAGCCAGGTCTCTCAGGGAGTTTACTGCAGGTGTTTATCCTGGGAGAGAGCAGACAAACGCTCCAAAGTTAGGGAGCTGTGTGGGGATTGTAAAGGAGGTCAACCTCTGCCATAAATTTCTGTCTGAGGCCACACACACCAAAGAGAGAAAGAAAATAAATACCCGAGAAGCAGCCGCTCCCCGCCACCCCCTCCAAGCTAGTTCAGGATCCCTGCAACGTGGGATGTTGAGGCTGACATCTCCCAGCCCTGCAGTTGGCTCTTCTGCACTTCTCATTGCTCAGTGCCAAAGTGGTCATCATCCTCCAAACAAATCTTGCTGGCAGGACTCAGGCATGGCTCCTTCTGCAGCAGGTGAAATCTCCTGGCTGCCTTAAGATTTAACAGCAGTTTTCCAGCTGGGATTTCAGTAGGGTCAGACCTCCCTGCGCCAAACCTCAGATTTCCAGGCTCGGCTGCCCCTTCCCACAAGAAATGGGACTACCTTGGCTTCAGATACGCATCACAGAAAGCCCTCCCTCCCACCCCCAAAAATCTCATAAATTTCATCTATATGTCCACCCTGCCAAAGGGATACTCATTAGCCTAGAAATTACATTTACAATTGAAAATGGAGCTATTTGCTACAAGTCACATCTGACATACCTCCAAGAAAATCAGAAAAACAAAAAGCAATTCACATTCCTTGCTACTTTTGATCTTTAAGCTCAAGCTCATCACTGTCCAGGAGGGGATCACAAAGCACCATTTGCATCCTGCAACTCCTTACACAGCCACATATCCTTTGGTCAAAGGAGAAGTCACGATAAATTCTTGCCCATCCTGCCTAGCTTTGGTCCTCAAAGGGACCTTGTCAAGTCATTTTCTTGAAAAAAAGATTAGGTGATGAACTCTGCAAGCCCTACTAAAGTATTACCTTAGTCAAAACAGAAACAGAACTGCCCTCTGAAACCAGAGGAATGGACAAAGCAAGTGCCCAGACTAGCGAGGGGTGAGCATAAAGTAGAGCGCAAACAGCATAAATGCAGTCAAAGCCATTGCTGCGTGTTTCAACGACTGAGGTGGTTGTTCTGCGAGGTGTGCTGAATGCACAGACAATCCCTGCACAGACAATCCCCACACAGCTCTGCGATCACCTCTTGACAAGGCAGAGCCAGTGCTCTCTGCTCTGTGATGTCTTTGTCCCTCTCTTGTGAGGACTGAAACCACTAAAAGTCACATCTCTGGCCCTTCGGTCTTTGTGAGCAGCCCCACCCCAACACAGACTTGCTCTCTGCTTGGCAAGCAGTTCCTCACTTGCTGCTGCAATGGAGCAGAAAAACAAGCCCCTGAACCCACAGGAGGTGAAACTATCTACACCAGGGCTCTGCATACCCTCAAGCACCTCAGGAAGATGTTTTATGCAACAGGTGTTGAACTTCATACCAGCAAATCACAGAGCCTCACGCTGATCATATCTTGCAGGTTTGTTTTGTCTTCTGGGCCGAGGTCTTGTTTGTATTGCCACTTCTCTGGCACAAAGGGCCACTTCATTTCCTTTGCCTCCTCCAGAAGGGTCCTCAAGTCCTCGGGAAGCAAAGCTGAAAAGGTCGAAGAGCAGGTAAAGATACTGGAGCGAGTTCAGCGGCAACACAACAAAGCATCTACCCTGCAAAAAAAGCATACCTCCCCTCCCACTCAGACATTCTCCCAGTGGCTCTTAGCCCTTGCCACCAAGCTCATCAGGAGTCATCCGTTACCCTTGGCTGCTCTGCCCTCCAGGTAAATGGGAGCCATCAGCCATTAAAAAGGCTTTTAGCTGGAAGACCCACGGGCTGGTGTCTGGCTAGGCGTGAAGAGAGAGACAGGAGGAAGGAAACCAGTTCCCAGTGTCAGAGCAAATGGGCTCGGCTGCACAGAAGGTGGGTTCCCCTTGCTCAGGGCTTGCTGGCGACACTGGCAGGGCCAGCTTGACAAGGCACATCCAAATTGGGAAATAAACTCAGACCATATAAAGCAATTAGATAAAGATGTAGAGGGATACAATGAGCTACAAGCATATGCTGCTCTTCAGAATAATTATTGTATTGATAATTTAGTAAAAAAAAGTTTTTGGCCTGATGGACTCAACCTCTTTTGAAGCAGAAGACATAGGCTAGAGGCCAGCTTCCCTCAGCATAGGAGACCTTGCTGCTATCGCAGGATAAAACAGTTCAAACCACATGCCTGGGAACAGCTATTAACGGGGCAGTGCCCGTGGATGCATGGCAGATACCAGCGGAAGCCTTGCCACGAGATTCCCTGTCTGAAGCCGATGCATCCTCTTTAAAGACAGCTTAGTTAAGTAATTCATACTAGCTGAGGAGCTGGCCTAAGCTTTTGCATTTCTCTTGCAGTTTGGAGCAGAAGTTAAAGAGAAGAAGTTAGGAGGAGAAGGAGCCCTTAGTGCATGCATGCTCCCACCCAGGCACGGCCACCACAGAGCCACACAGAAACCCCTATCACCCAGGGTTTCCAAACCTACCCAAAGCACAACTTCCCCCTGGAAAGGCCAAAAACAATGACAAAGGAGTCAAAAGCCAGGGTGGTGGTTTTATTTGGTTTTGGATGAGGGAAAAGTACTCCCAAATCCCACCTCTGGTCCCTGATCCTCAAGCAATGTGCCAGAGCTCACAAGGGAAGGGCACACAGCCCGTGCTCTGCTCCTTCCCCAGGCTGGCCCTTCACTTCCGGTATAACCATTGGCTTTGCATTTGACTAAGGATGCAACTGCTAGCTGTGTGCTCCAACTAGAGATCTGTGCCTGGATTTGTCCCTTCCTTTCAGCTGCAGCCACATTAATTTTCCTTGAAACAGAGGTGAAGCTGCTGCCCAAGTGTGCTGTGCTAACCACTTGGCCTGGCAGACTCTAGGCAATAAACGTGGATTAACAAGGATTATTGACCAGATGGGGTTAATGGTGATCATCAGCTGCACATCTAGCCCCTTCTGGCCATTAATCCTCAGAAAAATCCCTGCTCAAAGACCATCATTGCTTTAACAAGGCAATGCAATAAACGTATTACTACATATTTTTTTAATCTACCCTTTATGGATGACTGTAGAAAATGCACTACACAAAAGGCTATTTCACACCCTTATTACGGCGCAGTCACCAGGACATTTTCCCTAGGAAAAAGCAGGAAGTCAGACATTTAGTGCACCTTTTCCAACAAGTCAACTTTAGGAAGATACAACTTTTTCCAACCTATGTTCTCTCACGTGTCACTGCAGCTCTGGACGTGCTTCCTTTAACACATTCCAGCTTCACCACGCAGCCACATTTCCCCTCCCAAAGGAGCGCCAGGAAGGGCTCAGCCCTCCATGCTGTCCAAGGTGGCCAAGGAGCAGAGATGGAAGAGAGAAGGAGTCGTGCTCCCACCTGCACACCTCTCACTGCAAAATCAGTGCCGGAACAGGGATACCCATCTCATCACCAGGAAGGCAAAAGGATAAGGATACATAGAGAGCTTTTTATCTCCCTGTGTAGAAGGGGGAAGACAGAGCTTCCCAAAGTCTTTTTGAAAGGAAGATGGGAGCACTAAAAGGCTGTCTCAGCAAACACACGTTAGTCCCTAGGATCCCATAAGACACGTTTTGGTGAGGGATCACTGGTGAGAAATAGGATGCTTACACGGACAGCCTATCTCCTTCTCTATCTTCTTCTATCTTTCCTGCACAAACTCATGCATGCTTAATACTAAAACAGGAAAAAATAAGAGTGACAGCACCTATGAAAACAATCACTAGGATAACACTAGTATGCTCTCTAATGCATAAAGCTATTACTGCTGTCCTCTTGTTCTCATTTTCCATGTTATCCTTTAACTAAATCCTAATCCCCCCTCCTACCTGATGTGCAAAAAAAAATAAAATCCTGAATTCTTTAATATTGAGCTTTGATTTTTTTTTTTTTTAGGAGGCATCCTCAGCAGTCACTACTTCAGAGCTGGTTAGGAAAGGAAACAGGTAACACTATTAGAAAGATTTGGCAATCCAGGAGCCCTCAGTCATCTCTGGAGTTGGACATTTGTGGGAACCAATCAGGATACTGCTTCAAGCCTTGATATCACATCAAGTTGTCAGGACATGGAAACAAACAAAACAAAATGATGTCGTGTTGCAGAACATCTGGTAGAACCACACCAACCAGTTGGGGAGCTCATGCAGCTTTCAGCTAAAATCCAGCTCCTGAGACAAGAGTTTACTTTCATAACAGATTCTCACTACAGACAATACAAATTCATTAATTAACAAAGGTTACACTGGCACAGAAGTTGACTGAAATGATTTCTCGCCTAAAAAGAAAAAAAAAAGCTACCCAAACCCATTCTACCACCTCAACTAAAGGGAGATAAATTTGCGCCCCTTCTCTCCCCCCTCCCGCTGGTTTATATGTGTTTGTCTCTCAGTTCTTCCTGCACCTGGTCTGAGAAAGCTGGGATGAACAAAGGCAACCTTGGGAAGAAAAGGGGTGTGTGTGAAGAAATCCCCTCTGCCTCCGTGCTGGGAGGGTTCCCCCAAAGCTGAAAGCTCCTGTCCTGCAAGGTTTCGCCTTCCCTGAGGTGGGGAGCCCCAGCAGTTACTAATGTCGCTGTCACCGCCCGCTGCTGGGTATTTTTCTTTCAGCTGATGGGAATACGTCCTCCGAGAAGCCCAAGCGTCACTTCAGGCTCTGATCGCCCATTTCCTGAAGCAGTTTACCTGAAGGACCATGTCTAATCGAGTGATTATAAGGGCACTGATTTACCTTATCTGGAACTAAACCGATTATTTCTCATACTCTGTGGTATTTAATAGGAGAAAAGGAGGGAGGAGGATGAGGGGAAAAAAGCGCTACCTGATTAGGAGTTCAAGAGCCTATTCTAAGCAGCCATAATAAAGCTTAAAAGAATTTGTGATGAGGAAACAAAGTACCCTTTGTTGCAAACAAAAAAAGAAGAGAAAAATCTTCCAGTATCCATAACAGAAACCTATACGCCACTCTCCACTGCAAACAGACTTAGGTGCTTCAGAAAGAGGCAGCTGACCTCCCAGCAAGAACAAGGATGGTCAGAAAAACATATTCTCAACGGCTCTGAGACAAACAAAGGATTTTAAAGATCAAATTAACGTTGTGGCCAAGCCATTCATGCAAACAAAACTAAACACTATTAACACTAAACTGGAAAAGAGACAGTACTGCAGATGTGTCATGCAATGGAAAACCTGCAGCTAAGTAAGGTTTTTTTGGGGGGCTTTGCCAGTGCCTCTATTCCTCCCACCCCCAAAATTTCACTTCCGTTCTTTACTATATTCTTCAGCACTTACTTAAGCTATTTTTCTTTGTGGCAGAAAGGAGCACATAACATGACCTTCCTGGCCTGTACCAAAGAAAATGTAATTCCAACAAGTTCAGCAATTCTAATGCAGCTTTTACTTTATGAATAAAAAAAGTTGTGGCAATGAAGTTATGGAGCCCTCAGAGTCTGAGCCTAGAGAAAACTGAACCAAGTGTATCACATCCTTTCTTGTTTGACATGAAGCAGATTTTCACTGGAATTAAGAAATAATATGTGTGTTTTATTTATTTCTACAAACCACTAAGGAAGGACAATAGCAATACCAAAATAAATGCTGGTTCCCAGCATTGCAACAAATGAAGAACCTTTCTATGACAGCTCTTGCTAATACTGCTTCCTTTCCTGGTTATTTATTCCGGCCATTAGCTGGCACGGATTTTCCTTTCAAGAGGGATATTGCAAGTTTTTTTTTTTTTCTTTGGACAGCACTTATAGAGGTCACACACATTTTACAAGATAAAGATTCAGGCAATGAGCTCTTTAATATATTAGGAGAAGCTGACAAACAGAAAAGGCCCTCCCCCAGTTCCTATGAAAGGAGAGGAAATTTGTGCCCTTATTCAGAAGTTGCATCCTTTTTTTTTTCCTTTTTCTTTTTTTTTAATAACTGAAATTTATGTGCATCAGCAAACTTTCAGGCATTGTTCTTCCCAAACTAAACTGTTCCTTACAGCCTCATGTTTACTGAAGCCTAAAATTAGAACTGACAGCAATTCACTGCAACAAAGTGGGCTTCTTTCCGTGCCTGCCTATAGCCCACATCCCATTCATGGCCTCAAAATCCAGGCATCTCTTGACACTCATCTGCTACGAGAAGAAAAATAGGGCAGGGCTGAGGAACAGCGGCTGCTGCTGCTGTATTGCTGCCTCTCACCTTGGCACCGCCAGTATTGTCGCTCATCTTCCTCGCCCGTGTCAGCCTTTGCCGACAGGAGCGCGTCCAGAGCTTGCTTGCACTCCTGCAGCAGCGTGGCCACGGCGTTTTGATTATTCATGAAGGCTGATCCCACTCGGCTGTGAATTGGGTGTCCCCGGGTGCACAGTGATCAATTACTTAAGAGAAGACACGGATTCTAAATGAAAAGGATCCCTTCAAGGCTGAGGTACCTGGCAAACAAAGGAGGGAAAAAATGATTAACTAAAGTATCATCAATTATCCAAAAGGCTCAAGCAGGGAGAAATAATAGGGGAAATACATGAAAATACATGACAGCCTCGGAGGACTTTATTAGTGTGTGAAATTACTGCAGGGTCTCAGTGACAAACTGTGCGATGCGAACATCTCCGAAGTGTCAGGAAGATACGACAGGCCCTTCAATGGAGCGGTGAAACCGCAAGCAAGAAAGCGACTAGCCAGGCTGTGCCGAAGCCCTTTGCACCTGGAATGCTTGGGCTGTTGCACAGTGTTAGGCAGGACTGAAAGGCAGAGCTGTGTGCACTGCACTTGCAGAGGATGCTGCATGCATTTAACAGAACATGGGGCTGTCTCTGGAAAAGCAACAGAACAACTCACAAGTGATGCACAGTGTACTATGGCTGAATCCTTTCCAGTTACTACCATAATTTGGTGGGAGGTCCCCAGTAGCAAAGGTCTGCCAGCATCTGCTTGGACTGCTACTAGCTAAGGCCGGCTCTCTGTATGTTCACCCAGTGGTCTGGCCTGTCACAACATTTCTTCTCCAAGTCCTTCAGGTGCTTATCACATGGCCAATGACGATACAGAAAAAGCCCAACACTTCCATCCCAGTTATATGGCTCAGCATCTACCAAAACAGTTGAGCAGCTTTCAAAAATGAAGCACAGAAGAACCCCTTTGGGGTTGTGGTTTTTTCCCCTTCCATAGTCTCACTTCAAAAAGTATCCCCACAGTTTGAAGCAATGTAGTCAAACAACCTCTGTGAAAACATTTCTAAATGGGGGAAACGGCACAGCTATGAAGGAGGAAGGGGAGTGCAAAGGAACCACATTCAGCCACAGCTTGCTCTGCTGACAAGAAACGATACACATTTCAGCAGCTAAATTTGTTGCAGCTCTGGGATCGCTGGATCCTGAAGCTGGTGGCAGACAGCCTGTGTTCTCAACGGCACCAAGTAAGAGCAAGCTGCCAGATTGAAAAGCAGAGGGCAAAAGAGATGCACTCATGCGAAAGCAGAGAGGATCAGAGAGGCTGCCGTGGAAGGGCAGGTGGAGCAAGGCAAAAGATGGGATTCATCAGCAAAGAGCCTGGAGGCAAGCGCTAGTCAGCAGGGCTGTGACTGATTCTGCAGACAACTGTCAGAGAAAGATGTTTAAAAAGCAGCCCTAAAATGGAGACTGAGGACAGGAGCACGTGCACCTGGGCAAGCAAAAGATCAGCTAGACGTATAGCCACAGATAAAAACTTAGGCAAGACTAACACACAGTGTTTCCTAGCTTCTGAGGTTTGGCTTTGTAATAGCAGCACTGTTTTGGGGGTGTCTATTCTTTCTGCATAAAGCACAATATTGAGCACCTTGGCAAAGCTTCTTCTACTCCAGCCACACTCCAGAGCAGAGCATGAGAAGGCCCTGGCATGCTGTTCAATAAGGTGCAAAAGCAGATGTAGTCTTCATGTTTTGGAGGGTACAAAACATCCTCTTGTAGGAATCAGAATCACAGAATAGAATCATAGAATATCTCAAGCTGGAAGGGACCCCTGAGGATCATTGAGTCCAACTCTCTATGTAGGCAATCTCAAGAGTACAATGTTGGACTGAGGTAAGAGGAGCTATCTCTAGTTCTCAGGTCTGCTTTTCTCCTGGTGACATCATCACACATGCTGTGCCTTGTTTCTCCAAGTCACATACAAGAGACAAACAGAGGTGCCATCAAAGGTGTTTGCTGGGACTCTCAAGGGACAGCTGCAAACCTCAAGTGGCATGAAGTCAAGTTTGCCAAGGTCTGCAAGACTTCCACTGTATGAATGAATAAAAACCCCATTTAATAAAAAAGTGCTGTGAGGAACAGCACAGGCTTCATTGCTGGGGTTGTGACTCTCAGACAATCAACTCTGTGCTCAGAAGGCCATTAAAATTATCAGCACACCAGGAAATACAATCAAATAAAATATATAATACAGGTCAGAGATCTTATAGTGAGGGCACTCAGGTTGAGTCCCTATCCCTCCAACAAAACACTGAGGTAGGATTTCTGCTGTATTCCCTCCCTTTGATAGCTCTGCCTAAGTTGTTATTTCTAACTTCCCTTTTCCCAATAGCTTTTTCCCCTTCCTGGGAGAGAATTTAGAAAACCAAATTTTCTGGAAGTGGGTACAGATGCAGCTATCACCACACTCCAAGAACATAACTCCTACACATGCTAAAGTTAAAAGAAAGCCACAAATGCAGAGCATGCAGATGAAGATCATTCCTAGTGCTTCTCTCCCCATCCTGGTACAAGAAACAAAGCAGAAGAAAAACCCAGACAGGGTTCATCCATCTTTTTAAGCTCCAAGTAAGAGCAAGCAGGGCCACCCTGCAACGGCCACTGTCCTGCAGGGTTTGAGCCAGGTGAGCAGAGCTGGGTGCTGGTAATGGGGTGCTGGGATCTCCCCTTACACTACCAAGGGACGGACCAGGCATAGGACCCATTTAGGAGCGGAAAGAGGTGGGATCAGAGACAAGGCTGGAGACACAGTGACAGACAGCATCATCCACAGTCTGCCATGAGATGGGCTGAACTATCTGTCACTGAACAAAGATAATGCTAAAAAAAAAGGACACTACACTGGTGGGATTTTCTCATAGCACAGGGTCTTAGTCCACACCCCAGTCCAAAGCTGATCCAGTTGCTAGTCATCCATAGGGCAAAAGAAAAGCAGTCCCCTCTGCCATAGTCACAGTGTCACACCTATGCTAGCACTGCTTGCTCTGTTAACTGCACTGACATCTGCTAATTGATTTATCTGATTGCTCTGCCCTGTGGGAACAAGCGTGTGGATGTCCCAGGAGTACCTCCCAGGTTGGGATGAAGCATCCCTGCCATCTGGCCCTGACTCCGATCCTTTGTGTAATTGATTTCTCAAAAACCTGGTTTTCTAGGGAGCCCCCTCCAGCAACCACCGAGCACATACACCCGGTCTCAGACCCACTGTGAACATTAGTCCCAGCGAGCAGAGGAGACTGGTTCAAGAGCATGCAGAAGCATGCCGGAGAAAGCCTGCTTGACTGCCACCTCACAGTGTATAAACACAGTTTTCTATGAAGATGCACTAAAGCAAACAAGGGTTGGGATACTTGCCTTTAAAAAAAACCCAACACAGTTATTAAGTGCACCAAAGAGAGCATAGAGACATGCTCCAACTCAGCTATGTTGTAATCCAGAGCCTAGAATGAGTCTGCTAAGCCCAGCCCGTGGAAAGGCTGGAGGGATGCGACCTGGAAGATGACATTGAGTCTTTACTGTAATCAGGAGGGCCTGGCAGCTTTGTGAGCCACACAGACTGCCAGTCTCACAAAGAACCGCCTGGGCTTAGCAGGGAAGCTTAAATTAGTGTCAAAGTACAGCACTTGGCTTCCTGGGATTGCAGAGATTTAACTCACCAGGAAACTGACAGTTCTGTAACAGCGATATAGGAAAATCAGCACGTGAGAAATTCTTCTTCAAGTACATTTTTACAAAGAACTGAATAAATTGCAAGGACACTTAGGAGTAATAAACAATGATTTACAACAGCAGCAACAACAAAGTGCTGGAGCCATATAGAAAAGTGCAATAAACTGTACATTAGTACTGAGAAGGAAGATAGCCTTTAGAGACCCATCACTAGGGGCAATGACTCGCATCATAAAATCAGCTTAAAATGCACCAAAGAGCTTTAAACTCTAGCAGCATCCTTTACACAGATGCCACGTTGTAAGTTGTGTTTTGTGACAGCTGTAGAGTTGAATGACAGCTGGGACATGAAAATAACCAAGCACGCAGCTTACGAATCTGGGACTAATGCAGGACCTGAGACTAAAGGCAAACAGAAGAACCGGCACAAACTTCTAGAGGCCTTTCACACCCTGTCAGTAATTCCTAATTAGCTTTCTTAAAGTATTGTTAATTTCTAACTAACAGTATTTTAAGGAGACTACAGCTCTTAAGTGATAAAAATCACAGCTTGATATGCCAGAAAACCGTCTAGAAAAAAAAAAAAAGCTATATAAGGACACACTAACAAATTGTGCAGCTACCACTTTCAGGGCACATAACAAAACAAATTTTGCACCAGACTGAGGACTTCAGCATCTTCTGGTGACAGCTTTGAGCACGGAGTGTTTTTAAATGGTTGATGTAATTGTTATGACACTTTAAAACAGAAACATTAAAAAAAGAAATCTGTGCCATTTCTGGTTAGAGCCTGGGTTAAAAGAGGTCCTTGCATCAAATACAATTTTAAAAAAAAAGTTTTAAAAGGTCTCAGAGGATGAGAAAACATATTTCAATGGTTGCTTTCTAATGGGACCTGGGGTTCAGAACAAGAGGGAGGAAGGAGGAATTGGGTGGGCTACAGTGAAATCATCTCTTTAATAAGAAACGGGCTATACTGTGACATTTCAAAGCTCCTGGGCTAGAAGACCAAACGATCTGTCAAGAGAAAGGAATGTGAAGTTCTGCCATGAACAGAAGCAAGCCTGGGAGTCTATCTGGCTAGTTTGAGACCACAATTAGCTTCAGAGGCTTTACAAAAAAAGATGTAATTACTGCATTCAAACTTCAAATATGGCAAGCATAACAAGCATTGGTTTCTAAGACAACATCATTTGGGAATTTTTCCACAGCATTACTGTCCTGAAACACAAATTAGAGATCACCAGACCTTTTCACTCTGAAAATATATTACCCTAATTTTCATCTTATTCAGGCTACTCTCCAGTTCCAGGGAGGCTAATGAAGAGAAAGCAAAGACCTGATGAGTTCCATGTGGAGACTACATTTATGGATTAATCCCAACAGGGAGCACATAAACCTTATTCCCAGAGCTCTCAGTCGGGACTCAACACAATCAATTGAGGAATGGATAGTTATTTATGACTGAGGCTTTTTTGACTTTCAAATAAACATTTTAATTATTTTAAGTGCTACACTGGAACTTAGATTCTGAGCCCTATTTTCATTTTGATGCCTTGCCCTCCTCCCTCCTAATTCCAAATCACTCCAGTCATTATGATACCATATAAACGATAATGATTTTCATGCCTAAAACATTTGACAGTGTTTGCCAAAGTAAAATCTACCAGCCAACAAACTAGGGAAAGAGAGGGAGGAAAAGGGAGGAGGATCCCTCAAAGCAGAGCCAGTATAAGCGAGAGGAGCACCCTCAAACTACTTTGGGCCTAAAGAAGCTGAGATCCTGTTGGCACACCCTGATCCATCGTTCTGTGTGGCTTTCCTCTGCCTACTCTTACGAGCAGTTTTAATAACCAAAGTACTTAAGAATGGTTCTTGTAGCAGCTATATCTCAATTCAAGTGTCTCCATCTCTTGCACTTTTAGCTTTTCCCTCTGGTCAAATTCAACCAGCTTTCCTGCACACTTCAGCCATGCCAACATCACATGGCAGACCACAGGTTTTTGTGTGTGCTGGGGTAGGGTTTCCTTGCCTCCGACTCTGTGAAATACAGCCTCCTTCTTCTTATCGAGTAATTGACTGCCGACATGAAGACCACCTGCAGCAGCTCTTGGCCTACCATGGCCTACCTACACACAGCTCCACTAAGGTCAACAGAACGACACTGATTTTTAAGAGAGCTTTTTGAGCTGGTATAGTCTCTCGATAACTGAGGAAGGCAGGGTAAAATCAGGACACAGAGGCAGTGCTGGATCTATTCTAGCTGCGCCTGCAGCTGATCAAGTTATGGACGCATCTTCACTCCATATGATGTGCTTTATCTCCCCTTGTCCTCCTTAGGGAGACTGAGGAAAAAGATGTTGCAGACAATCGTCCCTAAAGAAGTGACTGAACACTGAGGCTGGCATTTTTGCCTTCACTAGGTAACATCACACGCACCCTGAACCACTCTCCCTCACACAGATTTGCACACAAGTCTTCCGAGGTCCTTACCTATTATGTGTCAAAAACAGCAGGCTCAACTTTATTTTCAGATTTGGCAGCTTGAGGAGAAGAAAAAAAAACAACCAAAAAAAGCCAAGAGAAAAAGAGAGCATGCTTAACTTAGCAAAGGTATCAGTAATTTAGTTAATATCAACTTCCATAGAAAGCAAATTAATTTTCCTGACTATTTCGATGGACACATGCTTGTGTCTCCCTAGAGAATTTACCTTTCTTTTTAGTACACACAAGCTTTACCACATTAAAGTGAAAAGATAGGTTAAAAAAATTAAAATAATCGATTTGCTAAGGACTTTATTTGTTTTGTTTACTTCTCTGGCTTAAAGATCAGATGTTTTCTTTTGGTAAAGCTGGATATACCAAATGGCATCGGCTGTATTAAAATAAGGAAGAACCTCAATCAAAAAGCCTCTCCTAAGGCAAGCTTTCTTGTTAATATGCACCAACATGAAAGGCTTTCTTTTCATCCTATACAACTACAGTGTGTGTAAATTGCAGGGGGCTCATTGGCATAAATCTTGGCTGTGACCTCTGAGGTAAACTGGATTTACATTACTTTCTGACAAGAATTAAATGAAGGCCTTGTGGATATATGAACAGCCTTCTAGACTGCAACAGATGGGCATGAATGTGCTCCCTAGGCAAACTATCAGTGACATCTGTGTCCTCCAAATTCTGGTGGTCTCAGCCAATTAGCAGGCAAAAGAAGGGGAGGGGTGGGGGGAAGCCAGCCTCTGCACAGCTACCCCAGCCAGAGCTGAAGCAGAAGTGCTTCTGTTTAGAAATGGGATCAAGAACAGCCTCCAGCAGCAAGGAGGTGGTTAGCCAGCTGGACACAATACAGAGGTAACATTACAGAAAAAGCTGAAGTAATTAGATAGAACAGATATTAATATTAATACAGGACTAATCCCAGCCTCGGCTAAGCCTATAATGGGCCACCACGATGGATTTATACTGCTATAGCAGAGAACAGAGATTTGGCAGTCCTAAAAGCAGAGGAGGGTACAAAGCAAAGCCTGGAGACTGACACAGCTAAGGCAGGCATTTTCAAAAGCCTGGTTCTTCATCTGTATTCCTCCCATTCTTCCTGCAAACCAGGTACCAAAGAAAAACTCTTCCCATGTAGACCTGCCCTTAGAACTGCAGAATATCTCGAGTTGGAAGGGACCCATAAGGATCATCCAGGTCAACTCCCAGCGTGCCTCCTTGGGTGGATGGGGTCTGGCAGGCAACATACTCCACAGCCGCTGCACCTGCCTGCTCCAAAGCTGAGCTTACTGCTTTGTGGAAGAGCATTTAAGTTGCAAACAGACCAGGAAAAGAGCTTTTCTGATTTTGTTCGCTGGAATGAGGTTTGAGATTACTTAGTGAAGCACAGAGCTCGACTTCAAAGCTACCCACAGTCAGAGAAGGTCATTTGCCAGCACTTTTGTAAGAGCAGTCAGGGTGTAGGGGCTCAGGGTGTGGGCAATCCCCCACAGAAAGCTGTACATGCTGAAACCACATGGCAACTGTCCACTGTGCAGAGCTGGCAGAAGGGGATGCCAGGGGCATCCAAACTCATCAAACTACAAACTCCAGCTTGCTGAATACACACTGCCTGACACACGGGCTTTTAAGCCATTCAATTATACCAGGACAACCCAACAAAATGTGCAATAAGCTATGTCACAGGGAACACATTCCCCACCTCCAGTTTGTAACAGTGCTCTGTACGAAGCTGCGTGTCCCTCCCATGGCAGGAGCAGGCAGGACCTCCGGCTAAAACCAAATCTGCAATGGAGCCGGGTGCCGAACAAAAGCACCTGTTGTTTTTCCCTGGTCGTGACTTTTCAGAAAGGCCATTTGGGTGCTTTCTCCTGACCACTGCGATCTCATGTACTACTAGGAGATACAAAAAAGGGAATAATTGAGAGGCAGATCAATAAATTTAAAAGTTCTAAAA
>VXBZ01007321.1:41886-97027 GCA_013399135.1 Heliornis fulica | reverse complement strand
AAAAAAAAAAAAAAAGACATAATGAATTTGGTACAGCACATATTTTTAGATCAAAGATGCCTTTGAAGTGACAAACCCTTAATCCATAAACTACTGAAGCACTTCCTTTCTCTCCCAAACTACTTGTTGTCAAATAAAATGGAAGTTAAGGAAATTATCTTTATCTGAAAATGGCCAAAAGAAGCCATCACCTAATGACAGCCTTGTCAAAATGACAATTGGGGAAATTGTTAGGAAAGGGAGGCCTGACGACTGGAGGAATAAGCTTGCTGTTTGCTCTAATCTGGTCAGGCAGGCCCCACACAATTCCAGTCAGCTTGCTGTGTGAAACAGCTAAGTCTTTGTCAATGCGAGGAGGGCCTGGAAAGACTTCTCTTTCATGAATATGTATCACCACCCTCCACATCTACAGAAAAAAAACCCTTCCAAACAGTAAAATAAAAAGAAAAACCCAACAAAAAACCAACCCTCAAACCTATCCATCACCCTAAGAAAATAAATCCCAGAAAAACAAAATCCTAAGATATGGAGGTGTGCAGAGAGAAAAAAACCTACTAAGTAATGAAAGGGCACGTTTTGGAAACAGAAGCAGAAGGATCTTCTTCCCAAAAGCTTTCTTTGAACTTTTACTCCCCAGCAGACTGTGATGAGGCACTTCAAGTCATCACTTAGATGTAGACAAAAGCACAATGGCCCATCAGTGTATATAAAGTCTATCACTATATTTTATATCTAACATTTGTCTGAATATGCTGCATGAGCATCAGACTCCAGGCCAGGAATACACACCGCTGGGCTGTTAAGACGGAGCCTCACATGAATGCTCACTTACTTGCACAAGGAGAAAAGCACCCAGAGTGGGTCTGAATGCTTCCATGGGCAAAGGTTTCCAAGTCAGCTTCGTACCAGGGTAACAAATTTCCTGTGAAGCCCACAAATACACAGTATTTAAATATAAAAATGATTCTAGGTTAAATAAACTACATACAGCGCATTAATATGCTAAGAATGGGTTCCTTTACATGTAACAATACAGCTGAGCCTTTCAGAGTGGCTGGTGATCTCCCAGCGCTCCCACTAAAATAATCTTCCAAGACATGTTTCTGACCCTCTGTAAATAAAATCCTTTACAACATCTCAAGTTAGACAGCTTGTATTGCCAGCCCCCTTCAAGTTTGGAGGGTTTTTTAGTTTTTGGTTTTGTTTGGGTTTTTTTTCTAATGTATAGACAATATTAAGCTCCAAGCATTTGAAAGACTGGCATGAAACTGAAACAGAAAAGCCAAATCAAGCCTACTGGACTGCCAGTTGAGGCTGGCTTAACAGACAGAAAGAGCCTTTAAAAGATTAAATGGTTCAAAAATACACATCAGAAATATTGAGCCTCTTCAGGACTGATGTTGAAACTCTCATAAGCCCACATACGGTGTTTAAAGCAACAGAAGGGCAGACAAGGACAGAATGCAGGCTCAAACCAAGACTATGCCTGTTGCAGAAAACCCAAATTAAGATATTTTAACATGTGGTGGATTTTGTCTCTATTGGAGATCTATGACATCATTAAACCATTCAACAGTGTTTGAAACGTTACCTTTGAATGTTTGTTATCTTTTTAACTTTACATGTAAAGCTGCAACCTAGATCTGATTTACAAAGCTCGTGGTGATACTCCAAACTTCATTTTTTTTCCAAATAACAGACAGAATATGAAAGCTTGACTTCCAGCAGAGATACCAAGACACAAAGCTCAATTTTGAGGTTTACAATATTATGCAATGTTTGCTGTAGACATTTCCATCTCATTAGCATATCCTACTTTACATGAAATCTAGCAATGAATGCTGTCCCTGATCTAAGGCTAATCCTCTTTAAAGAGCTACAGGCTATATTACATGTGGCCACAGCCACGGTTATGCCATGGCTGAATCACTTTGAAGCCTATTGAACAGTGTTCCCTTGTGAGACTATACACAGAGCCATAAACCAATGCTCCCTGCGCTGTGAAATCCTACTGTTTTCCTTACCGAGAGTTTCTCTAAGGGACAGACTCTCCCTAGTCCCAAGCAAGGGGCTACACAAGAGGGAAGAGATACAGGGCTGCCTTCACCACCTCTCCATGCCAATTATTTATGGCCGGAGCCTATATGCCTACAGGAATACAAATGCCTTGTTTCTAAACATCAGGCACCAACTGTTCCAAGGGAGTGTTTACCAGAACAATAAAAGGTAAAGATGAACCAGGCACCTGCTTCCTTGGGCAATTCCCCTCTCACAGGCCAGCAAGGCTTCTGACATACAGCAGGTTACTGCAGCTCAAACTGAAAGGGAGACAGACGATAGAACCCGGACTGAGAAACAAGACATCAAAGTGAGAATATTTACTGAAACATGGCTCCCTCCTGACTTTTCTTTCTGCCTCTATTCCACCTTAGATCCCTTTCTGCAGAAAAGTTCGCATTTATTTCATCAAAGTTCGTATTTATTCCAGGTCACTTTGTTTTAGGATGCCAGACAGAAAGCAAAGCCAATACCAAATTGATTCACTGGAAACTACAATTAAAGCCTACATGAGGAAAACGGGGAACGTTGTATTATGCCAGTAAGCTCCACAACATAACGACACCGCAGGTAGAGCGGTTTGGGACATGGTTGTATATATTTTAAAGGAAAAAAAAACCCAACCCACAAACCAAAAGGGTCATGTACCTCCAAGGCAGGCTGCATTTCTCACAGCTGGGTGCCTTTAAACACTATAAACTGAGATAATAGAGTTTTTATCACCACACAGCACAGAATGTGGCATCTTTAACACCTATACAAATTGAAAGGAAAAATAAAAGAAACACTATATTTGCTGGTCCCGCTATGTAACAACAGAAGACAGTTTATTATAGTCCTTCAACTCTTCAAAATAACTGGGTTTTTTTGTTGTTCTATCCCTGCATTTGAAGGGAGCTGGAAAGGTAGCCTCTGTTCAGTTTGCACTGTACATGTGAAATTGTCCCTGGGGAAATGATGTAAATACAGACAGAGTAAGCAGAGTCAGCCCCTATGGCAAAATCTTGGTCCTGGTGAAGGCAAAGTTTAAGGTCCTTGCTATGAAAATAGCATCTTATCCAAAAAGCTGATAATTGAACACGTTAGGGATTGCTGCTATATACCTAGGAGAGAAGGCTGCATTGTCCCTCATGTCCTCACTGTGAATATGAAGCAACACAGAGCGCAAGGTGTTTTGGAGGCTATTTGAAAGCGTGCTGAAGCTGTGAAGCTTCTGCTTTCAGCCAAACCACTTCACTAGCAATTCTCACAGTTTTTACACTCCAGAGATTTGCTTCAGACCAAGAAGCAGCAGGGTTTTTTTTCTAATGCAGTAAATATGGTTTGATCATTGTTAGAACTTTATCAATTCCCAATACATTATCAAAAATGCTTGTTGCTAGCTGAAATGTATCACAATGCCTTTGCTTACAGGTGGCAATTGGCCACTTTGAGAAAGCACAGCTTCCTTAATTTAGTTCTCTAAAAGTACTAAAATGGCAGAGAACATCCAGCTGAAGTGCAAGGATGCTGACTTAGGGAGAAGATACTTACATCTACTGTAATCTTTATAAGAAACCTGCACTGTGGTTCCAGTTCCTGCAAAGAATGCTGTGTCAGCTAATAGTCACAGCTGATCAGTGGGATCATAAACCCTCACTTGGTGGTTTTAACACGCTATTTCAAACCTTCTTTTATTCAGATCCTCAGCATGAGATTTGATGTGAAACAAAGATGGAGCTTCCTCTTCCTTGCATGCCCTTTGTCACACAGGACTCAAAGTATCACTCTGTGTGCTGCACTACTTACTGACTTTTCTTCAGTCTTAGTAAGGTCCAGTTTCACAGAGCTTGTGAATCTGACAAGCCTAAAAACTTAGATACTATCAGGGCATCATAGGCCATATGTAGGAAATTCACAGGGTATTTGTCGGGGGTGAGGGAAAAAAAAAAATTCACACGTGAATTGCATACTTCTTAGAAGCAATTACAGAAGGAAAAGCCTTATCTATATGCCAAGCATCTTTTCCTTCTACTTTGAAAGAAATCCCACAAAATAACAAGTGTAGGGAGAGGTATATGCCAGCTAAAAAATGTGATATACAACTAGGGGAGAAAAGCTTAAACTGGCAAGTCACCTGGACATACAAAGACAGGAGGAGATTACAAAATAACTGAAAGCTGAACTCAAAGTTATTGGTACCACGCAACATGTTTAAGGTACACAAATTATTTTTTCATCTTCAGCTCTACTCTTCTGAGAAACATTATGCTCCAACATGGTTAAGACTCTGGGCTTTGTTCCAGCTTAAAATAAAAACAAACACCACCACACAAAAAAAAAAAAAAAAGAAAAAAAAAAGAGGGAAGAGCTGACAATCTTTTTTCCTGTATCAAGGCTTAAGGATGATTTACTTTTCATTTTGAGCAAGAAGTAAGCACCTGCCCTATAGCACTGAACCTCCCTTACTCTTTTTTTCCCTCTTCTTGTCCCATGAAGCTGGAATTGCAGGAGCTTCTCTCCTACCAAGCTGCACAAAACTTCCTCCAAAGTCATAGCTGTCAATAAGAAGGGGCTCCAAATCACAAGGAACACCTCAACAATTTCCACAGCATCTCTGCTGTTCTTTCTTTTCCTAGCCCTGGATCTCAATCAGTTATTTATAGAGAGGGCAGCCATCCTTGTACCGAATAAGGAGGGAAATGCTGATGACCCACCACTGGGCTTGTTGCACCTCCCAGTGTTTATTTCCTTGCTGCCCCATGACTGCATAGTTTCACTTGTCCTGTAAATCACTCCACAGGTACCTAGTCCCAAGTAGCGAAAGCAAACTGAGGAGAAAGCAGCAGTTAGGGCTGTGGGAAGGATGAAATGGAGAGGATCCAGACAGAGGGAGAAAGATCACAGAGAAAAAACAGAAGGTGGAGAAAGCAACAGAGTGGGTAAGAAAAACAGTCAGGAGGATAGCAAGAGGGAAGAACAACAGACAGCAAGAAGACATGGAAGAGAAACTTGAGACAGCAGACAGGCAAGAAAGAAGCAAAAGGAAGAAGCCAGAAGGAGGACCAAGGGTGGACTGTGATGTTGAAAGAAAGTAGCGTAAACTTGGAGAGGGGCATAAACAAAGTCCATCCAGTAAGAAATAGTTCTCAGGTGAGCTTCCTCATCCACAGTTAAGGTGAGCTTCCTCATCCGCAGTTAAGGTGAGCTTCCTTGTCTGCTCATTGCAGTCAGATGAGATGGGAAATGGAGGAGTTATTTTTCCTCAAGTAAACAAGGAACAAAGTAGAAACAGAGAGGGAACTGTGCTCTCTCCCCTTCCTTCAAAAGGCCTTCCTCTGCTTCATGAGTAGAGCTGTTCTTGGCACTGAGATCTAAATGTTCAGTGAATGCACCTCCATTCCACGCATGTCTCCTTCTCACAGAGGTCCAGCTGAATATCCTGCTTTATCCTTGGAATACACGTATCTGAGAAAATCTATTTCTTTTCCATTTGACCATGAGGCATTTGACTGCTGTATAGTAATAACAACTCACTGCAGCACCTACCTACGCATCCTCACACACTATGTTATGTGTTGCCCAAAGAAAACACTTGAAAGTTACCACTGCCATTATTATCACTAACTCACAAGTACAACAGCTTTCGCGATATCAAAATGAAGCTTCTGACTTCAAACAAACAAACAAGCAAACAAACAAACAAACAACCCTATAAGAAAAAGCCACAGAATACCAAACCCCCCCAACCCAAACAGCAGCTCCTCATGTCTGGTCACACACTGCCACCTACCGGCTCCTTCCCCGTACTCTCAACTGCACTAAGGTGGCTTGGATCAAGAAACAAGTTGTGAAGAGAGAAGGAGCATCAATAGAGCACAGGTTGTTATTTCAGCACAAGACGTGTGTTTCAGATGTAGGCGGTGAGTATTACTATTCCCTATCACTGCCTTCACACTTGCTAACGCACCCCACAGCCCAGATTTTACGTCTCCAAAGCAGCCATCAGCTCTCATCAACCTCCCACTCTGTCTCCGTACACCCCCAAATGAGTGAAGGACAATTTCAGGTCACCCCAGCAGAGCAAGCACTGGGACAGTTGAGGTACAAGAGCAGCATGCCCCCTGCCATCCACCACACCCAGAGCTTGGTGGCCACTGATGCAAGACAAGAGCAAGTAGAGGGAAAGTCGGCAAACAGCATGCACACCCCTCAGGAGCTGTGCCCATGGAGCTGCACAGACCAGAGGAACACAGGACGGGCTGGGGAGCAACTCGCTCACCCATTAAGCTCTTTGCAGGCTTTCTAGAGGCTGCACTTTACACCTGGCACACGCATGATGTGGGAACACGAGTGCGTTGCTTATGCCCACTTGTGGCGAGAGGCCAACACTGCAGAAAAATGGCATCTGTGTACTTGCTTTAAAACCAAATTCCAACATATCCAAATCTACTGGATTTCTAATGCGAAGTTTGGAGTCAGAGGTGTTGCTAGGTCACAGCACCTGCTCCACTGGTGACAAGCTGTACCAGTGAGCGGGAATGGCAAAGCCAATAACCAAAAAGAGGGTCACCAGATAATCACAGTAATCATACTTACACAACATTTACAGCCTGAACACCTTAGCACAACATCAGCAGTTCTGACAATCACATGTAAAACCTGGCCTTAGGAGGGAGGGACAAATGCTTGATGAAATCTCAGCACCACTGAAATCAGGCCAGACTCACTGTTGATCCAACATGATAAGGACACTTTACCACATCAATTTAAAAAGAGATAAACAGAAGGTTTTGGATTCAGATTTGACTGCTAGTCTCATCTTCCACTTCAAACACCTGCAGAACAGCTTTCTGCAATAAGATAGACAGAATCATAATGGACATGATTCCTGAGTGTCCAAGAAACATTAACACAGTGCTCCCAAGCTGTGACCAGCAAGGTGGACCATTTAGAACCATGCCAACTGAATCATGTTCCAGAACACTCAACCCTTGCCCCCTTCTCCCACTGCTCCACACCCCCAAAAAACAAACTAATCCCAACCACAGGGATATTCTGATACAGTTTCTAGCAGTGTGTTAAAGCACAGAGAGGAAGCTTTCACACTGAGTCATTCAGAAAGAATTTGTTAGAATGCAGATATTAAAAAAAATAATCCTCACTAACCCAGAACATACTTTCTATATTCTTCTAGACTTACTATGAACTTCAAATAAAAAGGAAAACATATTTGCCCTCACTGATTCTCAGATTTTCCAAGCTGATGATGACTGAAAGCAATATATGAGTTCCTAGTACCATTCTATTTTCCAGATCTGCCTATTTAGCGTCTGGAGTTATCTGAAGCCTTATAGATCTGTAGTTATAAAAACATACTCCACTGCAGCCAAGCCATAGCCACCTCAGTCTTTCAGCCTACGCATTACAAATACTGAATTAGCCCAAGTAACCAGCATTAATTATGTGCCACCAGTAATTACAGAGAAGCCAGAATACATGAGCAGGAGACACCCATTTCAAGCAATGAATAGGACTCTTCCCAGGCCTTCCTCCACTCTAGGAATTGGCAAGGCAATGAATACAGGTGTCTGAAAACCAGACAGCTGGGAGACAATCTGAAAGGAGAGTGTAGTTTTAATCCACCTTTATCTTCATATACAACTTCATCCTCACTGATCGAAGGGAATGCCATGTGCCACCATCTCTGCAGTCTGGCATGACTAGGCTCAAATTTCCACCTCAATTATCTGTTGGACAACTCCAGGAATGCCAAAGCAGATTCACGTTCTGGAAAAGAAAACACATCCAAGGACAATCACAAACTCAGGGGAGAAAAGGTCTGTGAAGATAATACGGGACAGCTGCAAGAACAACTAGGTTAATGTTGAGATCAGCTCTCCTGGCCCAAGTCCCAGTGGCTTACTCACCGTGCAGGGCAGCTCAGCCCTACAAAGACACATTTATTTGCAGTTTTGCTTTTGATTACGGAAATTCCAATTCGAAAAAAAAAAAAAAGAGAAGTCATCAGAGTACAGAAATGAACTTTGGTAAACCATTAAACCATTTTAGCAAGAAGAAAACCCACAAGCACAGAATCACAGAATTGTAGATGTTGGAAGGGACTTCGAGAGATCATCGAGTCCAACCCTCCTGCCAAAGCAGGTTCCTTATAGCAGGTCGCATAGGTAGGTGTCCAGCCAGGTCTTTAATATCTCCAGAGAAGGAGACTCCACAACTGGGCAGCCTGTTCCAGTGCCATCACCCTCACCATGAAGAAGTTCTTTCGCACATGGGTGTGGAACTTCCTGTGGTCCAACTTGTGGCCATTGCCCCTTGTCCTGTCCCTACAGACCACAGAAAGAGGTTTGCCAACTCCCCGTCTCCCACACCTCATATCTATAAACACTGATCAGATCCACTCTCAGTCTTCTCTTCTCAAGGCTCAACAGCCCCAGTTCATTCAGACTTTCCTTATAGGTGAGATGCTCCAAAGGAGTGCCTGAAAATCTTTTTTCATCATAGGGTGCAAACCTGGAACTGCTTTCCTGAAGGCAGAAGCATTTCAACCAGCTAAAAACACAGGGAAGAGAGATCTGGCAATCCAGTTCTTGTCCTCTCCTGCACAACATCATGAAGAGCTACATTTAAGTCACAAACTAATAATAAATATAGAGTTAATATGAGCTTACATAATCCTAGGTAAATAAAACAAAGGATACTTACATACCTCACTAGGCGTAAGTATAAAAAAAACTATGAGAAAAGTGCTCTCAGTGCTCGGCAAGCAGGCTGTTTCCGGAACCAAAGGGCTGACAGCAATTACAACCACCACAAGATGCAATAAATAGCAGGATTGCACAACTCTGGCTTTTCCAGAAGGCAGCAAAGTGCTTTTGTATGAGCATACACACCCAGCCCCTGCCTGCTGCAGCAAAGGCAAAGGAAAAACTTGGGAAAACATTGTGGGTTTTTTTTTCCTCTCTGATTTTCAACATAACATCTGCAAAACACAGCCTAAACCCTGTATTTTTCTTCATGTAAGGGGAGTAGGGCATGCACAGCAGGCATATTAGTTTGTGTACTGATAAAGACTCTTCTACGAGAACCATAACTTATCAAGCCACAAGTAATGTAGCTGTTTATTTAATAAATAAAAGAACCCACAAATGAAAAAGTAAGTTTACGTGAACCAACAGTCTTTCATCATCCGTGCCAACACTCTCAAGCCTACAGTAATTATCGAGGAACACCACTTTGCTAAGCACAGCATGAACCCAGGAAAGGGAGGACACTCCTTCCTGCAGTATCAGGGAGTTGGAACAGGATCAACCAGGGTTTGTTTTTTCCCCACACTCTGCCTCTTCTGTGCTTGGAAGCCACCTCACTTCAGAAAGTTAAAGCGGCTGAATTAAAGAGAATTGCTCACTTTTTCCTACCAGATGGCAGGGCTACCTCAGGATTTCTAGTAGAATTTTTTCAGTTCAGACCAGGTTCCCCCAGCCCCCAAAGACAGACAATGAAGCTGAAGCACTGCTGCTTAAAGCAAGTATTTTAAAACACTCAATTTAAGAATGTCATTGGTCAACTGTGATACTTACAACACGCTGCTTACTGAAGCGTTTTACCCTTCGAACTGTTAATCAGGGGGCGGAAAGTAAAAATAAAGTTATTTTTTCAGAAACCCGGGCCCACACCCCAGGGACCATATCCCTGCCAGCACCGCAGCTACGGGTTTGAGTAAATTACTCAGGAGAGCAAAATTTTTTACGTGTCCACACAAAGACCCAGAGGAAAACAATAACTTTAAAAATCCGATTTAATCACTGCAAGAAAAGAGGGATTTGGTCTACCTTACTCATTTTTTCATACCCTCCCGATCACCCTCCGGTCCCAAGGCAGGCCTAGCACCGCCCAGCCTTCCCTCGCAGCTGGCTTCCGCCCCGCCGGCGGGAGGGCCCAGCGGCCCGCCTCCCCGCCTGGCGGTACCGGTGGGTGAGAAGCCCTTGGAGGCAAGGACCCTCCGGCAGGGCCCCGCGGTGGACAAGGGGAGGACGGAAGGCGGCCGGCGGCGAAGGGCGTTCCGGCCCACTGACAGGTGAGGGGTGCCGGAGCCGGGGGAACAGGGGGTGGTCACAGCGTTTGGAGATCAGCAAGCGGCGAAAGCGGAAAGCAGCCGGTAACCGGCGCCGGGCTACAGTACAGGAGCAAGGCTCGATCAGGCAGGGACCCTGCCTGTTAACTGCAGCAACAGCCCTGAACTCCATCTAGCACCTTCCACCCAAACCCGGCTCTGTCGCCCTGTGCTGAGCGCCCAGAGACACCGTCGTGCTTTAGCCCCAGCCGGCAGCCCCTCCCTCGCTGCCCCGCGGCGGGACGGGGGAGACAAGCCGAGGAGGGAAAGCGAGCCACCCCGTGGGTTGAGATAAAGGCAGTTGCACAGGGAAAGCAGAAGCCGCACATGCAAGCTAAGCAAGGTACGGGATTGCTTCCCTGCATCCCGATGGAGGCAGGCGTTCAGCCGGCCCCAGGAGAGCAGGGCTCCTTCCCCTTGTTACCTGGGAAGACAAGCGCCATCGCTCCGACCACCCCCCTTCTTCTCTTTCCACAGCCCCTGATATGCTGAGAATGATGCCATAGGGAATAGCCCCTGGGTTACCGGTCCTGGCTGTGTCCCCTCCCAAGTTCTTGTGCGCCTGCAGCCTACTCACTGGTGGGGAGCTGGGAGGTGCAGAAAGGCTTTGACTCTTTGCAAGCACTGCTCAGCGATAACAGAAACATTCCCAGGTGATCACCACCAATCCAACACACAGCCCTGTACTAGCTACCATGAAGTTATCTCGGCCAGAACCGGCACAGAGAGTCTGGGGGAGCTGCTGAGATGCAGGTTCAGTGGGTGCTGATGAAACTCTTCTTCCTCCTTCCCTAAACGCATAGCCATTTCTAGAAGTCATCAACAGGTAACTAAAGCCAACATTGTGCCTTGATTTGATAGTTGGATACATTTCAGATTTCTCAGAATATATATGTTATGCCTAGAACTGATGGACTTCAGAAAACAGTTAAGGACTGTGCTAATATAAGCAGAAATAAGGCTTTGAAATTGGCATCAAATTCAACTTCAACCCGAAACATGAAACTTTCTCTGTCAGCTGATGTGGTATGAAATGAAATGCCCTGGTTTTCCCCTTTAACCAAAGCTGACCGCATACATCATCCCACATACTCTTACTGGCACAAAACAGCAAAGAGCACAGAATCAGGCCATCCTTGTGCTCAGAATTGCTTCCAGCTCCAGAGCTGAGGGAGAGGAAGAGGTAAGATGCAGATGCCAGCAAAGCTTGCCTTCAGTTAACCTCTCCCTGATTACTGAAACAGGGATGATAGTAGTTGGAAACCTCAGCTTACTTACCAAAGCAGGCTACAACAGTGCTTCTGTCAAGCTTAGCTGATGACATAGAAAATTGTGCGTAGCTCGGAGCAAACTGAAGAACAAACTAGGAACTGTGTAAGGACTGTTGCTGTTACTATGTTAAAGGTATAAAAAGGAAGTGATTTTGAGGTTTCACATAGAAATGACACACTGATACACTGTGCTTGGATGTACAGTGGTATAATTCAGCCTTAAAAAAAAACCAACCCACACTTGACTGCAGTGATGATTCACCTACCCATAAAACAACAAATTAAACTGTAAGCGGCTTTTCAGTATCATTCACTGATTAGAGCTGATGAGAAGGCTCATGATCAGTCTGTGATATGTTTTGAACTTATTACATCTCCAAGGATAAACATGATAGACATCTGCGGTGTACAATTCCAGTGGAATGGTTGCTCCCATGTTTCTCCAGTGAGCAATATAACTCTTCCTCTGGTTCCAACTACACATTCCCAAGCTTTTCTTTCTCTAGACTAAATTTTCATGCATGGAAATGGTGGCCTTGCACATACCTAGGATCAGATCAGTGTTTACTAACGTGTCTCTGGTTTTATTTTGATGCACTGCAGTCACTCAGACTTTGGGACAGAATTTAGTTCCCAAGCAAGCATCTCCATGCTGCATGTAAGCAACTTAAAAAACCCAAAACAAAATTTATTTTCAGTGATTAGGTTAAGTACTTCTGCAGCAGACAGCTGGGACTTTCTGACAGGCAACAGGGAAATCCCTAGCAAACAAAAGAGTTGTTGCCAATCCTTCAGGTCTTGTTGACATTCCAGCTTTTGCTTTCATTTTAGATGAGTCGCGTCTAAACTGTATTATCATAAAATCACAGAATAGCCTGTGTTGGAAAGGATCTATAAGGATCATAGACTCCAACTCCTGGCTCCACCCAGGGCCAGCTTTTAAGAGAAGATAATCAAGAATCAGCAAGTTACATTTCATACAGGGGGTAAATTCTGACTCGAGCCAAAGTGAGTGCTTTGTAGACACTTGAGATGTCACTGCCTCCGGTCAGACTGGATTTCTAACAGTCATTTGTGATACCTTCTAGTTGAAGAACTACACTGTAAAACAGAGCCTGGACAGTAGTACTTAACGCTGCATTTTAAGTTCATAAAGTAAAGCTTACTGTCATTCTTAAGTGACACACTTCTTCCAAAGATAAATCTGCCTCAAGAGATCCTTGTGAAGAACTAGGCAGCTGCAAGTGTTTTTCAGAATTCCACACAACTATCGCGAGATGTAGGAGATGGAGCGCTGGGAAAAGCTAAGCACAGAGCGATCCATCACTGCTGCGGTGAAGTGGTGGGGAGCAATGGTCGTCACTGACCAGGCATGCTCAACTCTCTTGTTGTCCCAGTAGTTGAGTTGTATTTACTTCTCAGCCAGTTATTAATTATATTACATTCACTATATAATAATACATAAAACATTTTAGTGCCACATGGAAGCCAAGTTTTTCTTTGTATAACCATGATTTCATGCTGTGATTTTACTTCTTTCTTGTAGTTCTGAGGACTTACTTCATCATGACTTCCTTTGAAGAGGCTGAAACTGAAGAAACGGTAACTTGTCTCCACATGACCTTTTATCATCCTTGCCAAGACAACAAGATGATGTTTCGTTGCCTGAATTTCTGTAAGCGAGAACAGGTCAGGGCAGATGAAATGGCCAAGTTTGGCCGCGATTCTAATGTCTGCCATTATAACTTAATGGATGCTCGTGTTTCTCGGATTCAGTTTTCACTGCAGTTTTACAGAAAGCTAAACAGCTCTGAATTTGGTTTTGAGATAAAGAACATGAGCAAGAGGACAAAACTGATGGTGAACCAAACAGAACTGGGTTACTTAAACAAAATCGACCTGCCATGGAAGTGCATCATATGTTTTGGGGACTACCAGATTTTAACAGAGATTCAAGAAGGGGAGTCCGTGGATTATTTTGAGACCTATTTACACTTGGCGGAAATGCCAATCTTACAAGAACGATACCTGCAGCCACTGCAGCCCACACCAGAGAATGGCATTTCTTCTTCCTTGTTTCCTTCCCAAGGCAAAAGCCCCATTGAGATTGATGAAAATGAGTCCTGATCTGCTAGCAGGCAAAAGGAGGCCAGATTTTGATCTTTGCCAACCCGCACAACTTTTGAAATTGAAGGCTGTCATCTCAGTCAACCCTTCTCCGGGGTTCTCACTGCTGCACAAAGGTGTCCCTTTGTGGTGTCCCGACATACCAGAACAAACTCTGTTCTATGGAATTAGATTGCTGCCTCTATCTTCACCAGGGCATGCATGGTCTCTGATCATCACCCTTTGCCACATCAACACGTGGGAGACAGAGGGCCACTCAGATTTGTTGCAGCAGGTTCAACTCAAGAACTGTGACCACATGCCTTGAAGGTCTTTTTAACAGGCATTAGTATAGAGGATGCAGAACAGTGTTTTAGCTTCAGCGCTAATTAGCTACATATGGGCGTAACATCCTGCTGTATTTGTTATACTTTGTGCTTTGCTTTTGACATGACATTCCAAACAGTATTTCCAAGCCTAGGTTGTAATTTTCCAAGCTTTGCAGCTTAGAAATGCTTTGTCAGCACAGTCCTTAAAGTTAACATTTTTATTAATTTTGAAGTGAGTTTTCTATTTTTAAAATTAATTTTTTTTTGCATTAATAACTTTCTTTGTCAATGGAAACAGGCATGCAGTGCCAGAAATCACACTATGTAAAAATCCAGAAACATTTTGTATTGAAAGTGTTTGGTTGCCTAGTAAGGACCTGCTGTCTTCTACAACCACAATCTAAGAGCACTTATAATGAATAAAACTTCCAGGACAATCCAGATAAGTTTTCACTGGTACTGTTCTGGGCTTTAAAAAAAAAGCAGCATTACTTTAAGGTAAGGAGTTAGCAAATTATTTCAGCAAATTTTCTACCTCTAGCTCCACCCCAAGCTTGCTTAGATTCCACCCCTCACCTCCCCCACCACTAAGTATTTCTCAGAAGTGATGTTGTTCTTTCCTAGGGACTCAGCTTGGGGTTTTGTATTATCAAATCTTTTAGTTTGCTTGAAAGACACACTGGAAAGAACCAGAACAGAGCCTGTGAAAGTTACCCAACTGCTAATTTCTAAACACTCAGATGCATTTCAGTACTAATCTTTACAAGAAAACCCAAATTATAACTGAGAGGAGGACCACTGTTACACAATGTAAGGTGAGATCAAGGCAAACAAACCCAAGGGAGAGAAAGCAGCAGGGAGGGGGCGGGGGCGGCAACAAACCTCTACCACAGCTTTACATAAGATTTTATTTCTCTATTCATCTCACTTGCCAAAAATACCTTGTTCCCAACTTTCCTACTCTTTGAAACAGGCTTTGGTACTTCACTTTTACAGACTCTGGCCTAGATGTGCAATCCAGCCACCGCCTTGGTACAAATACCTCATGCACACCCAGTTTAACAAATCAAACCCAAGCAGGTACCTCTGTGTCATCAGACACAATGCTGCTGGTTGCATATTTCCATCAGCTGTTAGTGCTCAGTTTTTGCATGCTTTTGATGTGAGTCTATCCTATGTGCATATATAAACTGTCTAGAAAGACAAAGATGCAAAGATTCACAGAATGTCAGGAATTGGAAGGGACATCAAAAGATCATCTAGTCCAACCCCCCTGCCTGAGCAAGATCACCTGGATTAAATCAGAAGAAATTCAGAAGATATTGGGAAACAAGCTCTTACACATAAAAGCTTTTACATTAAATCAGTCCCCTGTATAAAACACATAGGAATTTCTTACACTGACCAACTTGGCTAGTGTGCAAGGGAGGAGGGAAGGTTAATTTTGCATTCCCCAGTAGACAGCTCTCTTCCTATTGATAATCAAACTATTAGAGTTGACAGACAATTTTTTGTTTGGGACTGATTTGGCCTTAAAAACCAAGTAGCCAATACCACCAATGACCAGCATTGTTACTTAGCCTGTTTCTGTTTCTGGCTGTGTCACAAAGAACTTGCACTTAGAGCATTGACAGTATCATTTACACTTTCAGGGCTATTACCTAATGAAATAGCAAGAATCCCCACCTCAAATTTTCATTTACAAAAGCATGTATAAACATTATTTACCTGATGAAAATCTTCTATCTGATCTGCAGGATGCTGTGTCTCAACAGATTTTGTATTCATTCTGTACAGAGGGAACTCATTCACAGATCTACAGCAGAACATTCCTTAGGCACATCTCCAGGAACCAGGAGAAAACCTTGGAAATGGAAAAAACCCAAACCCCAGCAATTTAATGGTTTCTCAACACTAATCATTTCTACAGCTGTTTACTTGAGGGAAAAGAATAAACTGCTAAACACCCATTAAAAATGAATCCTCTCCTAGGAGGATCCTATCACCACACCAATCTGACCAGCAGAAGCCAGTCAGACTGAAGAATAGTTATTTCAACACAGGCATACCAGAACGTACATTTTTCTCCACATGAGAAATTCTACTTTTCCCAACCCTGAGGCTGCCATGAGACACGTGCAAACTTAACTGTGAGAAGTGCTATGTGTGTGAAGGCAGCTGATGTTTTTTTCTACATTTGGGCTTGGCTCAGTTGCCCTGGCATTCACGGTCACAGAATGCTAAAAGAAAATGCTGAAACACCAATTCTGTGCTTAGCCCAGTAACTCCAAGCAGACTGGCAAATTAAAGTGTATTATTATATTTGACAGTGACTCAACTTCATAGAAACATATTACAAATAATAATGTCCTATTAAACCTACTGTATTTCACATATATGGGCACAATTGGCTAAGCCAAGTTCAGACACAGAGACCATGAAGCCACTTGCATTATACAAGGGAGGTTATCTTACCCTTGAAGTAAACAGCTGCTTGTTTCTGGCAGAATGGCTCTACACTTCCAAGTTCCTCAAAGTATCCATTGGAGCCTGCTGGAGCTTCTCTTCTAAAGCCACAGGTCTGTAAGAACACTATAGAATTCAGTAAAAACACACCTAATTATCTATTTTAGATCTTCCTTACTTAGCCAACACATGGGTAATTTGGGGGTAACATTTCTTAAACAATTTAATCTCACATGCTGCTTTTACTACATATGACATGGCGACCCCAGAACTAGCAAGAGAGAAATCACCAGAAACATAAGACCAACTGAAAATTTTAATGACTTTTGAATTTGTACAGATAGGCATTTTACAGTACCAGTGAATTGTTACACATGAGCTCTTTAGATAATCTTCCCACTTCTTAAAATTTCCACAAATACTGACCTCAATTTTTAAGTCGCTCTGGTGCAGTGAGCTCTGAAAAGCAGAACGTATATTCTAACTATGGCTACAGAACATGCCCATCACAGTAAGAACTTTCAGCTGAAGTCAGCTTCCTTCTTCCTAAGTGCTTGTTCACTCTACAAGCGGGACTATCAGCTAATTTCTATCCTCAAAGCACAGTCAGGACAAGTTAATAACCTCATGTTGGTCGGTCTTGAAGAGTAGCAACTGCTGCAGGGTATGTTACAGTTTCAGCAGCTAAAAAACCCCTGTTATTTACATGTTGAGAAAGTCGCCTTCATTTCCATAGGCATATATTATACAAATAAATGTTAAGGAGAAATTACACAGTAGTAGCTTATGCCAAACCAAAAATATACATTTGATGTGTACAAATTTTTAAAGCTTATTACAGGCATTGCAAACATCAATAATTACATTAAAATATTCTCTGTGACACAGCTACAACTTAAATTAAGAAATGGAATGTTATCAACAAGACTTATCTGTTCGTTAGCATTGGGTTTTGTACACATTTAATGCGAGTGTTCAAGTTATTTTAGTTCAAGTTATCAAAAAAGGACCTGCAGTGACCCTGCTATCATATATAGGCTCAAAAGATCTAGAACAATGACACAACTTAGACCAAGTTCAGTTCTTCTGGTGACACAGATTTACTAGTTTTCCTCTGCAAAGGTCAAGTTGCACAAGCCCCCCCTTTCTCAGGAGAAAAGCCAGACAGCTACACACACTGAAACAGTAGAAAGATTTTACTGAAACTTTGGGGAAAGCTAGAGATCTGCAAGTGTTTTGCATTTTCTCTTCCTTGAGTTTTGTTTTGTTTTGTTTTTTTTTTCTTGTCCTTAAAAGGTAAAACTTACATTAAATACCAGAGGAGATCACACAATGCATTACACCAGGTCTGCAGCAACTCCCCGAATTTCAATCCATATTAGCAGTATTAACCATCCAATTTAGAGGCACAGGAAAGCTAAAGCACTTAAATACAACACTTTGTAGCTCCAAGGTTATTTCTTTTTCCCCCCATTTTAAAACTCAGATCTAGGAATTCAGTCCTTCGGTTCTCATTCTTCCTGCCCTGCAGCAGAGCAATCAACCCTCCCTCAGTTTGCTCAAAGAACACTGCTTTTCCAGTCAAGCTGAATTAAAAATTTTCCACAACTAAATAATTTTAAAGGACCACGTTGTAGCAGAGGTTGGTCTGTTTGGGATGGAGAGTGGGGAGAAATCATGACTTCGGTCCTTCCAGTTATTCACTAGATACTGCTTAACATTTCCCGTTTGATGCATAAAGAATTTTTAGAGTTCTTTTTCTATCTAGCACACATTAAGTCTGGCGTATTATACAAGACAGTATCTTACCTAACCTGATGATTTATACTATGTTAATGGAGGTTAACTGTGTTTACCATAAAGCAATAATAAAAAAATAAAATAGAAAGAGGTCAAAGCTAGGAAGACTAGAAGCTAGACAGGGAAAAACTGCAATTTACCATGTGTGAAATTTTTTTTGCAGCTGGCTAAGTACACCCTCTAAACAGCTAACGAACAAGTCAAAAAGCACATTTTGTAAATAATATTGTTTAAAAGTACTTTCCTATATTCAAGTATCAGATAAATTATATAAGACTGTTTCCAAGATAAATGTTAGGCCAATGATGAATTTTAAAACCAAAATCAGTAGAAACATCATCCAGAAAAAAAGGCTAGTTAAAATATAGATATGTCAAGCTATGAAGGTTAAATTAGTGCAGATAATTTTATATTAAATCCAGATATCCAGAAATATACACAATAGAATCATCCCAGTTTTCATAAAAGTTCAGAAGGTAGATGATGAAATTGCACTTAATTCTGAATTAATTCAGATAGCAAGTCCTTCCCATTCCTTGCTGATCAATTTAAGAGAAAGGGAACCCCATTATAAAAGAGCAAATTGGTTTTGTACATTCTACTTCACTTCAACATTTGGTCATGAATAAGGAACACGCAGTTTCACTATCTGTCTTGACGATCAGAGCCAGATATCCTTACATCGGACACAGACGAATCTAGTACAGGATTAACAAATCCAGCATATTCTGAATTGCCGTTATCATCCATTTCAGCACTAACAAAGTCATTCTCCCACTCCAATCCGTTAGAATCGTCAGAGGCTGAGGCTGGATTACTTCCCGTCTTCCGGCTATTAAACTTCAGTGCCGCCCGGAGTATATCTTCCTCTGTTTTAGAGCGTTCTCTCATCGGAATCATTCTGTTCATGCCTGCGATTTAAGACATGCTCGTGAGAAAGACGTGATTTTGAGAGAAGAACCTTCACATTTGTGTTAAAGCTTTAGCAGCAACAACAAGAATCTTGTAGACATCCAGACTCTGGTAGTTTCACACCTGAGCATCACCACAGCTTTTTTTCCTGGTGGTGATATTCACATTCAAACCCAGAGTTTGCCAGCCGTTTTGACCCAAATGAACACAACTGCCAGCAATGCTCTTCCGCACAGCTCCGAAGAAGACAGACAACGTAGAAACACTGCTAGTGAGTTGTTCTGATTTCTCCTCTATATGTGGCCTGCTGTCCTACACTATGGGCATGTAAGTATTAGGGGATCTTTGGTACCATACCATTTGCAGAAAAGCCAAGTGCCTAGGGAATCCCACAATAATCCTGTAACTTCCTAACAGCTGAAACCACATCACGCAAAACACTGACATAGCAGCTAAAATTTAGATAGGTAATCAGGCAACATCTCTCTAGGAAAGGTCTTCAGTTTGTCTGAAAGGGTCTATGGAATTTTACACAAAATAAGGCAAAATGTGGAGCAGAGAAGTGCACAAAGACATCAGATGATGTTGTTTATTTTGAAAGTAATTATACTCTCACAGTTTATCAAAACCCTCCCACATCACTGGAAAAGGGGAGCATTTAAGGTATTGTTATTCACTTGACTTCTTATGCATCCTTAAACTCCACTTTTAAATCTGGAGTAAGGGCTAACTAATTAGCTGCAATAAAAAGTTACATACAGAAAGTATGCAGGGAGACATAGGGAAAAAATAATCTAAGAGTTAAACTTGTCCCTTCAGACTCAAATGATAGATATTTACGTTAATGCTTCATATGTCTTCCAAAATACAGCTATTTTCAACATGATTATTCCTTTCATACCAAGGGCTGACTGAAGTAGTTGTCCATCTCAATATACACTGCCAAAAATACTGCTCTGACACTGGTACTAGAAATTCCTTGTCTGTTATCTGTATCAAAAAAACCCAAAAAATCTGTATTTAACTTAACCCAGGACAGTTATACTTTGTCTTCTGACACCATGTCTTTCTGTAAGGCACAAACCACACAACTGCTGTGCTCAGACAGCTCCAATGCACAATCCCATTTCAGTACAACAAATATCTAATGACTTATACTACCTTTAGTAACACACGATCATACCTAGTTCAGAATCCACACATTCCCTCTGAAGGGCCTCCTAACTCAGTGCCTTCAGTCAAGGAAAACCATCTTTTGTCCTCCTCTGCTTTGTGTTCAGCCCCCATACAGCTTTGCCTACCAACAGTAGAAAAGTATGACTAGACCCTAAACGAGTATCACAGAAAACTGAGCTCACACCCACAGTTAACTTTTTTTTTTTTTTTTGAGCTGTTCAGTCTCCATGGTAGATTCTGACAGCAGATGCAGTAACCAAAGCTCTAGTCTACCAGGGAGAAGAGATGCAGTTATCATAATGGCCAGTTCTCACAAACTGCTCCCCTTTGTGGAGCGCAGGTCAACAGGAGTCAGAAATGGAACTACCACTGAATCTTTCTCTCCTCTGGTACTCAACTTATTTAGAAAGGTATTGCAGTAACACACAATAGAGTGGGAGGACAACTCAATGTGGAATGTAACTAATGTGTAATAAAGAAATTTCACATTCCTTAGGCATCACGTAGAATGCAGGGTTTCTAGAACACTATTCTGCACTGGTGTTAATTACTCTCCAAGTCAAATCCAGTGTACTTAAACATACATTCTGCCCTAACTTCAGCTCCTCTGGAGTGCTGATATCTCTTAAACACACTAGGTAAAAAAAATGCTAGGTATTTTTGGGGAAATCTGTGAAAGTTAAGTCTTTCAAAATGTGTTTCCATACACATTTTAGTGCTGTTGACAGCGCTATGTTTCAACTACACAGATTGTAAAAAAAAAAAAAAAAAAGTCTATTAAAAGAAAAAAGTCTGCTATGTAACTGCCAAGATATATCCTAACTTGTTTTTTGAGCTTTAGAAGAGTAGAGGTCTCAAAATTTTAGATTAAAACACAGACAAGAGTTTTTACAGTTGGATTAAAAAACAGAAAAGACACATAATGAACAGCAGCAGTCATTAGGATAGTTGAGATACTGACCTAGAACGCAGACCTAGCTTTATAGTAGAAGCCAATATCAAAGTAATTTGGATTTTAAGAAGCGATGGTTCCCAAAATATGTCAGGCATAAAATATGTCCTTAGCAACTTCCACACTTCAGACCAAAGAACGAGCTGCTCCTTCCAACACTACATCACAAGAGGGCACCATTTCTTCACCATCAGTTTTGTGAGTTTACAAGTCATTTCCACACAATATTATGCAGACAACCACATTTATCAAAATAAGCATTTTCTAAGTAAAAATAATTTACAGTTCAATCATTAAGCACTTAAATTTCATAAAAATTAAAGTTTAAGTCACCTTCTCTTTTGAAAATGACATTTGGAATCAACAGAGTTTAAACTGTCAGCATTTAAGCTCAGAACGAAGCTAAACAGCAGGATAAATACCTTCCTCATCTTCCCACTCTAAATCTAATGAAGTGCTGTCATCATTTCCACTCGTTGACTTTGTTTTGGTCATTAAATCACAACTGCTCTCTGTGTTGGGCGTCAGCACTGTGGCATCAGATGAAAGTCCTACACCAAAAAAAAACTTAATCCATAAATGCACTTGAATTTTATGCTTGATACACAAAACTAAACTCTGAAAGAGGTTTTAATGTGCTTTGTGTCCTTTAAACCTCGAAAACATTTGAAAAATCCACTTCACTTCAAAGATTATATGGTAGCTTTTTAATAGCCAACATCACCAAGGTATTACAAGAGGAGAGTTAGCAATACTGTCTAATTGGAACTGCAGCTGAAGTTAGCAAGCCATACACTGGACTTGGTTTGGTGATTGTTTTGCAAGTCTTCACAAGCGCAAAAAAAAAAAAAAAATCAACCCTCCCCAAAAAATCCAAACTACAGGTAGTACTTCTCAAGAATTACCATCAGTCCTCTGCTATCACATACTGTCATCACAACTTATATCCATAAATTGATAAAATTAATTTCTTCTGAACTGTTAGTTGATTTTTAAAATACAGGTAGTCAAATCCTCTCCTGCACATCATCAGTCATACTAGTGGTTAGTTTCTTCTAATTATTTTGCTAGTAACTTATTTTAAAAGCTATACACACATTTGCATCTTTAACACAGATGCTATGCCTATAGCACAAGTAGTATATGCTGCGGAGTTTATTTGAACACTGAAAGCATCAAGGATAACAGAGGAAAATGTCTAACATTTTTATACAAAAATTTAATTTCAAAAAAATTGCATATTTTTAAATATGCAAATAAAACTAATAGTGCTCCCAGATTCACTTAATGACACATGTAAGAAAAGGAAGACTTACTACTACTTCGAAATGCTTCATACTGGAATTTTGTATTTCTTAAGAAAGAATCAAGATCTTCCTCTGCCACAGAGCTGTAAGAATAATGCACATATTGGTTTTAGCTTTAGAAATCTCCAAGGATGCATAAAAGATGTGTTAATCTAGATGCCCCCCAGCTCTGTGCTACAAAACACACTCATCTTGTACTAAAATCTTTATAACATGATCTACAAAATGTCTTTCCATTACTACTCATCACATTCTCTCCCAGTCTGAGCTTCTGCTCCATTTTAAGTAGCATTTTCACTTGAAAAAGTGTAAACTTCTGTCACAAAACTCCTCCCTTCTCATCCTTTATCACCTCCAATAATGCCTCTCAAATTTTAAGTTAAACTAACTGCAGTCCTGTTTACAAGATCTGATACTTCCCACTCGTGCCGTAAAAATCTCAGTTTTCGCAGCCCCCTTTCTAGTTGTACTTCCCAACTGAAAATCCCTCCTGGCCCTCTTCCATTCCAAAATGGATTTCAGAGGGGTTTTTTGAACTCCACCTCCATCCACTGCCAGTTTCTTTGGGGTTTGCCCCTCCACCCCACTGAATACATAATGTGGGAGTGAAGATAATTAAATGAACAAAGAAAGAGGCAGACTATATAAGTCATTCAGTTACCCATTTGATTAATGTGTATTTGTCTGCTATTTTGGAAAGGGGTCCAACAAAAGAATTAAAAAAAAATTCTTTTTTCACCAATATTTTACATATAAACACCTTTTTAATACAAATCTCTAGACATTGTGTGTGTGTGCACATATATATATTAGCAGCTAGAAGTAGCTTCAGTTTTGTACACATCAGTCTAATAACTGCAGTGAAAAACAGAATCAAAGCAATCATCTACCCTCCAATTTGACAGATTAACAGCACTAACTGGTTTGCATTCGGTAACTATGCAGCGTTAGGAAAACCACAATGAACAAAACCAATTCTGACTCAGAAGTGCTGCATGTGTAAGGTTTTAAAAGTGTGGAATTTCTCTTTGTGAGGCAAAGATGAGGAACGGAAGTAACACAGTTATGGTTCTATTATCATTAATAAATGTTCTATCTTACCTCTGATACTCTCCATTATTAACAGCATGTGCTCTCTGTGATATCCTTTGCTGTCTACGTTGCTGTTGGAAGAAGTAAACTGTTGAAAAAGCTGAATGCAAACACTACGAGTAACACACTATGCACTAACCATTCCATTAACTGTGACATTAGAAGAGGCACTGTCCTGGTCTTTGAAGCAGTCCAAGCTCAGGAAAAGACTGACTTCCACTCAAATGAAGATCAAGTTTTATGATACTGAAGGGATCGTTATGTCCAAGTGGCATTTGGTTTCATCTCCGATATCTCTGCATTTAGAAGGTAGCTTTGTGACTAGAGCTCTCAACATTTTAATCTATTTCACACACAAGAAGTCTCACAAACACACCGGTCTGGAATCAGGTGACCACCACCTCATTTGCGATGGCATCTGTCCTTTATTGTCATAGAATCACTTGGATTGGAGGAGACCTTTAAGAACAAGTCCAACCACAGCCTAACTCTGCCTAGTCCACCTCTAGATTGTGTCCTTCAGCACATCATCTATTCACCTTTTAAATACCTTGAGGGATGGTGGCTCCACCTTATTCCTGGGCAACCTGTTCCACTGCTTGACAGCTCTTAAAGAGATTTTTCCTGATACCTAACCCAAATCTCCTCTGGTGCAGCTTGAAACCATTTCCTCTCATCCTATCATTTGTTACCCAAGAAAAAGAGATGAACCCCCACCTCTCTACACCCTCCTTGAAGGTATTTGTATAGAGTCCTCTCTTCTCAAGCAGGTATTGTCCACTTATGACTAACACTTAGGTTCTGCTTGATGCACAAAACAGTCAGCCCACCATCTCAAAAACTATTTCCTACAGGTGCTTTTCTCCAGGTATAGAGCAATATTGCCATCTCCTTGGGTTGCCTGTATCAGCACTAAGTGCTTCATTTATATTAATAAAACCTTTGTTGCCTTGCTGGGCCAAACATATTAATACCTTCATGCTCTTGAGATAGAAAGCTTTCATGGTATCACTAGGCAAAACCAGAATGAAAAATCCAAGACAAGCCATAAATGCATTTCTTTTGTAGTTGCAAGAGGAACAACAGATGTCATGGAACTGGAGTGCCCTTCCAGTATTTGGGTTTAAGCAACTTAAGTTGTCCCAAGTTTCTTTTTTCCACCTTGAAAAAAAATTGGGCACATGGACCATGTGATTAGAGGTCAACCAGTTAGGAAGCAGTAATTGTTCACCAATTATGACAAAATAAGCTATAAATGAACAAGCTAGTTTTATAGACAAGTCTGATGTGTCTAGTTATTGTATGTTAAAAAAAAAACTATTCTCAACCTTAATGGATCTGTCCCTGCAAAAGAAAAGCAGGGCTAAATAAACTAGAATTTTTGTGTCAACTTGAATGTCATTTAAGAGTTGCTCTTCGCCAGGACGTCTCCCGAGCTCACTCAGATAGTATTGTGCTATCTCAAGACAGTGATGGCTTTGGTGCTTGGCACACTTTCCACCTCAGGTATTTAAATAAGTATCAGAACAAGCAGGCTGAAACCAGTAAGGGAATTGGAAGCACAGAAGTAGCAATATTGCGTAACAGTGCTATAGGTGCCAGGGCTTAAGTGTGCATGGAGAAAGAGATGGGAATTTGGCACCAACATACTTAACAAGTCAGGAAATATCAACTAATGACACACTCAAGTTTCTTTTAAGGCTCATATGCCTACATCATATCCAATTTAAATTATTGATCCATTTAGCCACATCACACACTGTGCTAGATATTTTTAAGTTCCAGGACACACATATATTAAAATTCCCCACTGTTAGAAACCCTGACATTTAGTAAGGGAACATTAGCAAGCCACATAAGTTTAAGTGATGCCATACTTCCAATGAGAAATCCACTTTCTCACTGAGAAGACTTCTACCCATGAACAGGAAAGAGATGAGTTCTGTATTCAGAAACGGCTTCTAGTTTATTTAGAGAGGTTAAATGCTTGATGTATATCAATACAGAAAGGCTTCCTTAGAAACCCTTACGGAACTGAGGAAGAGGCTGTTTGTAAGAGAGATAATCAGCACTTGATTTTAAGAGAAGAGGAAATTAAAATCTCTCTAATACATTCTGTATGTATTAGAAGAAAAAAAGCTTTTCTTGAACAGAACTTCTTAAAAAAAAAGAACAACATTAAAGCTATAGAACCACCTACATTTGATGACTTTATAAAGACTGAAAGTGTTAAAAAGACAAACAAGTCAGCAGGTAGAAGAGGTCATAAAGTATTAACCCTCCCATATCAAGTGATGAGAAAGCAAAATATGAAATGAGACCTGTACTTAGCATACTTATTAAATGAAAACTCAGTCATAACTATCAATCTGGAAATAACAACTTACAATTAACTCTTTTGAATACAGACAATACACTAGGCTGGAGATCTCCCCTACACCTATTGCAGATTTTAGGCTTTTTCCAGTAAGTCCAAACCTGAACTTTCTAACGAAGATGTATCACAAATCAAACAGACTATTTCCTTGAACATACTATACCTTCAGCCACACACATTACAGACTGACAGAGAATGGTGAAAGTTTTTTTCACACAAACACACTCTTCAGGCAATCTGGAATTTCTGTCAGAACACATATTTTAACAGCTTTTTAAAGTGGCAAAAATAGTAAATGCACTGTTAATATTTAACTCTTTCAATTGCAACATAAAAACCATCAGTAATAGATGCTATAGGATACAGAACAGCATCAGTCTTCAAAACGAAGAGGTAAACATTAAATGGCTTTTGTTTTGTCTGACCAAGCTCCAAAATCATGGACATCAGACATCTGAAAGCAGGCACAGGTTAAATAAAGATTACTGTTAAGACATTACTGTACTTTGGCTGCAAGACATATCACAAATCACAAGAGGTTAGAATAATTTGGGTTGGATGGGACTTCATGAGGTCATCAAGTCCAGCCTCCCACTCTAAGCAGGTCCAAATAAATTCAGATGACTCAAACATGTATCTTCAAGTTAACACAAACTACAGATCAGGAACAATTAAGTGCACAAATATATCAAGTACGTTTTAGAATTCTAAATTATGATTGTGTACTAATTTCAGGGGGGGTGGGTTCTGCTATAAAATCACCCAAAATCACTTTACATTAATGATCAGTATTGTAAGAAAACTGTTAAGCACATTATAGACTGAAATCACACATCTCATTCAAAATCAATACTCAGTGATGTCATTTCAAACAATTCTGCTTATTTTCAGCTATTCCAGTCAGCTGTACTTCCAAATAGCGTAGATCTTTATTTGAATTTACAAGCCAAAGTGATTTCCTCATTACATTTCCTGAGATTTAAAAGGATATTAGGAAAGTCTGCATACACAGAAACAGAACAGAAGCTCTGATATATATTGGGGTCTTTTTCCCCTCACCTCCAAGAGCTTTTTCTGCTTTGCTGCCCTGGCTGCTTCACGTTGTGCAGCATATAAAGCCTCCTCTTCTATTCTTAACTTCTCCTCTTGTAAGGCTAACTGTATATGAACAAAATAGTAATGGTTAACAAAAGCAGAACCTATCTATCTTCCTATGAATAAAGTTCAGTAAAAAAGAGCTACTAGAAAATAAAAATAAAATAAAATAAGACTAGAGCCAAAACATTTGTATTCATTAACTGGATCTAACAGCTTCCCCCACCCCAACATCCCAAGAAAACTAGACAACTAAGCATTTCCCTATGGAATAAACATCATTACTACTGAGTTGCTGTAAAATCTGTTAAATCTTTTTAGCTGCATAATTCATCAGTACTTCATTAAAAGTCATTCTTAATTTCTTAGCTGTATTCTACGTGATATTGCATTAACTGCTGTAACACACTAAAACAAAAGGACAAGTTATGGGTATTTTTCCTTCAGAGCAGCTCTGGAAAAAGCTGGCCATAAGACAAGCTACAATTTGCCTTCCAAAAAAAATAAAGTTCAGACATAATAGATCTGTCACAGCACGAGCCTAACCGTTCAATTTCTCAGATAAGAAGCAATATCTGATGCAAACTTTGTTGTGCAGCAATCTCTGTGTATCTGGTAGCCTAAAAAATACCAACTGATGAACAAAACCCAATTGGTCTGTTCACACAAACGGAATCTCCTTGTGTTCATGGTTGATCTTAACTACTTCAAAAGAAAAACTATCCATACCTTACTATCCATAAGTACTTACCTCCGACTGAAGTTTCATATCAACAACTCTCTGCTTCTCAGCAATGGAGTCATAATGCCTGTCTTTCAAGTCAGCAATTTCTTCCTCAGTCAGAGGTCTAAAAGCATAGGAAAAACACAAGACAAGTATTATTTGTGCATGACAACCCTAAGGCACTCGTGAACACCTCCATACAGTCTTTCCTGTCTCTCCTTACTCTTACAAAGGTTTTTTTCTGTATCTTTATAGAAAGTGTATTTTCAAAACATTGTTTGCCAACAGAACTACTGAAAAAGAATGCTTAGTATCATTGCTGTGTAAAGCTCACTTTTCTTGCTTGTTCTGGTCCCCTAATTGTAAACTGTTCCCCTTTCATCTGTGGCCTATTTTAAACCTACATTTACTCATCTGAAAAAAAAAAACAAACCAAGACCACAAACACATTATCATGATAAGGTTTACTGTATTGTTTCTTTGTGGCTGTTGACAGCGAACAACATTTTTGTGAACTATCAAGTTAAACACCAAATGTCTAAAATTCAACAACCAAAGCATACATTTCGGATCCTTCATACATTTCCCCTAGAGCAGCCTATTAAGTTTGTACTGCTTACATAAATATGACCATGCTTACAAAATATACGCTAGACTTAAGGAACTAATACCCGTGTAACTTTAAACATAGGCTCTGGGAACAAGAGTAAGGAATCTCTTTGCAACACAGTGTTTTAACAGTCCTGCATAGTTTTGGCACAGTGTATTATCATCCAAACTGTTCTGATTAAGGTTAATTTTACATGCATTATTCTCACATTTCTGACAACTAAAAAGACAAAGGGTTTTAACAGAAAAAGCAGAAGGAAGAAGAAAGCCAGAACCATAAAGTCTTACCTGTGACTGCTTCCTGGGCTCTCCCCCTGTTAAACAACAAGAAATCATCTGAGTATTTCATAAGCTTATCAATTTTAATAAAAACTCCAATATGAAACCATAGTTTCTCCCATATATTTGTTTTAGAATTGGATGCAGGGAGGGAAATCCCGTTTTTACTTGGAACTTAAATAAAATCTTGTTAATCAAATCAATGGAAGTGGCTAGCTATGTAAAACAAATAAGTATTTCTAACTGAAAATAAATATTCCTATGATATATTTCAGGAACTAAATTCATGTTTTTAAATACAGGCAAGGTATCAAAAGTATGGTATGCATTCCAACTGTTATCAAGTAGTATTAAGCTTACAGGAGTGACATTTTAAGGCCAACGTCTACTTTACTGAAGTACTGTTCAACCAGTTTACCCATAACTGCAGAGTACTCAAAAAATTTCCCCTAGCAAGGCAACCCGGGTCCTTCTATGTTCCTGGACAGAGCATTTTGTGAGTCTTGTGCAAGAATTACACCAGGAGTAAGCTTTCGTTCAAGTCTTGACCTCCCTCTTTCCCCTTTTCTTTTCATCTTCCTAATGTCCACAGTGCTCTCTTCCTGAAAGGGTTACTTCCCATACTCCCCCCCTCAACAAGTTCTGTCTCAGGTCTTCATTGTTCCCCATGCGCCAAATGTTCATTCCTGGAGCAAGACTCCAATGAAAAAAACAAATCCTGCCATTAAAGTTTACAAGGCAGCAGAGAATGAGAGTAAGACGCAGATCTGTGAATAATTTTTAGGGGTTTTAATAGCAGGTTTCACATTATGATCCAAGTACTTACCTCATCACTTTCCACTAGGTTCTCAAACTGCATAGAAAAAGTAAACAGTCTTTACAATTCAATACAACAAATGACATATTTAACCTGTCTTGTAAAAACACCGCTCCAGTGGTAACACTGGGTCTGCAACAAAATTTATTAAAGCCCCTACTTTCAGAGAAAGCATTACTTTTTGAGTAGAATCTATCTTCTTACCAATATTTCTTAAACACAACATTCTTCTAAAACGAGAGTCAAAATTAAGACATTCACGTACTTTGGTGAATGCCTTGATAAAAAAAAAAAATCTCATCTTATTAGATTGCTAATAATTCTACATATCTACAGCATTATAATACAAGCTGTTGGAAGAATGGTACATCTGACATACACCAAAGCACTCCAGATGTTATGGAGCATAGTGCATGTAACCTATACGAGACACAGCAACTGTGACACATCAAGTACTTTTTGATAACCATTTACTTGACAGAAAACAGGTTTCTTTCTATCCATATTTCTAAAGACAAAGCAGCAACAACCACCCTCCTCCCAGCTTTGCACATAGCTTAAACTTGTCAAGCAGAAGTTCAACTATCAGGTAAAAGCAAAGCAAACTGAAGCTCTCCATACTATCTTCAGTACCGTTATCTTACATGCAGCCAATACAACAAACACGGAGGTCAGTCTCCTTATTGACCTGTACATTGATTCCTGTAAACAGAATATAAATAACAATTTGGGAAGAGGACAGAATCTTATTCTCCCTGTCATGTCTCTGCTACAGGAACACTCTCTCACAATGGGAAGCTGTGAGCTAAAACTAATTTCCCCCCTCATTGATACTTTCTTGATCCAAAGCAGCGATTACAGTTAAGGCTGTTCCCAGTATGGGGCAATATGAACAGTTTAGGATTTTTAAACCTTAAGAAACACTTTGAGAAAGTAAACCAGGTTATCGTGAGAAGCTTAACTTAGACAAAATAACCTGACACTAGCCTCAGCCAAATGGGGTGATATCTGATGGCTGAGAAAGGACCTCTGTGATCCACTTCGTTCACTGCAAATACAACTAACTATAAAGTAGCCTCATAGGTTCTAGTTTTCTGTAGAATCAGATTGATGATCTTGCATTTAGACAAGCAGAAAAAAAAAAAATCACTCCCAACAGCAGCAATTAAAGGTGCAACAGGCAGACTTTAGCATGCTCTGTTGCTGAGTATGAGAGCACAACCATTACTTCTCTTCTTTCCAAATGATAGATTTAACCGAGATCACTGAGATTAACTTTGAGGTGATCCATGAACTTCCACCCAAGTGCAGCATTAATTTTGTGTGAAATAACCCTAAATATTTCAGTCTACATAAACTGCAAAAAGCGTTAAAGGCCTTGCTAGAATTCAGCTTATTTCACTTTGGATTTTTTATGATGTTGCTCTAGGTTTGTTTTTAAATCACTAGAAATGTAAGCACTCACCTCTATAGTGAAGTGTTCTCCTGTTGAACATGTTCTAAAATACTTTGATCTGGAAAAATAAGTCTATAGTTACACTACAGAATAGTCTTCAATTCACAGCAGAAGGTAAACAAGCCTGGGCATTTGGAAAGCGCTCTGAAATGTGTTTATAAACTAAACAAGACCTTCATGTATTAAGCACGTTTACTTGTTAACCTGTGCTTTGCATCGCTACAACAGCGGAAAGAGGCAAAAGCACATATACATCTTGTACAGAACTGCAGAAAAGAAACACCCTGCTCAAGTGATAAAAGATCACTTATCTGGATGCCAGACCTGACATTTACAGACATCCAACGTGTTCTGCAATATCTTTAATACATTTTTCTCAAAAAACCACATTATTCCAGGCAATTTCTAAAAACACTGTTGCTCATCATGGCAGTCAACTCTAAGCTTGCACAAGACCTTTGTACAACACCAGGCATTACAAAAACCCACATCTTCTTTTGGGAGCTTGGCACCGCTAGAAGGTTGGTCCTCAGATAAAAATGGCTACAAAGAGGTCAAGATAATACTTTCCAAGAGAAAAAATTATGAACAGTCTGTAATTATATACAGGGAATCAGTCTCATCCTTAATTCTCTTAACACTATAAAAAAACAATAATGGAGCATTAAGTTACCCCAGCAGCTTTTTACCTAGTGAAAGAGGTTTGGCTACCATCCCAAAGAACATTCAGATATACACCACTGCTTCCATACAACATACCTTTCACCCAACTACACTAAAAACCAGAGTTTCCAGTTGCAAGTGATGACTGGGAATAAACCCAGGCATTTCTATACTTGTACAAAAGATCGCTCTATACTTGCAACCAACACCTATTTCTGCTACACTAAAAGCAACACACCAGCCAAAGCCTGAGTTATTTTCATCATATTTCATTGCTACTGTATTTTTCTTCATAAGCCAGTGTGGGTATGCCTCTCATGGGAACTTGCTGCACCGCCTCTCTTTCTACATAGCATCATACCTCACAGTGCATAGCTGCCAGTCGATTCACAGCTATGAAACCAGAGACAAGAGGCCCCCTGATTTCATGCACGGTGTAATTGGGACACATGGCATGCACGTGTCATTCACTGCTACCCCTCCGTGTAGCATTTTGTCACCGCAGAAGCCAATACAACTAAGAAACTAATTTACACAACAGTTACAGGAAATTGTTTCAGGACTGTGTTGTTAAAAAAGTGTTAATTCCAGTTGACATCATCAGGCTCTAAATAAATTATGCTCAACTTCACAAGAAAATGAGCTGCAGTAGGATTAGTTGCAAGAAGTGAACAGTGAACCTATAGAGAAAAAGGCAGCGCAAGCTTACTAAAGGTAACTACAGATAGCCCAAGAGCAACGACACTTTGAGGAGGATGTAGAGTTTCTGGTACCAGCTGAAAAGGGATTCATCAACAGAAGATCTAATTCTGCACCAGAGTTTGAGCCCTTAAATCCCAGGGCAATGATGGAAGAGTGAGGTCATTATGAAGACCCACCAGCTTCACCTCCATACATACAGCTGTTATTTTTCTCCATTAAACTCTACTGTTTGATTATTTTAGAGACTTGAGAAATATTTAGGTTTGGTAAGTTACTAAAGGAAAACAGTTCAGCTAACAAACTACAGGACCTATGGAGACTGTCAGAGCAATCAAAGATCTCAAGCTATTTAAAAGACTAACTTTTCAGCACCCCAAACATATGTTTCATTCTCCTTTCAGGCAAAGTGATGCTACCTTTTATTTTTAAAGAAATCTAAACAATTTATACATGCATGGGGGAAAAGAAGTCACTGAAAATAAACATTTAATCTCTTAAAACCAGGGCATAAGTTTATTTTTTCCACAATAACAAGAATTGTTTCAATTTTGCTACATGAGAAACCCTCCCAAGCTAACCAAACAACTAACCTAGAGACAAACCATATTTGTTCTTAACACTTTCTCTCCTCCATTCCCGGCCCACCCCAAACACTCCTCAAATATTAAAGAGAAATACTTATGGTCAAATAGTGGCAAATTAGCTGTAACCTACTTACTAATTATGGCTGCAGCTTGTAGTACTTGGAGCAAAATTATTTCAGCTGAAAACTATTTCAGGAGACTCCCCTAATAAAAGAATTACCAACTTAAAGTTTGTGTTTTTACAGTAAAAGCTACACTTTTACTATACTAAAGAAGGTTCTGGCATTTTATTTCTCTCTACACACACTCAACTCTAAAAAAATCACTGCAGCTATTCATACATAGACCTGCAGGATTTTAAGTATAACTCCAAGCAAAGGCGACTTGCAGTCTCGCGGGATATTCATACACTGGTTAAATACTGTATACTCAATTATTTAATTCAGAATTTATTTCTTACAATTAAGTCTTGGAGGATCTAAGAATAATGAAGCACTAGTTGGGGGGGTGTAGATGAGTGATTAAAACAAAGTTAGCTTAATGAATTACATCATGCTATTCTAGAAGTAGCCAAAACTGCAGCATTTGGTAGCTAACCTGCAAGTTTACAATACCTATACGACATATTTTACAGTTTTGTTTTAAATACAATGCCCTGCCCCTCCCCACCAGGGTGAAAGGAAAATACCCACATTGCTCAACTCTTTGCTAAACAAAGGTAATCCAAGATATGCACAAACTAGCTGCAACAGGTAGTATTGGTGATTTTTTTCGATAAGCCAATACCTGAGCACAGTACTCCAGGTTCAAGCTCCAAAAACCATTCCAAGCAGGTGCAGTCCCTTCAGATGGAAGTCTGTTTTCTGTACTATTTCATCTTCCTAAGACTTGTCACTACAGTCTAAGCAACACCTGCACAAGTGCGCAGTTTAGTTTTTGAACAGCACACAGCAAGATTTATTTCACTGGTAAGGACAGTCTGATATCAGACTGAAAGAAACAACACACACATAGAAGTAGCTAAGCCATCACGGCAAACAACCTTCTCCTTTGAGAGTATACTTATAAAAATTCTTATAAGTATACTTACACTTCAAATGATGAGAAATGCCGTTCTCTTAAATGACTGGGAATTAATGGTGTGCTGGCACTCAGATATGCCATTCTAATACCCACGCAAGCAGTAAGTCACTACTTGCACGAAAGGCACCGAAACACTCCAAGTCTGGCAATTAAGCCAGCAACTCCGGCAACCATCTGCTGAAATGTAATTGGAGACTGAGACAGTGTGGCAGAAAGCTAACAAGGGATGCTTCAATCAAACCTACTAAAGAAGATACCACCACTAACACCAATGAATATCCAAAATAATAACAGAGTATTGCAACATAAAATGAAAAAAAGACTACAAGAGGAAAAAAACTAAAAACCAATTTATGTTTAAGAGTCACTTTAGTCCAGAAGAATGATGAGAGATTACCCTGTATCTAGATTGTGCTGTTAGAGCCAAGATAACCTCGTGGTTTTTTGGACTTTGTCTCCTTTCCAGTGCTCATGAGTCAGTTAAAAGCAGTCAAAGGCACAGAGGAATAAGAGGCCAGAGACCCACCACCAAAGCAATAATTTACAGGATAAGTACACGCTACCAGAGGCCTATTGTCACCATTCCTGAATGGTAAGAAAAAATAAAAAAGTATTAGCCTACAAGTGGAGACTCTGCAAAAGGACACACACAAAGCAAGCACTTTTCAGGTATTACCCGTTTTTCTCAGAGCACAGCTCAAGAAATACATAGTTAGGCACTAGGTGTGGAGGCATTTGAGATATCCTCATATCCTCTGCTACAGAACAAGAAATAGGTATCCTCCACACGAAGTCCTGGTCTCTCACCCATTTTTTTTCTCAGAAGTATTCCTAGAAGGTCTTCAGGACAAGCAGAAAATCAGACTTGCCTACTAGGGCTGATGTGACACCAGAAGGTGCAAGCTAGTTGGCAATGTGTAAAATGATCAGCATATCCATCTAGAACAACGTCAATCCTATTACATCAGTCAAAAATAAGTGAAATGTAGGTATAAAATGCTGATAGCTGATATATGTATATTCTGATATATGGAAGAAAACCAAGTTCTTGTAACGTATTGCTCCCTTGTTTATACACTGCTTTTCCATGAGCTGATTGTTTCATGAGACAAAAAAACTAAAACAAACAGAGGACACGTTTACAGGATATATGAAAGTTTATTCTGATGTGCTGTAATCAGCACCCTTGAGCCGAACACTCTCAGTCCCTGACTCACAAGGAAGACTAGATCATATCCCCAACAACACGGTGTTTTCACCTCCTTGCACAAACACAGCAGCCTGCACAGATACTGGCAGCAGACCTGGAAACATATCCAAGCTGCTACCTCTCCTGGAGACACAGCCTGGCAGAGGGCTGAGGCGCAGGCACTGAGCCTAAGCTCTCCCTGGAACCCCATTACTGTCACCGTACGAAGCGCACAGGGACAGGCAACGTTTCGACAGCATTTCATCAGCTCCAGCTGTCTGGGCAGGCACTATACAAGCCTTTTCTATTTCTCTCTCCCCGCCTCCTAACCTCGCTGTTGCTGTGGGGATGGGGGCTGAGTGAGGCCCGCAGCCCAGGCCCACCTAGATCCCGGACCTCACTTACTGAGATCCCTCCCCACCCTGCCGGGCCCACACCGGCTCCTCGGCCTTGTCATCCTCGTTCCTACCCTGAGGTAACCCACGTCCCTCTACCAAAACCCCCGAGAAGGGACGGAGACCGGCGGGGAGCAGCGAGTAGCAGTCCCGAGTGCGAGCTGCCACGGGACCCGCCAGCTTCCCCTCACCTCCCGCCGAGGGCGGGAAGCGGGGGGAAAGGCGGAGCCGGGCGGGTCCAGCACCTCCCCGCCACGGGGAGGGGAAGGGGGTAGCCGGGCTGACCGCTTACCCTCCGCCTCGCTGGAGCCGACTAGCTTCCCTCCGGAAGAAGAGCCCGCAGCACCACTGCGCCCAGCAGTTCCCCATCGCATCCTGGGCGGCGGCAACAGCTCCTTCTCCTCCTCCCTCTTTCAAGCGGGCTCAAACCGCCCCTGCCACCAGCGGCTGCGGAGGAGAGAGAAGCGCGGAGAGGAAGGGCAGCCGCTAACCCTAAAAAACAAAGGGCCGAGAGACGGGCGGAGGCTCCGTGCCAACAGCCTCATGGCCGCGGCCGCTGCGCAGAGGCGGATGCCGCATGCCCCGAACGCTGGCACCGCCCCGGCGGCTACGGCCCGCCCCTTCCCGATCGCTGACGAGAAGGTGTTGGCGGCAGGGTCCATTTAGCCGGAGAAAGACTGTACGGCGCCAGAGTTGCAAATGTTGACGCTTGCTCTCCTAGCAGACTCTAGCCAGAGGTATTTGTGTCCCTTGCAGGTGCGGTTTCAGGGGGTGAAACCCAAAGGGAAGACGAGGTGACTGAGTTTCTGCCGGTGTGGGCTAGGCAACGATCCTGTGAGAAACCCGTTCGGGCATTAAGGGGACCGCTGGGGGGTGGTGGGAGAGAGTTTAACACAAAACCTCCTTGGAAAGGCGGTAACATACACGAACACCTGCATCATCACTGTCATGTGTCACAGGTATCAATTAATATACTAATTATTCAGTTTTGTGTGAGGAATAGGGTATTCCATGAAATCCAGTATCCTGGTACGTTTGCTACTGTTTCTACGCTGTATGGAAACAAGAAGGTTTTAATTAAAAAACATAAAACAAAAGCCACCATTGTAATTTCAGCCCTAAAAGATCATTGAGGACAACAGACTACTTCACCCTTCTCTAAAATTATTATAAAATTGTACATCATTATCAAAATTACTAAGTAGTCAGCTATTTGCATGACTGGCATAAAACTCAGCATGTAAATGACATGCTTTCCTGAAATGTTTTCCTGAGGTAAATTACAAAAGCTCTGATAGGTTATTCTGGCAGATACCACAATACCCAGCAAAACAGAAAAACACAATTGGATCTGACAGCACCTTGACATTGTCCAGATGAACGTTTCTGAGAGCTATAGCAAGCCAAACATTATGTGGAAGGGATGCAGCATCACATGTTACTTATAAAAAGTTCAACCATATATAAAAGAAATGCCGCCATCCCATATTCAAGGGCTCCAGAATACACATTGACAGAAATCGTTATCAGTTGCACTCAGCTTGGAATACTGCAAAGGTTTAACTCATACTGTAGATACTTAGAAAATGAGACTATCCAGTTCTTCATTAGCTTTGATACAGGATTCACTGTAAGGCTACCAATTTAATTCTCAGGGAGAAAAAAAAAAAGCTCTTCTAGCTACGAGCTTTAAAAGTATCATGCCCCTTTCTCATTAACCTACGGGATGTCCTTTCCTGTAGTCACGGAACATCAGAAGAGCTTGATGGAAGAAATGTATTCCAGGGTTCCATAGGCTAATGTGAAAAAGCTTTAATAGTAAGTAATGCTTTTGAGGAGAAGAATCCATTTCAAGGCCTCTGATGGCTTTTGACATCACACTGTAAGAGAAAAAGGGTTTCTAAAAATTACCAAAGCTGAACTCGGTTAGTGCTATCAGATACCAACAAGCTGCCAAAGATATTTGGAGCATGGGTATAATGTGGCTTAGCAAGATCTCTCATTCATTTTTCACCTTCAGTGTCTGGCTTTAAATTATAGCACTGCTCCAATGCACATCATCGTAAGTTAACAGTGACGTTATGAAGATTGCTCAAAAAACAACCCTCAAAGGAACCTATAGCAAAAAAAAAAAAATCATTTTAATCTTTTAAGTTAGTTGCTGTAAAAAACAGCATTACAGGGCAGTGAGGTGGCTGGAATCTCATGAATTGACATGGGTCACTGTCCAGAAACTGGGGAAGACTGATTCCCCATGTTGTTTGCTGTGATTAAAAATGAGATACAAGAACTGTCTGCACTCACAAAGTGAGTTTTTGAAGTCTGTTGTGCACATGTGCTTCTGCCTTTCATTTAAACGAAGCCAAATTCTGTTAGCAATCTATCAGCCGTGCAGAATGGATTCTGGAACCGAGAAAAGGCGCTTGCTAGAATAATGATGAGCAGTAGAAGGTGGGAGGAATATAATAAATTAATGCCAATTGAGCTCTGGAGTTTTAAGGGTTTTTTTTTGTTAGATTTTTTTTTTCCTGAAAATGTGAGGTCAGCCTTGAGAGATGCATCACAGTGATTGTGTATAGGAAGTGAGAACGAGGGTGAAGGAGAAGGAACAACCAGGAACAAATTGCAGTAGGTGCTGCATATAAACATGAATCGAGAAAAACAGGATGAAGGTTTCAGGTAGATTGCTGGAATATGTGATACCTCACATGTTTGGTTTTTTTTTCCAGGGAATTGATATTGCTCTTCTCCCAACACTCCTCCCGCTGTTGTGTTTAACTTGTACGGAAACCACCATATTTATAAAACAAAACACGCAGCAAGGGTATAGGTGTCCATTTCATAGCAAATTATCCCACTTTTCTTGTTCTTAGCAACGCAACCCACCTTGGCACAGTGCTGAATAGTCACTATGTGAATCCATATTAGGTGAAGGATTTTTAATCTTGGCATTCTTCCCACTGCACGTTTTCACACTGAGAGCACTTAGTCATTTGTTCTTTACATGTCTCAGTGCCTTTAGGAAAAGAACCTCGCTGGGAAATGCTTTATAAGGCTATTTTACTGTTACAGCCGAGTAGATTCCCAGCACACCTTGCTCCAGACCTTACCGTTGGCCTTATCTGAGAAAGGCCACTGAGCTCCTCCACATAAGTCACGGCTATTGTATCAGAGCAGTGTATACACCCAGGTCACGTTCTCCGGGGAGAGGAGCGGTTTTGCCGCATGCTCAGGTTTACGGGGCCACAGCCCTTCACCGGGACACTGGAAGGCGGTACCTCAGGAGCCCGTCCCCGGGACCACCCTTCGCCCTGCCCGCCTCCCTCACGGCGGCCAGCCCACCCTCCTCCCTCCGCTGCGGTGGGCCTGCTGGCCGTTTCCCGGTACTGCCGGTGACGGCAGCCCGCCGCGGCCGGGTGGTGCGGAGCGGAGCGATTGCTGCGCCTTACGGCGTGTCGTTGCCTTGGGGACGGTGCTTTGACGGCCCGACTCTTACAACCGGCCGCGGCCTAGCGGAGCTTTTCCCCGGGCTGCCTCGGGGAAAGCTGCGGCCATGGAGAAGTACCAGGTGCTGGGCCTCGTAGGGGAAGGCAGCTACGGGGTGGTGACCAAGTGCAGAAACAAGGAGACCGGCCGGATCGTCGCCGTCAAGAAGTTCCTGGAAAGCGAGGACGACGCGGTAGTGAGGAAGATCGCCGTGAGGGAAATCAAGCTGCTGAAGGTGAGCGGCGCCTGACGGGAGCTGTCCCGCCTTCTTCAGGACAAACCGGTGGCCTTTTGGCTGCTTGGTGTTTAAATGCGTAGCTCCTCACTCGGCTGCGAGACGTTTACGAACGCAGCTCTCAGGTGGTTAATACAAATCGACACTTTTTTTTTATTATTATTATTATTTTTATTTTGAGGCTACTGAAGTTATTCTAGCAGCCTGGCCTGCTGCAGGTAAGGGGAAGGATTGGTGTTCCCTGAGGAGGGAGAGAAGCAGTGCCTCTTTCGCGAAAGCATTTAAATGCAAAATGCCTCCTTCTAGCAGAACAGTAACTGGCTGTGGCTTGAGATTTTCTTGCAGTGAAGGTGCTAGTTGGTTAGAAGTCACTGGTGTGGGTGAGATCAACCTAGAGGTGACAGGTTCTTGCGAGGTAGCTTCCTCTCTGGACTCCTTTAAGGAGTGATGTTTATTCACCCAAGTTGCAGGATAGGTGTCAATTTAAGCTGCTGGGTCAGTTTTAAAGTCAGGTACATTTGTTTCTGACCACAATTTACAAAGCAGAACTAACAAAGTTCAAAAGAAAAGGGACTTTGGTCACCGTTTGTGTTTCCATGAACAGTGAAGCCACAGCAGATTACAGTCAGCCTTTGAGTTGTAGCCTTGCAGAGCTGCTTTTCCCTTTGGCTGGGTGCTGTGCCAGTTTAGCCTGGCCAAACCTGACTTGATTAAAATCTAGTCTATGTGCCCTGTATTCAGCAGGGGAAGGAGGGAGGGACTCAAGGTTTCTATTGCTTCCTGGTGGTAATTGCGCTCCCTCCCTGTGTTGTGTATCAAATTAAAGTACCTCGCTGTTGTGAATTTGCTGAAAACTTCCAGAAAACAAAAGAAGTTATGAACTTATAAAACTTGCAGGTGACTTGTGATCTGGATGTGTAACAGTGTGCCTAACCAGGCTGGTTACCGGGTGCATTCATTGATACAAATATCTGTTCCTAGGAAAGTTGTACATTATTTTAATGGCACTTGCCTGGCAGGCTTATACTGTGGCTGGGGAAGGGCAGGTATCAAATTCCTTAAACCTTATCAGTCAGCAGCTAGACCCTAGGCTGAAGCCAGCTGGCATCATATCCTTTGATGTTTGAGAATGTGATTTGCCTGGTATCAATTGTGGATGCTTTATACTCATTTATACTAAATGTCCAGTTGTGTTTCAACATGTTGGCTTCTTATTGGCAGCATTTTGATATGTGGCCTCATTGTGTGGCTGGTTTATATTAAAGGTCCTTCTTTTTGTGGGCTGTAGATTCAGAAAATATCCAGGAATTTTAGATAAATGGGGATTTGTGTGTATGTTTTTCAGTGTTTTGTTCCGCAGTCTTCCTGCTCCTTCTCTTGGCCTTATTCTTTCTAAAGAAGCTTTTGCAAGTTCATATTCTGTTTCCCTGCCATTTTTTTTTCATATAATCATAGAATTGTTAAGGTTGGAAGAGACCGTTAAGATCATCCAGTCCAACCATTTTTCCCCTGCTGCATTCCTTTGTGAATAGGATGCCAGGAATGCAGGGTGGCATTTATTGCCAGGGCATACATCCCTTGTTCTGCTTGCTCTTTTGACCACCTGCAAACTCTGTTTGCAACTGCAACCTCTAGCAGCACTTGTAACATTTTTCTTCTTCTCTACTCTCAGAGGTGGTGTGCATGGAAGAGTGCATATCTCTGTGCACTTGAGGTAGTTCTAAGTCTTGGGACATGGGTAATCTGCCTGATCAAGAAATGAAGTTTATTACAATTGGAGTTAATCTAGGCTTTTCCTCTGGCATAGGGTGGGAATATGTGCAAACCCATCTCCTTTCCTTGGCTGCTATAAGAGTCTCTTCACAAATATGCCACACTGTAGTCCCTGTGGTACAGGGCAGGGAGGTGGGGGGGAGTGATCTCTGCCATGACCACAAAATCGACAGGACTCTTAGAATTAATAGAAATGTACGTGCCAGAGTTTGAGACACAGCCAACAGCTCCAAGCGCTGTCCCCTCAAACTCTGTTAAAGCAGGTCCGTGTGAGTTTGGATCATACCTGATCTGTTGACCAGGCTCACTTAGTTACAGAGTCAAAGCACGTACCACCTCCTAGGTGTCCTGGGAACTAACTTTTTTTCCTGTCTGAATAGCAGCTTAGCAAGGGGAAAGTTTCCACAGGTACCTCAATAAATGTGGCCTCTCACAGTGAAAATGAATACCTAGGGATTTAATCTTTTTGTAGTTTCTTTACTTGCATGTTATTTGTTATTTTTACTTTTCTCCTGTTCTGGATTTTGGACAGAAATTTAATCTTTCCTGAAAACACAAAACTTCTCCAGGTCTCCTGTGCTGGGAAAAAATCATTCTCAAGAAAAGAAGGATTTTTTTCTACCCACCTTTTTTTAAAATCTTCATTTTTCAGACCCAAAAACTTGTATCTCATATAAGTCTCTGTGCTCTGCAGTCCTGCATCTTTCTTGGCTGTGATCCCTGGGCTATGGTGCTGCCTTCAGTCAGCTTCCAATGATATTTCCCCATTAGGCTCCCAAGCTAATAAATAACTACTCATTGTAGCATGGTCTGTTTTGTTAAAGTCATGGATGATAAACCAATGTTAAAAATGTGTAACGAATTGGAGGTGGGTTCTTGTCAGAATGTGATGACAAAATAATTAGAAAATGCTACTTTTTTTTTCTCTTTTCATTCATTTATATGGCAGTCTTTTTCTCTAAACTCTCTTTAGCTTTCCTCTCTGCACAATACGTATTAAAAAAAAAACAAGCACAACCCCAAACAACCAACCAAAAACCTCTTCAAAGCCTTGGGTGGTGAATTTTCACTTTGAATCCAGTAGTTTAATAGAAGCTGGTTTAATTGTTAGCACTGTTTTAGGTAAGAATGCTGTATTTTCCTTATCTGTTTGGTGTGCTTGTAGTCTGTCACATGTTACTGTAAATGTGTATAAGTTGGCACTGCTTCGGGTATGGTCAGAGCTTAAAAGACCTATCTTCTGTCATCCCTATTAGAAAAACATAGATATAAATACAGAGTAGTTGGTGATGAACCAGCAGCTTGGTAGAACAAACTGCTTCTTTTTTATTTTTCCCCCTTTTAAGTGAGGAAGTAAAAGGTTTTTAAAAAGATGAGCTAGGGAAAGGAATGACAGAGAAGGGTAAAACGTCCTGAAGATATGGGAGAAAAGACATCAGTTTTGAGTTGTTGGGAGAGGGAGAAAAAACTTTTTCTTAAAGCCACACATTGAGATATGTCTCCTTGTGCCCTGCCCTGAAGGAGCGGCTTGGTGTTACATGGTCACCTTGATGAGAATACCTCTTGAATGGGTTTGTGTCACAAATACAGCCCAATGGTAGAGGAACAAGCTGTGTTTATTTCTGCCTGAGCTGTTTGTAAGTAAAACCAGGCAACTAGTGAGGGGTTTCTGCAGCTCTTGAGTTGTGGCTAAATGCCCCATTCTTCTTCTCACAGTGGTCAGAGCCGTACTTGGCAGCACGCTGAACTTCCCCATACAAACTGTCCTGCTTTCCTTTGCTATGGAAAGTCCTTGTGGCAGATGTTGTTAGGTGCCTGCTGTCTCTCACACATTAGCCACATGGTCCAGTGGAATTCTTTTTTTGACTTCCTCAAGAATTCTCTCACATGTAACACAGTCTTGCTCTAAAGCTTGTCAACATCAGGGCACAAGTTAGTGTCACCTCGTAGGTGACGGGAGTATTGCGAGAAGCAGAAGGCATGAGATCGCCCAACAACAGAATAGTGTATTTTGAGCATTCTCATAAAGAAGAAATGCCTTTAGTCAGTGTTTTGTTTATTTTTGTGGTACAAAACCAGGCATCTGCATATATGAGGTGGTGGAAATCCCCCAGATAATGTTAAAAAATAAAAGGAAGTTGGCAAAATAATACCTATTCTAAAATAGCTGTGAGCTGATGTTAAGAATAAATGAATGAGTGCCATGACAACAGCAGAATTCCAGGGCAGTGCACTGGCTGGGTTGCAGTTAAAAGTATCTGGTTGCAGTTTACCAATTGATAACACTGTCAAACTCTTACAAAATATTTCCTGTTTTATAACAGCAACTCAGGCATGAGAACCTCGTGAACCTGCTGGAAGTGTATAAAAAGAAGAAACGGTGGTATCTGGTGTTTGAATTTGTGGATCACACAGTGCTTGATGACCTTGAGGCATTTCCAAATGGACTAGACTACAGTAGGGTTCGGAAATACTTATTTCAGATTATGAGAGGAATAGCATTTTGTCACAGTCATAATGTAAGTATTCCTGGGAAATAAGCTCTGCAGTCAACCTTGAATGAACAGATACAGAAGCAGCATGGGTTTTTTCGATATGTATTAAATCTTAAAGAAATAAAGCTTTGGCTGAAAAGAGAGAAGCAGTGCTGAAAGGCTGGACTGAATTTTGTATAAAATGTCAGAGCTTGATGTCAGCTCCTCCAGTAGTCTGTCTCTGATTTCTGAGATTGTTTCAAAGGAAGGGCCTGAATGTCCGTGGGGATCCAATACTTGGTGGCACGTTATTGTAGGCTGGCTTACCTTGCAGGAGGAGGTAGTCTCTCTCTCAAAAGCTTGATCCTGACAGTGCCTCTGTAAACAGGCAGGGTTGCTTTTTCTCTTCGCTATTATCAGGGATTTGTCATCAACTGATTTCCAACAGTTTGTTAATTTAAACATAGTTGTGTAACTATACAAACAGATGCACATTTATTTATTTGTTGTGATGGTGTGGAAATCGTTTCTCATGAATTCCTAAAATACTGTTTATATTTAACTGCGGGACATGCCCATGACCCCTGCAATACTTAACAGCTTCTAAACTTGTGATCAAGGCTAGATTTTCAAGCATAATAAATTGTGCCTGTTAAAATACCTATAGTAAATACATCTGCAGAACATATGCAGAGAGCTACATAAAATAAATGCTTCTGTGTGCAGAAGTTAGAGGTTCTGTGTTTACCTCTGCACTTGGGTCGGCACTCGCTCATTGATTGTGTGCATGTTGTGCACTGATGAAGGTTTCCATCACCTGCAAAAATGTCATTTTCTACCTGGGTGTGAGAAAGCTATTAGTTTTGGTGAGCCACTCAGTTTACTATGTAGAAGTGGAGAGTTTATTTTTCTTGACTTGCTTTTCTTTGTGCAGATAATACATCGGGATATTAAGCCAGAGAACATACTAGTTTCCCAGTCAGGAGTTGTAAAACTGTGTGACTTTGGATTTGCCCGTACCTTAGCAGCTTCTGGAGAAGCTTACACAGACTACGTGGCAACTCGATGGTACAGAGCTCCAGAGCTGCTGGTGGGAGATATCAAGTATGGCAAGTAAGACTGGCATGTGAAGCTGCAGAAGGGTTGTGGGCTTGTGGGAAGCATAAAGGGGAGTGCTCTGTTTCTTTTGGGAAGGCAGGGGACTACTGTTTGGCAAACAGGTTAAAGGGATGCTGTTCAGTGTCCCTTGGTTATTCGCTTGTAGAGGTTTAAGCCTTGCTCTTCTCTCCCATTCTGCAGCTAACTTCTGTTGGTGGTAGGCTTTCCTGGCCCAAAAGGTGAGGAAAGCCCTCGACATTCCTGGTCTGTTGTCTATAGGAGCTTTGCAGTTGTTGGTGCTAGTACTGGGGGAGGCTATGATGGACCTCCCTCCTGTGCAGCTGGAGTTGTGGAAGCAAGTCAAAAAGTCCTTTGAAACAACTCTAGACAAATACTTTGGGAGGAAGGGGGTAGGATGGATGAGATATTTCTTACTGGCGTCCCTGGTGCTGCAGTACCAGGTTGGAACTTAAAACTGTTGTTTTTCACAGGTCTGTTAGAGCTGTGCAGATTTATCTGTGTCCCTGTATTACTTAAACTTAACTTTCAGTCAACGTGCCTGAAGAGCAGATACCTTCAGAAGCTCACCTCTGTGCTTTCTGAAGTGCAAGATTGTACTACATGCAGTGTGTTACATTGTATTAGTATTTTGAATGTATTGGGGTTTAGAATCTGCCAGGCTTCTCCTAGCATTTGCCTGCTTCAGGAGCTGAACCCTTGCCATTCACCAGAGTGCTTGCCAGTTTGGAAAACATCTGTCCTGCTGTTCAGGGGGTAAAACGGTCCTCAGGACTTGTGTGTGCACTGGCCTGTCTCGGTCTTTGGATCAAAGTGATTAATAAAGCCATGCTGAGCTGGGGTGCTGTTTTGTTTTGTTTTGTTTTGTTTTGTTTTGTTTTGTTTTGTTTTGTTTTGTTTTTTTCCAGGGCTGTGGATGTGTGGGCCATTGGCTCTCTGATAACAGAAATGCTTACAGGAGAGCCTCTCTTCCCTGGAGATTCAGACATAGACCAGCTCTACCATATCACCAAGTGCCTGGGTGAGAACAGCCTGCTGGGCTCCTAGCGCCTGCTTAATAATCAAGGGGGTGAAATATGTTTTGACAAGGAGAGGAGGGTGTGGAGAGAAAGGTTGTGGTGTTTGCTGAACTGTTTCTCTGTGTGCTCATATGGCCTTTTACAAAGAGGAAGCTAGGAGATTGTAAGTACAGCATCAGTTCATGGCATGCAGGCGGAATGACCTGGACAGTAGCCCTTGCAGCAGTTCAGACCCAGTATTTCAGCTCCTTAAATGTTTTGTGGGACTGTTCTATATTTCTTCCATATAATTGCTTTGTTGGTGTGATTCCAGGTAACCTAATTCCAAGACACCAAGAGTTATTCTACAAAAATCCCCTCTTTGCTGGCATGAGGTTGCCAGAAGTGAAAGAGGCTGAATCTTTGGAGAAACGATATCCCAAGCTTTCTGCTGCAGTGCTAGACTTAGCCAAGGTAATTAACCGATCGTTTACTGTGAAAGGTCTCCCAACAAGTTTTGCTCCTCACATGTTACCTAGTTGGATGCTTTGTAGATAGTACACAGTCCCTTACTTCTAACTTGATAGCAGAGCTGTGGGGATATAGTGTTTTCTGCCGGCCTCTCTGCCTGCTGGTGGAGGCACTGTAAGCAAGTAAGCTTGGGTGAGGTGGCAGGCCTTGCTCTTGGGGCTATGTGTCTGCTACATGGGAGTCAGGAAGCTTACAACTCTGAAATAAACCCTGAAAATCCTTCCAGGAAGTGTTTCTGTGTTTCCACACAGTAATACAGAGCACTGATGGGTTGGGCAACTAAACGTAAAAACAACACAGTTGTATTTGAAGTGTCTAATGATCCAAACAGATTCTGAAGCCTTAGCCAAATAAACGTTACTGAAAACAAGGGAACTTTGCTGAGGACAGAGTGATCTGTTTGTGTGCCAGGTATTCCCTTGCAGTGAGCCCTCGTGAGCATTAGTGATTGGAATGGAAGTAGCCAGCAAATGTTAAGCTTTTTTGGTAGTGGTGTCTCTTGAGCTCATCTCAATATAACAGGCCCTAGAAGGGGGAGTTCTAGAGCTTTTCACTCGGAAATGCTAAAGCTTTTTGCTTCATTTCTAATGCATATGCCTTCTAATGCTTACATTGCTTTGACAGAAGTGTTTGCAGATTGATCCAGACAAAAGACCGTCCTGTGCTGAACTCTTGCAGAGTGATTTCTTTAACAAGGATGGATTTGCTGAAAGGTGAAGAGTTAACTTCTTGCTCACAGATGGGAAATATTGGAAGGAAATTAAGCAGTTGTGCTTGAAGATTGCATGCTGAGTTTGCAGAGCTGACAGCTGCTGAATGTCTTGGGTTTTGTTTGGTTTTAGCCTTTCTAGAAATAGAACAGTTGAAAGAGTTGAAACATTGCATCAGCATGTTTGTCTCATTACCTTGTCATAAATTTGTCAGTGTGAGCACCCAGTGTCCCACCATATCGGGTAGTATAATCTGCGTTGACCATCTGTGGCTGCACTGGGCTAGGATACAGCCATCTTTATTGCTCTAAAGTGAAAAAGCATGAGCTTATAAGATTTTAGTTATTTTAATTAGTACATTGTATTTGACAGGCTGCTCAGGCGTTAAAAGGCATGGTTTGTTTGGTTACTGTAAAGGGTGCAGGAGCCTGTGCTAAACACCAGCTTGTCAGGATATTAACAGAATCCCTCCCTCTCCTCCACTCCCCCTTATATGGAATGTAGGTTTTCTCAGGAGCTGAAATTAAAGATTCAGAAAGATGCCAGAGACCGTCAATTACAAAAAAAATCAAAAATCAGTAAAAGGAACAAAGATGATGTTTTTGAAGAAAGAAAAATGCTTGGTGTCCAGGTTGGTCCACCTTTGTTTTTCAATCCTGTTTTGGTAGTTTGTTTTGGGTTTGGGGCTTTTTGGGGGGTTCAAAATTGCTATATATAGTATGTGAAGCAATTTTTCTTAGCAAAATATAAGCATAATTATCCATTTCTCTGGGCAAGCACAGTGTGCCAGAGCAGCTCACCTTCAGAGACTGCTGTGAGTTCAAGCAGTGCCAAAGACCCTGTTGCCCGATTTGAGGCAGTACATTAGGCCTGTGTGACCCCCGCCTCGCCCCAGCCCTGATGCTCACTGCAGTACAGCCTGCAGGCTGTCGGATAGAAGTTCTGCGCCTTTGCTTCTAGGTTGTTGGGCTGCTACTGGTGCTTGGCTTGGCAGTCTGAGTCTTTAGGAGGTAAACTCTGTTGTGATGCTGTTACTGGAAAATATAGAGCTGAAGGAAGAATCAGCTGAGTTGTGTTGAATAGTAAAAACATGTTTCTGTGCTGCTGTTTGCCGTGTTAAAGCCCTGGCTCAAACACGACAGTTTGCTTTCACTGGCATACTAGGGACTAGAGGCTTCAGGGTGGCTCTGAGGTGAAGTTGGGCTCAGTTCTACTTAATTTCTTTGGAAGTGACACAGGATATGTCTGTTTTTCCTCCCTATGTCTGATCCCATTCTAAAGTAAGTTAATTACAAAGGTTACTGGAACCCTGAGGAGTCTCCTGTTTGATGAGGAACAGAGGGTTTTGACTAAAAACAGTTACATCTCCGTCAGATCCTTGCATAATCGTGCAGTTTGAGGCTTTTGACTCTTTTGCCCTGCATGTGTTGCTCTAAGCTACCTTTAAATACAACTGTAAGAGAAAGACAATGCTTATCTTCCCAAACAGGATTTCAGCATTGACTCAAAGAGCAGAGACACAAAGCTACTAAAGGCAAAGCGCTCTAAAGCCGATGCAGAAAAAGCAGACCGATCCTCCAATCTGAGTTCCTTCTACGACAGCGCAATCAACCCATTTAAAATAAGCCCTCAAACCAGCCTAAAAGATTCCAGCAGCAGCTTGGAGTATGCCAAGAACACAGGCATAGTTATCCCTCTCATCAACCAGAATTTTTCTCCCACTGCGGTTGGGATGGGTCCTGTGCCCAGGAAACTTAATTACAGGTACGGGAGCAGAGCTAGAACTTTTATCCATCATCATCATCGTCATCCCTGTTGACAAGAAGTGTAGCATCCTGTGAGAGGTATGGGGTGATGTGGGTTTTGGACAGGATATGGCTAGGAACAGCTCTTGGGGGTGGGGACTGTGCATGGATGAGAGAGCCTGGTCCAGGGTTTCTGCGTTTCCATGTATGGCAAAGCACTGCTGGACAGGAGCAGTTTTCCAGTTGCTGTGACACAGGCCTTTCTTTGACTAGTGGTTTGTCCTTTGGACCAAACCTCTCCATGAACTGAGCTCACTAAGGATATTCTCCCTGTGAGCCTTTCTAAGAATTTGATGATGGTGTTTCTGGATGTCTTGCATATGTTTTTTATATTCACCACATTACCCAGTTAATACAAAGTTTGGAGAATTTTTTATTACAGAGTTGATGAAAAGAGCAAGAACCCATTTCTAAAGCAACAGAAACACTCTCCAGTGGGCCGTTACAGTGTTAGCTTGATATCGGTAAGTCATCTTTTTCTCCTTGGTAGAGCATAAATAAATTCTGAGCTCAGGTTTGCATTTTATTGTCAGGAATTCCATCTGTTGCAGCCTTCACCACAACGCTCAACTACTAATATTCTTCTCTTTACCCCTTTTTTCCTATGAGTGTGTTGTCTAATCCTTTGCTAATAATGATTATATATGAAAAATATTTTGTGTCAGAGGACCATTTTAAATGAGTGGAGCAGCCCAACACAGGAGATCTGACAGATATGGAATATATCCATGGTCTCCAGCCTGGCCAGGAAAGTAGACGGTACGTGCCGCTCTACTGATGCAGAATTTAGCATTTGGGGCTTTTAACAGAGTCAGGGCCTCATTTAGTCATGTCACAAAGGCATTAAAAATTCATGATGAAAACAAGATGGAAAGCTTTCCATTGCACTTACTATCTAGGCAATATTCTCTCCATGCCAGCAGGCACGTTTGCCTTTTTACAGGCAACTAATCCAAGCTATTTCCCAAGTGTCGTATTTTGTCTCTCTGAAAGCACTCTTGCTTTGGTGATTGGGGGTTTCTGCTCTGGCTGTTCTGTGGGTTTTAATCTATAAATGACACTTGAGTAGAATGGACTCCTGCATGCACTTTAGAGACTTTTCTTTTGCACAAGTTCTAACTACAGTGGAACATTGATGCACTTTGAAGCCTGGGAATAGCTTTGCTTTTTCTATATTTTCATGAGCTGGTACTTAATGCTCTTGATTGTAGGTTGCCAATGAAAAAAATGTCCTTCACGCAAATAGGAAAAAATGGGAGTTCTCCAAGACAGATGTGCGCTTGCCAGAACTAAATCATCTCCCTGAACTGAGAGGAGTGGAAGGTATGAGTTTTGTTGTCCTCTGAATAAAACCTGGATCCTAAATAAGTGGCAGGAAGCAGCATGTATTAAAGAAGTCAGCTCTTGCTTCTTTAACATGGTTTGTATTGGTTGTGTTTTGCAGCGTGGCATCCCAGGTTTCTGAAAAAGGAAAATAAAAGCGTTTCAGAGTCCCGCGTCCCCTCCCTTGCTGCTATTGACCTCCATAACCCAAGCCTGGCCTCACAGCAGGTAACGATGCAATAAAATAGTTTGCGCTGCTCTATTTATTTGGTTTGGGACTTTCTTAATGGCATGATCCATTAATTACCAGTGTGATCCTTAACAGAAGCAGAAATTGCCTTGGTTTCTAAACTATCTTAAGTGAAAGGACTTGAGGCCTTATGCTGGGGGAAGAGGGAAGGGTCACGGATGAAACATGGGGGTTCTGTTTGTCTCTCAGCAGTTATCCACATACTAGATTCTCACTACGAAGACAGTGTAAAGTGCCACTATTTCAGCTAGCTGGATCGAAGTGGAAGAAACCATTTACCAGAGTTGAAGAGAGGCCAGGAGGGATGGACATGCTGAGGCTGTGTTGGGTGTTGAGGGGTTGGGTGTAGGAAGGAGGGAAAAAGCACGGGAACCAAATGTAGGGAGCAAAGGGGAGAACTTGCAGCCCTCAAAGATGAGTTCCTTGCTAACAGAGAGGTTGTTTGAGAGGTAGGTGATTCCTTAGGCAGTCACTTAGGCCACCTTGCTTCCAGTTGAGATTTGGCATGCTCTTGGGCTGGTAAGCATTTTTTAAGTCTGATTTGATCAAAGATTGCATTTGTTTTCAGTTGCAAGTTGGCACTGTCCCTAGATGGTGGTTTGTGGTTGTTCTATTTATAAAATGCTTAGAAATTGACCTTCTCTATTCTTTCTTTCCCAATTTATAGCTGTCAGGGACCTTTGTGCCTGATACATCAGAATCCAGCTTCCCCAGAGTTGACCACTAGCCTTACGGAGAAGATTACATCTGCCTATAAAAGGTAGGCTGTCATTTCTGCAACATAGCCTTCTGGTGGCTTTCATTTCTGCTGCATAGTCTTTGGGGTCTCTCAAACAGATAGTTTAGTAAATGCTTACCTGGGAGGTAAGCAGTGGGAAAAATCCTTTCTTACCTGACACCCTCAGTTAGGACACCTAGCTATGACAGTTCTTACTGAGGACAGCATGCAGCTTTCTTGATGGATACTGAAGTTTGCCATGGCAGGTAAATTGTTTTTCTGAGCTGAGGTGCTGGGCATTGGGGTTGGACATTAACGAGCTCATGAAGTTGTGGGTTGAACAAAACAATAGAATTACAAAAGGGGGAAATTGGCAGTTTTGAGGAAGGGAAGAAAATGGGTTGTATGTCCAGCACTGTTGGATGCATACAAAAAATGGGCTTTCTTGCAAGAAGGGAGAAAAGCATTTAGGGGGGACTTGTCAAGTTTAATGTTAGAGAAATTTTTTAGTAACTGTGTCATGCAATCTGAACTTATTTAATGTAACTGTAGTGCTCTCCAAGCATGAGATGAGAGTCTAGGAGAAGGAGGCTTAGGAAAAGCCCTGGCTGCATGACTGGTGCTCTTAAGACAAAAGTAATCTGTAGTTTCACTTAGCACTGCATCTTCTTATTCCAGATGTTTGGAAGCTGAGCCTTTTAAATGTGGATTTAGTTTTTCATCTTGCCCATGGAAAGACTTGCAGTTCTCTGATTTATTTGGCCTGAGAGAAAGCTCATGGGAGGAACTGTGTAGTTTTGTGTGTATTTTGCTTTTTTTCTCTTGGGGTATTGTTACTCCTTGTTACTCAGCATCTTCTAGGGTGTCTTATGCATATCTTGAAATTTCTCTCACCTTCCTGAAAGCAAGGCTTAGCTGAGGGGTTGATTACAGAGTTGCAGCCACCCCTCTTTCCTCACTGACACTGGACAGAATTCGGAGAGAATAAAGAGCGAAGGAGACAAGGTGCTCTAGAAGGGTCTTCAAAGCCTGTACTCCAAAATCTCACTGGCTCTGTTGGAACCTGTACTGCATAGGTGGGCTCAATGCTCTGGTTGTTGCACTGATGCTGCAAGCCTGGACATGATGGAACACCTGTACATGGTGGTGATTCTCCCTGTGGCTGCAGGGACTGTTGGGCACTGTACCTCCCTCCTCCCTTGGTGCTCGTTACAGATAGCCATGAGTATGGCATGGCAGTACTGTTTACATGCAGGTGCAAACTGTGCAGCTTAGCTTTTTCTTTTGGGCTCTGGTGTTTCCTTTTTGAGGAGAGGGAGCAGCTACTGACTCTGAAACCCCTGCAAAAATGCCACACGTCCTCTTAATCTGCATATGTGGCACTTATACTCACGGGATGTGATGGCTTAATGCTACTAGGAACAAAGAAGGAAAACCATTGTGATAGGAATTGCAAATCTACCAATCCTGGTAGTAGAAAGTGAGGGGAAAAAGAAAACTTACTAAAGCTGTCCCATCTGTGAAGCTCAGAGGTGTAAGTGTGCAGCTTTAGCAAGGTAAGGACAGATATGTAATAGATCAAAACGAAGGAAGCAGATCATCAGGGAGTACCTCTGGGGTTTTGTCAGTTGATCCATAACATCATTCTGCTTTTCTCCTCATGATGCAGGTGATGGAAATAGTGGGAACAATCCACCTGAGTTTCTAGGTGCTAAAGCTGCAAGGTCTCTGCAGGCCAAAGGAGGATCCTTACTATCTTGTTAGTGCAGTGGACGACCGTGGCAAGTGGTTCGGGTCCAGTCAGAGGACAAAGCACGCACTGCCATTGCTGCTGGATTTCTTGCATGCAAAACTGCACCTGAATGTTTAACTTGCAGACCCGGGTCTTGTATGAGATTGCTCAGAAAAAAAATAAATAGTTATTGGTGTACGACAAGGGCAGAAGCTAGTTTGGAGGATCTTGTCCAGCTGCTGCCCTCTTGAGGGCTTTCTTTGTAAATGAGAAGTGAAGAGGAGCTGGCTGCTGAATTGGCCATATTTTGGTGGGCTGCCTGATCTGTACTGACAAGCACCTTTGCCTGGACAAAAATGTCTGACGAAAATGTTTGCATAAGTAATACAACATTTGAATGTGTAAATGTTCCCAGCTGTTGCTTTGAAACCCTCGCTGATGCTCAGCAGTGTGTTTGAGCTTGTGTAAGGTTTCATTTCCCTCAGCAATGCTTTCGTCCCCCAGTCTTTCATAGAATCACAGAATTTTAAGGCTGGAAATGACCCCTAAGATCATCTGGTCCAACCATTAGCCCACCGCCACCAAGTCTACCCTTAGACCATATCCTCAAGCACTGCATCTACCCATCTTTAGGCAGTTATTCTTCGAGCATGGGGTTGTTATCTGGCCCTACTGGGAATATCTGGCTGTTGTTAATTGCAGAGGAAGAGCATGGGTGTAAAATTATGCAGGTGGCATGTGAAATGGCTTATGTGAGCACTCAGTGACTGAAGTCATCAGTCCTTCACCTCCCTTGGGGGATTGGGATGTCTAAATGTCAAGACTCAATGGTGGGTTTGATCTTGGGCTGCTCACGAGACCTTTTTTGCTTAACTGCCTTCAGGTTGGCTGTAGCAGCTTGAACATATCCCAACATTGTTCACAAGTCTGTTTTCTGGAAGCTCAAGGCTGCTGACACAGTTCACACTCCTGTGCGGTGTAGTTTTGGAACTTTCCCCAAAACATGTCCTTTCCCATCCACGTGTCATGGCAGAATATGGCACAAATGTCATATTTAGAGCTTTGTGGCTATGTGTTTTGACATGTTTAAATTTGTAAATAAAAAGTTATTTAAATTCCAGATTTCTGGGTAGTGGTGTGTGCTTGCAATTTTGAGATGCACTCATTCAGCCTTCCCAGGACTTGGTGTTTTTTATGCTTATTTATATTTTGTCTCTAGGAAGCCCACAGGCTGTATAGTACTGGTAGCAGCCACTCATTTTCTGCTTTCCCCTGCTCACAAGAGTTTTCTCTTCCTTTCTTGGTTATGGCCTCTCTGGATTGGGTCTGATGTATAGTGTATGGTGGAGGGGAAGGCAATACAAGATGCCACTTGGCTTCTGCTAGTTGTTGTTTCTCTTTTTGATGTGATTCCTTCTTGATTCAATGTTCTTTGATGATTGGTGGGCAGGAAACTAATGATAACACAGGGTCCTTGTCAAGAGTTGACAACTTTGGACATGCTTTAGCAGTGTTCCTCAGGGATCGGAGTTGGGTCCGGCCTTGTTTAACGTCTTCATCGACAACCTTGATGAGGGAATAGTGTCCACCCTCAGCAAGTACCCGATGATACAAAGTTGGGAGGAGCAGTGGACACACAGGAATGCTGCACTGCCATTCAGTGAGACCTGGACAGGCTGGAGAGCTGGGCAGTGAGGAACTAGGTGAGGTTCGATAAAAGCAAGTGTAGGCATCTGGCATCTGGGAAGGAGATCGCCAACTTCTTTTCAGTGTCCTGTGGGAACAGGAAAAGGGGCAATAGCCACAAGTTGGACCACATGAGGTTCTGCACCTATGTGAGATATAATTTCTTCATGGTGAGGGTGACGGAGCACTGGACCAGGCTGCCCAGGGGGGTTGTGGAGTCTCCTTTTCTGGAGACATTCAAAACCTGTCTGGACACTGACCTGTGTGACCTGCTCTAGGGAACCTGCTTTGGCAGGGGGCTGGAGTCGATGATCTTTGGAGGTCCCTTCCAACCCCATCAGTTCTGTGATTCTGTGACATACAAGGAAGAAGTACAAATAAAAATCACCTTTCCGCTCCCGCTGTAACTTCCAAAGCTGCCCGCTCTGCTCCAGCCCCGGCAGCGAAAGGAGCAGCCCCCGGCCGGGCCGAGCCCCAAGATACTCAACATCGCCACCCCGAGCCGCTTCTCCCTGGGCGGTGTCGGACGGCCAGAGTACCGGGGCTGGCGCTTGGGGCGCGAAAGGTGTTCGGGCGGGGTGGATGAAGGTAAGGATGGCAAAGTTTGCGTGAAGAAACGAGGAAGGCAGCAAGTACGGGCTGCCGCTCCAACACCCTGCGCTGTACCCTGGTAGAGGCAGCGGAAACGACAGGGCGGAAGCGGCGGAGCCATCGGGCCGAGCTAGCGCCCCCGCCCGCCCGGCTCGGCG
>VXBZ01007321.1:15636-41499 GCA_013399135.1 Heliornis fulica | reverse complement strand
CGTTCGCCCGCCCCCGTTCGCCCGCCCCCGTTCGCCCGCCCCCGTTCCTGTTCCCTGCCCGTTACGGTGGGGAACGGAGCCGGGGCCGTACGGAAAGGGGGGGAACCGGCCTCGGCCTCATGTCTTTCTCCTCAGGATTGGTCCGAAGGAGGAGTTTTTCCACTGTTCAAAATGCAATTTATGCTTAAGTTTGAGTCTTCGAGGGAAGCACAAGGTAAGAATACAACGTGTAACTCCCGACCATAAAAAAATCCCAAACGAAGCACCTTGCAAATGCGAGCTGATGGTGCCTCGGTGCCATCCAAGGCCATAGGACAGGGATCTGCAGGTTCTTTTTCTCTTAAGTGAACCCTGCAGCAGCGTAGAGTGCCTCTGGACTGGCTTTGCTAGAGGTTGAAGCTATAGGAAGTAAACATTCTGGTCGTCTTCTCTGCTTTTATAAGCTGTTGACTGCAGTATTTGTTTTCCCATCCCTGTCACAGTATAAGAAAAGCTAGACCACTTGGCACTGTGGCAGTTCTGGGAGCCCTTTTCTTACATAAGCTTATAAGTGGTTTGGTTTTTAGCATGCTAAGCCATCTTTTAACTCCTAAAACTTCAAACCTAAATGTAAAATGTACTCGTTTGTGTATCTCTTCTTGTCCTTCTAAAACAATGTAGAAAAATGCAGCTATACACACTAACTTTATTTTTTTTTGCCTTTGCAAAGTGTATTGAAAATGTCTCAAGGCAGGACTGTCCAATATGTTTGGAGGTGAGCTGCTTCTTTTCATCTCTGATGAATTTGCATATGGCTGTATTTTTGACTGTGTTTAATTGTCTTGTCTCTCTGTCTGATACTTTCCTCTAAACAGGACATTCACACATCTCGTGTTGGAGCTCATGTTCTGCCATGTGGTCACCTTCTTCACAGGTAAACTGTGAATTTTCCCATCCTGAATTTCCTTCTGTTAATACTTAAATTTCAAGAATCCTGTAGAGAAGCACCTCCTTGGGGAAGAAAGCAATCGCACCATGGTTTTGAGAGGTTGGTGGCAGATCATTAGTTAGGTTTTAGATTCTTTCCTTAATACAGCCCCCCACGAGTGCCTTGTGCTACAAAAACCTGCCAGTTGTGTAGTGTTGGAGAACCAGGATAATAAAGTGATGTGATACGTAGCATAGGGTGCCTTTGGAGGAATAATTGCCATGTGCTTCCCTTGCATTTTTCTGTTCTGCATCTTTCTCACGTTATAGGTGCAGTTTTTGTAACTTGGTTGGCTTTCTTGTTTCCCCCACCCCATTGTTACTGTGCACTGAGTGGCCTCTTTGTTTGACTTAGGTCTTTCCAGACTGAATCCTCCTTCAATTCTTATGTCTTAAACTTGACCTTGTGCCACAATGCTTGATGAACCGTACAAGCCCTGTCATAGTGTTGACTCTTCCTTCATGATATGCTAGAAGACCTTAGAATTGGATTTATTGTGCTTTTTCTCTGGATTTGTTGCCACAATACCTGGTAATTCTGCTGGAAAACTTTCCTTTCACCTGGACTCAGGGTGTTTTTAACCTGTGGTTTGGAGATAGCTGCGTGGCTTTTCCCTTTGTTCAGTCCAGATGCGTTACCAGTCCTAACGGTGTTCTTCTTTACTGAACCTCTTTCCATTTTGTTTTCAGAACATGCTACGAGGACATGCTGAAGGAGTAAGTATTTCTAAGCTTCTCTTAATATTGTTCAAAGTCCCAACAGATTACTTCAGGAGGGGAAGATCATGATCCCAGTCCTGTACCACATAACTTAAAGCCAACTTCTAGAGTGAAGAAGGGCTTTTAATTTCCAGTTTTGTTTGCAAGAACTTCTTGATTCGTTGGTATGATACGAAACTTTATCCTTTTGGGTGGTCTTGTTTCATGGCCCCACTTAATTTTTTGATGGAGAACTTTTTTCCCTTCTCTTTCTGCCAGAGGTTACCGTTGTCCTTTGTGCATGCACTCGGCTTTAGATATGTCACGATATTGGCGTCAGCTGGATGACGAAGTAGCGCAGACTCCTATGCCCACAGAGTATCAGAACATGATGGTGGAGGTAAGAGATGAGACTTGAAGCAGCGTCCATGTTCTTGGCAGGTCTGTCCCTTTGCGTAACTGGCGCTAGAGGGCAGTAGGAACTTGTCCTGGATGAGAAGTAGATCTGACAGGGAGCTATGAACAAAATGATTGTAGGCTTACGGGGTTTATCCACTAGGTGGTGGATTTACAAACACACAAAAAAAGCACCTTTACCTGCACTCTAAAAAAACTCAACCCAAAACCACCAACCCTAAAGCCTCAACAAAATCAACATTGTAGTATCACACAACAGAGAAGTGGCTTGGTCTTTGGGAGTATCTCTCACTGTTGTAGCAAATAGCAGCCACATTTCTGTTTTACCAGCTTGGAGCTTTGTGTTCTGGACTAAACGCGGTGGGTTTTCTGCATAAATACTCAGATATGTGAAGACTAGCACCTAGTGACTGCTGGTGTTTACTTTCAGTTTCTTTGTGTTAAATCAGAGTTGTGAAAGTGTTGGTGTTTGCAGGTAATATGGAGTTAAACAGCACTGGTCTTGATGTTCTGTTTGTTACAGTTTAGACAGCCCACCCTGCCAAAGCTTGTAGTCAGGGTATTTGGGGGGGAAAAAAATCACTCTACTGCCTGTTTTGAGAAGAATGGTCCCTGGCCTGTCTTACAAAGCTTCTCATGTTGCTAGCTGCTGTGAAGCTGTCCTCTTTTTCACTTGAAGGTTTCTCTGGTGCTTTCCTGCATCAGGAGAAGAAACCAAAGCACATCTGTCACCAATAAGCAAGGAGTCACCTTGCCATGCTAAAAGTAAATTCTCTGTGATGATGCGCTGTGATCTGTGCACAGAGAAGCTAAATCAGCCCTATATATTGCTCTGCTGTCTTTAAAGGGAAGTTGTTTCCCACTTTGTCTGAGGGCAAACCAGTTCTGTGGTTGCTAGAAGCATGATTGTTAAATACTGTCGTGTCCTGCTGATGCTAAAGCCTCTACATCTCTCTTCCCTATGTGTGTAGATCCTTTGCAATGACTGCAATGCCCGGTCTACAGTGCAGTTCCATCTCCTAGGCATGAAGTGCAAAAACTGTGAATCGTATAATACAGCCCAAGACGGAAAATGCCGGTTGCCTTTGGAGGAGCAGTGAGCAAGAAGAGCACTGCGTTTGGCTGGATGAGAGAGACTCTGCCATGGAAGAGACTATTGAAAAAAAAAATACATGCTTGTCAATAAAAAAAAAAATCAAAGTTGTTATAGCACCTATTAAATGATTGCCAGACTTAATTAGTGCTGGTGCAAAGGGATGTCACTGATTGTGATTTCAGGAAATTCCACATGGAGCAATGTGATCCCCAATGAAGGTTTTCAGGGGGAACCAAGCCCTCAAAAAAGAGCTGTTTACTGTGTCAGAGGCAGCCTAGAAAAGTAACCTAATGAGAAGCAAGACTTGTTGGAGCAGCTGAAGGTTGGGAGCGTAACAGGAGGTGGAGGTATAGCTGTTCCGCTTGCAGCTGTTGGGGAAAATTGGTAGCTCTGAGAGTGGCCTTTTTACATAAAGCTGACATCTGCAAAGTTTTACATGAGTGTCTTGTTTTTCTTTTAAATGACTTGGTTTGTTCTAGGGCTTCAGAGCCATTGGCACAAGTGGCTGGAGAGAGCGAGCGTGCAGAGGTAGCTTCCCTTGGCTCTATTCAGTGACACCTGTGTGCAGTTTATGCCCATTTGTCCCTCATTTTGCTTTACTCAAGGTGTTGTAGAGTTGTAGACCTGTGTCTTGCTTGATGTTTTGAGGGTTAAGAGCATCTCCTTTTCCTGTCAGGATTGACATTGGGCCATTTAATTGGGCTGAGCCAGAGATGTTGGCTAAAGTAACAGTTCACAGAGGCACTCAATTAGTGCAGGGACCAATTTTCTGTGGCTTGGGGATTTTCTTTTTAATGTCTGATTGCCCTGAGGGGGAGAAATGGAGGAGTGCTTTGAAAAAACACAGCCCAACCTTGTTGATGTAATATCCTGCCCAAGGTTTTGCAGTCTGAGGATTACAAAAAGTTCTCGGTGAGAATTTCAGAACATGCAAACACTGGTAATGAAATTAAATATTTAGAGGCCTGGTTCTTCATCACTGCAAAACTCTGTTTAAACCTGTGCTTGTCAATAACTTCAGCCTTTTGTATTCTGACCAAGTCCCTCTGTGTGGAATACAGGATTCAGATGACAGCATTGCTGTAGCTTGCCTTTGCTGGAGTATCTTTTTCTGAAGCACTTTTCTCACTACTATAAATAAATGTAAAAGAACATCTCTATTAAATCATAATACATGTGATGTGCTCTCCTTTTACACACGCCCCGGAAATGCCCACATGAGTTGAAATTGATACTGGAAAGAAAAAAGACCTTAAGTGTCTGGATGTAGGATTTCTGGGCCTTGTTATGAAAATGGTGGTCTTAACAGCCACTATATATTTTGAGGGGGATGGTGGGATGGACAGTCCAGCTTCTCTGGGACTGTGAGGAGCTGGAGCAGGTCCGGGTGGGCTGCATCAGCTCATCTGGAGCCTGTCACAATGAGCTGGGTGGGTGAGTGGCAGCAGGTGAGGTGTGTGCCCTTGTGCTAGAGAACCTCTCGGCTTTTTGGGGTACTGCTGCAGAAAGGTACTTTTTGGGGGATGGAGATGAGTGGGGTTGTGGGCTCTGCTAGGCACCAACTGGTCTTTCCTCCTTGGGACACCTGTTAAAATGAGGGAAGCTGGGTGTACTGTGTTGTCGTCTCCATCCTTTCATGAGTGGGATTTGGGGTTAGGCATCCTGGGGAGGGGGCTGCTTGATTGAGGGATACCGAGTCTCTGCTGCCACAGGTGTTCTGAGTGCAGTGTTCTTGTGCTGACATCTCTGCTTGACTTCATGCTCCTGTAGATGTTGAGAAGGACTCCCCTCTTGCTGTGGTTCCTCCACTGAAGCTGCCTGCTAGCGACACTCCCAGCTGCAATGGAGCACCCTCCAAATGTGTGCTGTCATCTGGTGGCTTCGCTACCCTCCCCAAACAGAGCCCTGCTCCCAGGTGAACCCTGAGGGGCTTGAATTGACCTTGGAGGACTTGTCATCCCAGAGCTCTGTGGTAACATAGGGAGATGACCAGCTTGGGCAATGGGTCCATTTAAGTTTAAAAAAAAAAAGTTTAAGATAAAAATCTAATGAGAAAGGAGGGATGAAGCAGCAGCTCTGGGTGTGCAGAGGAATTTGGGTACTTGTTGACAGCAGATCTCTTACCACCGTTGCAGCTGCTGCTGCACTGTGTCTTGCTCAGAAGCTGCTGCTGCCCAAGCAGCTCCTGTGGAGACTGCCTGCAGCTTGGCACAGTGCTTTGGGCTTCCTGGAAGCCAGATAGAAAAATTTCCAGTGATGCCACTTATGTGTTTTCAAGGGGCTCCTCTTGCTTGTGCGTTACCACTCAGGAAGTGACTTCTCTCTGGCTTTAGACAGACAAGCAAAGTTATGTGAGCTGTAAATAGGATGAAAATGTGATGTGAAATGATGTCTTTGAGATAACTTTGAGGAATGTTGTTTTTCTGTATTATTTAAGCAGTATTAGTTCTCCTGAAGAGGAGGAAAAATTCCTTGACCATACACCTAGCTGACACTTGAGAAGCCCATCACTGGCAAACACAGCATTACACACCAGTTCCACAGGCAGTGCTGGTTGCAAGACTGGGATTTGGGTGGTAGCTGAAAGAACAGAGTCAACATGGATATGTGCTGAGGGCATACAGCATAAGTAGGGAAAGGAACTAATGAAAAACTTCTTCTATTACAAAAAAAGCCACCAGTGTTTGGATGCTTAGGAGGGGAGCTGTGTCTAGTCCTTGTGGACTCTTAAATTGGTGCAGGCTGTCACTGCAGATGCGTGTGGCAGTGTCCTTGGTGATGGTGGAGAGCCCTTCCAACTCAAACCATTCTAGGATCTATGATTTTAGACCTGGTAGAGAAACAGTGACTGTGAGGCCCTCACTATCTCCTTGGGAACAGCTGGACTTGCCCTCCCTAACTAGGGGCTGTGTCACACACACACACACACACCCACCCTGTGCTGGTGAGTCTTTGGACGACAATGCTGTTATCCCACCAGGTCCAGTAGACCTCTTCTCTCTGGCAGGCCTCCATCTCCGAAGAGGTGCACTGTGGCCATGAAAGCCGGAAGGCCACCGGTGGTGGTGGGCTGTTCACGACACAAACCTCTTCAGGCAGTAGATGCTGCTAGAAGCAGCAATCCAGCCTTAATTAAAAAAACAGAGCAGGCAAGTTCTCCCTGTGAGCAGCTGCTGGGAAGAAACAGATGCAGCAATTTGTTCATTATCAGGATGAAATAGATATTTAAAGAAAGAGCTATCCTCTTCTGGAACTGAAGGATGTGGGGATTGCTGGCAGGGAGACAGCACAGGTTTGTGGCTTACCGGGGTCAAGGCTAAATTTCTGTGTGTCATGCAGCTGTCATTTCCAGAGTGTTCTGCTTGTTACCAGCAAAGTGGATCTTGTTTGTGGCGTGGGGTTTGGTTTCGTTCTCAGGGTGCTGTGGGGTGTGTTTTCCCCATGCAAAAATACTGTCAGTTCATTTAGCTGGTAATTAATACTGCTGAGTACTCAAGAATGAAGTAGCCTTGGGCTGTGTGGCCAATGCTACAACCATGCTGGTCAAGTCCACAACCAAGCAAACGTGATGCTAAATGGTAAGCTAATTTTATCCCAGCTAGAAATGTTCCTCTTCAGGTTACAACCACCAGACCAGGCTGAAAGAAAATCCTTAGTGGAACTGAGCCTTGGGAGAGCAGCTCCCTCCCCAGCTGGACTTTTTGCATTGGGTCGAGGAGGAAAATTATCTTGGTGGTAGGATCCAGCTGATTTTGACCTTTTGCTCTCGTGCTTTTGGTATTTGTCTCTGCAAAGTCAGGGGCAGGGGGGTGGAGGGTTCAGCTGGGGAACCTGATGCCACCAGCTGAATCTCTTTATCATGCGTTGAGCTTGGCACTGAGCCCTCCAGTCCCTTTGCCACGGAAATAAATTGCATTGCGCAGCAGAAAAACAAATGGCTTTCCAAGGCGATACAGATAAACGTCAGGGATAAAGGCAGACAAGGAGCTGCTATGGGGGATGGAAAGTGCCACGCTGAGTTTGCTGCCCTGTCCAACAGAGATGCTGGGTACAGTCTCCTTTCAGGAGCATGGGGAGGAGGGTCCTGTGTAGCAGTGCAGTTGTGCTAGGTGGGCCTTGTTCCTGTGTCCTGGGATTCAATCCTATCCTCCCAGGGTCTGGTGTGCCTGGGCAGGCTGGTCCCCCACAATCTAGTCCATCTGGGGATGGAGCAGCAGGGTCTGCTCAGCTTCTGCAGAAGGGCTGCAGGGCGGGTTGGGGGGCAGTCTGACCTGTGATGGCTGTAAGGGGGAGCTGGTGCTGCTTCCCATCCCTGCTGTGGGCTGGCATCAAGGGGAGAGATGTGGCCTTGCTTTGGGCTGGGCACACAGGCCCCCGCCCCCATCTCCATCCTACTGTGTTTTGACATGCCCAAGCAGCTGAGTGCCGCTGAGAGTGGGAAGTATGCTTGGATCAGAGTGGTGGGATGGTACTGGGGTGAAGGTAGCAGCGTGGCTTGGCCAGGGCTTGCTGTCCATCAGGCTGCAGAGCACAGCAGCGAGTTCCCATGCTGCCTGCCACCTGAAATGAAGCTTTGCTCACTGGTGTAGGGCAACAGCCAGGAGCAGATGGGATTATTGCTGCCTTGTGGGGAAGAATGCAGTGTTCCGGCAGGCACGAGGGCTGCAGCACAAACAAGGTCAGCAGAGCTATTAATAAAGCCACGGCCTGCTGTAATATGCAAAACTCGGGAAAGGGACTCGTTCAGCCAAGGAGGGGAGCAATGCAAAACCAGGGGGCTTGGCTGAGCCCTCTGTTCCTGCAGGAGGGAGCAGGGAGGTGGCTTGGGAGCAGAGGGTGAGGGGATCCCCAATTTTGGGCTGGAAGGATGGGTTTCATGAGCCTGCTGTGGTTCTGAACTTCCTGGCAGAAAGCAGGTAAAGTGTGGTCTCATGGCCNTGGGGGTATTGCATATTAAACCCCCTGTACAGCCTTTCCCTCCCACAGGCCTCTCGCAAGCTGGCTGTATGCACAGGGATGGGGGTGTGGGTGCAAGGCTGGAGCTGGAGGGGTGCTGCAGCTGTGAAAGTCAACCCAAAGCTCTAATGAAGGAGCTGCAGGGTGTGTGTGATCATCATCCCTGAGAGAGCTTGGGAGTGCAAGGGAGCACTTTGCTGCTGGCCCCCACTCTTGGGTGGGAGAAGACCCTTCCCTGAAGCTGTGCAGGTTCCTCCTTGTTTAAAAACCCCTGTCCTGTAGCAGAAGAGCCCTGGCTGCCCTGGGGCTGGGGCTGATGAATTTCCTCTGCCTGGCTGCAGAGAAGCCATTTGTTTTTCCTTTCCAACTGGAAGGAACACAATTAGGGAAAGGCTCGTCATGTCGTGTCATGCTATTTATAACTCGGAGAGCTAGCAGAGCATCTGTTTCTCCAGCTCTAGGCAGGGCTGGCTTAGCCCAGGGGTATGCCAGGACCTCTGCACTGGAAATGGGGCCATTTCCTTGCTTTTCCTCTCTGATGATCTGGGTTGGAGTTACGGGGTGGGGGGTGGGGGTGGCAGTTTGCATGTGGAACTTTGAACTTGCCACTTCACACTGTCATGAGATAATTGCTTTCTGACACTTGGACCTGTTTCTTTTGCAAGGAGTTGGCTACAACCTGGGTGGTGGAGGCTGAAGTCTCGAGGAGACCTTGGGGTGCTTCCCACCCCCCTTTCTCCCTCTTGCTCACCTCCTACAGCTTTTGAGGTCAGGAGTCCCTCAGGGCTGACGGAATTGTGAATCCAGGTCCCTGTAATAGAGTTGCTGCCTGGGTGGGCGGGTGGCTGGCTGGAAGAAGTCCTGGTGCTCTATGGTAAAAAAAGCCTTTTCTAAACCTGTGAAATAACTGGCAAGATGATGGATCATCTGAAAACTTGTAAGAAATAGTTATTTCAACACTTAGTTTCCCAGTTGTGCTTGCAAGTAGCTTTTTTGGCAACACAGAATAAGAAATGAAACACCCATCACTCCTGGCTGTCTCTAGGGGCTGGCAAGTGGAAGGTGGCAGGATGGTGTGTGTGCTCCAACCTGCTTCTGGGAGGCTGCTGACCCAAGGGACAAGTCCCACCAGAGGCTGATGGCTCCTGGTTGTGCCCCCTCACCCATGCAGAGCTGCAGTTGGCTGGCCAAAGCTCAGACCTTCACCCTGCCCCAGTGGTGCTAGGGCAGTCGGAGGCAAAAGACCTTCCCTGTTGGGTCTTAGCCTGCATTGGGTAGCTGAGGCTGCTTTTGGACAATAATTAAAAACTAAAAATGTAAGTGCATGCATATATATAGAGAGATGCACTATAGCATCCGGGACAAGCTGGATGGGCTGAAGGCCAAGTGGCATTAAGGGAGACAGCTTCCCTGAGCTGCCTCTTGCCTTGAGAAATGACCTTTGAATAGAAGCAGCACGTGAAGACAACGGCAATCCCGTGGTGTGTGTTAAACTGTCCATGGTGACAGACGCAGCATCATTTGGTCCTGGCATCACAAACCTTGGAGCGGGTTTTTGGTGGGAAGTTGCTTATTGGAGGCTGGAGCTGTAGGAATGCATGGGATGAGGACACGGTGATGCCTTCAGCTCTGCTTTGTGTGCTTAATAGGCCCTGCTATCACCTGGGGGATAATTAATTAATCTAATGAGTGTTGTTGCTCCCAGCAGCTACACCAAGAGCAATGCAAGGACCAAACCTGGAGAGGGATCCCACCAGCCGTAGCGCTGCTGCTGCTGCCGCCGAAAAGGCTGGGGAATGAGATGTTCCCTACAGAGCTATGCAAGCTATTTTTTTCTGTATAAATAAAATACCTCTGAGCTGAAATTGAGCCAAAGGGGAGAGGGGGAGGTGGGGAGTCTTTGGGAAAAATGGGATTTTGCTATTTTTGTAAATAAAACAAGCTAGTGCCAGAGAGTTACCCCTCACCCTTTTTAAGAGGGAGGGGGCAGTGGGGAACAATTTTTTAGGGCACATCCTGGCTATTTTATTTTTCCCTGTTCTTCCTTGATGGAGTCATGGGGGAGGACTGAGATCCCTGAGCAGGCTGGAGGGTCTGAGGTGGGAAAATGAGAAGGGTGTTTGCAGACATTGCCTTGAACATAGGCATCCTCCCTGTCTAAGGCTGAGCCTTTGGGGGCATTAGCCCCAATAATGAAGTGCNTTCTCTTTTTTTTTTTCTTCCCTGTTTGGGAAGAAACAGGGTGTGTGTGTTGGTTGTGGTTTGTTTTTTCTTAGGCTGTATTGTGCCTTGGTGCTTGCTGGCACACAGTGCTGTAGACATAAACACATCATCTATGTCGCAGGGGGGATGCATCATGAATAAATGCAATCTTAAGGCTTCTGGAGCTCCAGTGTCGGTCACCCAAGAGAGCCCCTCAGTGCGGTCTCAGCCCCAGCTCCCGCTGCCCTGTATGGGAGCTGCCTGTGCAGCACCTTTCCTCCAGAAGACCCTGTCTCCTGGTCCCCCTCAGGTCCCCAAAATCAGGTCCCAGCAGGTAGCTGAATTTGGCTGCACGCTTCTGGGCAGGCAGGCTGGGAGAGGGCTGGGGTTGGTGTAACGGCCAGCATGCCTCGCAGAGGCTTGGGGCAGTCTCTAGGCTTTACGTGGGGTTGGCTGAAACACCTCCCTGCTCGTTACCCTTCGCAAAGCCACACATTTAACCTCCATCAGCAAGCAGACTTGCACCATCCTCATCTGGACAGAGTCAGGGCATCTCCAACCCTGTAGCTTTTAGCTGAGGCCAGTGCTGGGTTTCCCCCGGCGATACCTTGGAGCTTTATGGGGTGTATCCTGGAGCACAGGCCTTGCAAGCCCATTCCCAGATCATTAGGTCCCAAGCTTAGAGCCTGCCTCAGCTTCGCTTGCCCCTTCCATTAAAAGGAGGATGGTTTCTGCTCCCAGGCTCTTGTGGCACGTGAGGAATATATATTTCAATCCAGGATCTCCCCAAAACCACACACAACCTCTTTGTTGCACTGTGGGCAAGAGATTCATTCATTTTAAGCATCTGAGCAGAGAGTTAAGATGAAACAGACCCCAGGGCCAGCCTTGTGGACTCTCCCTGCTGCAGCTGGAGATGAGGTGGTATCTCTGTTTTTTGCTGCTGATACACAGATGAAATGTGAATTTGCATGTGAAATTAGCCCATGCTGATGAGGTCTGGTTTAATTTCTTGGCCAAGCCTTCCTTCTAGAAACTCTGAGTGTTCTGCAGAAGATGACATCTTCATTCTCCTTGGGGGAAAAAGGGATTTCATCCTCTGGGGATTACATATATATATATATATTTTAGGTGGAGTTTTTTCCTTTCCCTGTAGTCTCTCACTCACTTAAGCAGTAGCATTTGAGCAGAGTGAGTGATGTTTTTAGTTTGGGGTGGGATTTTGGACAGCACCACCCTATCCAACTTACTTAAAGCTAAGAAGGGAGAGGAGTGGGGTTTTCTTTCACTTAGTTTGCGATTTTTCTTAGCCAAAGTGGCCTAATCCTCTGTGTCTTGGCTGCCAGAAAGGTGAACAGAGTTTTGCTCACCCCAAGCATCCTGGGAGCCTGTGCTGCTGCTGTGCTTCCTGCCTCCATGTCCTGTTCTCCCCACTTCCCCTGCCTCACTAAGCACATCCCACCTCTCCACAGTCTTTTGTGAATATCTAGCCCCTGGCAGGATGCTGCCCCAGGTAAGAGGGTGAGTGGGACACAAGCCAGTCCTACCATAAATCTTAGCCTCACCAGTTTGATGGTGTAGTGACTGTTTGCTGCTTTAGTGTTCATTTTTACTCTGTTTAAACTACAAAAAACAACCCCCCACCCCCCCAAAAAAACAAAACAAAAACAAACAAACAAAAAAACCCAACCAACAGAAGAGGGCAATGGACAGCTCAGTATCCACAGCTTAGCTGGGCTTCAGCTACCCAACCAACACTAATACAGAAAGGGAGCTGGAGGGATGCACCACTGAAGGGGCTAAAGAAGGCTGGGAAGGCAAAGGCAAACTCACAATTGTGTTTCCTTGCAGGAATCAGAGGTGGAAGAGATGCCCTCATTTCTCCTGACCTTTTCAGGTAGCTGCTACAGTTCCGGTGACACTTATTACACTTGCTTGGAGATCATGAAGAGATGATGAGTCTGTTGCCTGTGGCAATCCTACAAACACCCCAAGTTTTGATGTTCCCCGGAACACTTGATTTGGCACTCAGAGCAAACAGCAGAGCCTGTTTCCCTGCCTGTGCCTCCAATTCACCTCAAGCAAACCAGCACCTGTGTTTAGAGTAAGGTAGAATCTTAAGCTTTTCCTGCCTCACCTGTTTGCATGCCATAGGGAACAGTGTCTTCTTGGTTGCCCTCCCTCTATCAGGGTATGTTCTGCAGGATCAGGGCTTCAACTTTAGCATAGTATCTTGGAGGATACTCCAATGCACCTCACATCCTCCCTGTGCAAGGAAGCAGTTGGCAGTTAAAGAGCAGGGACATACCTGAGCAGGGGTTCTGCTGCCTGCAACAAACCCCCTCTAGAAGCCTGGTCATGCGACCATTGGGCTGAGGGTCTGTGAAAAGCAGCTGATATACCACCTCTGGGGTGACTGGTGACCAGCTCAGGGGACTTGCTGAAATGCCCCAAACCTTTTCAACATCATTTAGTGGCTACTGATTTATTGAGGCCATGCAGGCTGAGGCTTTGACTTTTCACAGCCGGAGGATTTAGACAGAGGCAGAAGAAGCCAAGAATCTCCTCCCCAAACCAGCCCTGCCGTCAGCCACCCTCCAGCTTTCCACACAAGCAGCCAAAGACATAAACTGGGGATTAAAAAACTCTCATCTCTCTATTTTAGTGGGCAAATTTGTCAAGGTTTAAAAATAAAACCACAGAGAAAGCACCCACGTGTGTGAAATGGGCCACCTCTGGGCCCAAGAGCACATGTAGTCACTGCTCCTGCCCACAGGTTCCCAGGCTGTTTTGGGAAGGGGAAAAAAAAACAATTAAATGAAGAAGCAATGAAATTACACACTTCTGCACAGAGGCACCTGCAGGAAAAGAATGGGAGCAGCCCCATAAGTTGGGGTGGTCCCTGGCAAGGCAAGGAGAAGGATTTCACAGCAGGGCCATGCAGGGAGGTGATTTCAGAGGAAAGGCCACATAAAAGCATAGGAGACCTCCACCTGCTGCTGGTCCTGGCTTAGCAACCCCCCTCGTGTCTCCCTGAGTCACAGGACAGCAACAAAGGACACCACAGCACCAGCAAATGTACTACACATGTTCTCCCTTGAGCTCTCCCCATCCCTTCCCCCAAGGAATTTGGGTTCCCTTGCCTACAAACCCAGTGGCTGACGTGCCCAGGGACCCAGAGTTTCCTACACAAAGGCCAAAATTCAGTTTTATTGTGGGTGCTGCACACCCGCCCGCCGGTTGCCTGTCAACCACCAGATCGGCCATAATCCTGCCCGTAGCGGTGGCCCAGCGCCTGGGCATCTCCTCGGCAGCGGCCACTCTGCTGCAGAAGCACTTATAAATTATGGATTTTTATTTTTTTGTTCTTCATCCCTGCTAGGAGTCGTCGTAGAGAGGGTTGTTGTAGTTGCCCCAGGAGCCATAGTCATGGTCATCCAAAAGCCTGCCATAGGAGGTGTGCCTGCCAGGGAAAAGCAAACCACCCAGTGTCACCGCCTGCTTTGGTGACTTACTACTTATTTTACCAGAAGAAAAAAAAAATAAAAAAATGCATGCAACAAAATGTTTTAGCAGGAGCACCAGTACTCAAAATGAGCCCAGGTAGGGTTTTGCTCCTGTTGAGCCAAACTGGGACATGCCAAGGCATTAAAGAAGATACTTCGACTCGGCTGTTGACAAAACATCATTACAGATGCTCACTGCCGGGCTGTGCTGCTGTTTATTGTCTAAGTCATGGCAAGAGCCATGGCAGCAGCCTACCCTAGGGATAATTACTGGTTATGACTATGCTGAACAGCATCTCTGGCATCTGAGTGAGGCTGTTGTTGAGCGAGGAAGGAAAACTCTGCTTTTCAATGTAGATGTGGTAGGAAATGCAGCTGCTTTGGGACTAGGGGCTGCAAGTCACCCCACCAGGCTTAGGGGACAGCTTGGCCTCAGGTCTTGGCCCCAAGCATCATCCTTGTGATGGTGAGAGGGGGTGCAGGTTTGGGGAAGGGGTGTCACAGCTCAAGCACACCAATTACAGCCTTACCTGATCTTGAGGTACGCAGCCACCCCAAAAACCAGCACCACCACCACGATGACCGTCACAGTTATGGCCACGATGCTTCCTGCAGAGGGTCCATCAGAAAGGACAATATTCAGCCCCCCCAAGTCTCAGCCCCATTGCACCCACCACACACCCATGCCAGCCATCTCCAGTGGCAGGAAACACATTTCCTCCCTCCTTCCCAAAGCCCCTGGGAAGGATGCTGGACACCCCGCTGTTTTTACAATGATCTCCCTTCCCATAAAGGCAGGGGGGGTGGATTTAGGATAAAACTCAGCTGGGACTCACTTGAGGACTATGAAATTGTTCCTTGATGCTCCTCCCACCACCGGGCAGCACTTAGTGCTGAGCCAAAGCAGTAAACACTCCAGATCCCTCCCTTTTCTGGCCTCCTGAAGCACTTCTAAACTACCTGAGCTTGCAGAAGAGGGCAGGTAAAAGCTAGTGACAGTTCTCCCCCACAAGAGAAGAGAACAACCTACATCTTTCTAACTCAGGCTACACCCACCATGCAGCCATCCAGGCACATGTTTCCTCTCATCCTTTAGCATTTCAAGTCAGATTTGCAGCTAAGGGGTTTATTCACATCTGCGGGCTGCTGAGGTTTGGTATCAACGACCCCTTGTCTCCACCCACAGAGCAGATGTCATCACTCCTCCCCTTGAGATCGTTGCTGTATCCATACATGCATATGGAGAGCAGTGGTGCTCACCTGCACTCAAAGCATGAGGGACCTCTTCCATTGTGACTCCGGTGGAGAGAGTGGTTTTGCCAGTGTCTGTGGTCTCAGGTACAGTGGGGCTCATCACAGTCACAGGGGGAGATGTCGGCTCCACAGCAAGGCTTGATGCCATGGCAAGCGTCCCCAGGGAAGGGGCATCCTTGGTCAGTGCTGGTGGCTGGGTGGTGCCAGGGCTTGTGAGGCTGGTCATTGGGGATGAGACCATCCTGGGGGATGAATGCAGGTCGCTGGTGTGGAGGGAGGAGGATGCAGGTGTACCAGTGGGGCTGGGTGCTGTCCCCACAGCCATCATGCCTCTTGCCAAGCTGGCAGTATTTGCTGTCCGAAGACCCGAGGCTGTCCCTAAGGTTGGTGGCACCGTGCTGGGGTTGGAGGCCATGGACAGGTTCTCTGCTATGGTGATGGTGGATGTGGTGCTAGAGCTCACAGAGGTGGGAGCAGGGGACAGCGTCACTGCAGGGGTGGCATTGTGGGCACTCCCCTCTGCTGGCCCAGAGGATACCCCATCTCCGGCAGGTCCTGTGGATGCAGACAGCAAGGGCTGGCCAGGAGCTGGTGTGCTGACAGCCACATCCTTGGAGTCTGGTCCCGCTGAGATCCCCTCCACCGGGAAGGGAGGGCTGGCTGGGGTGATGGGTGATGCTGCGGAGCCATTGCCCAGTCCTAGGAAGGAGACAAAGAAGTAATAACAGCAGGGAAGTCCTAGGGGGTAACCTGGGGTTTGGGAATCAAGCTGGAAATTGTTCCTAAAATGCTGAGCACCACCCCAAAGAAAGATGCATAAGACATCCCTGCATAGCTACAGGTGAGGTTTTAAACCAGCCCAGGTGCCCTGCCCATGGGTCAGCACCCCTTTTTCCCGAGGCTGAGATCCACCCCCATCCCCAAACACCCCCTCCATCTTCCCAGCACCTCACAAAGCTGCAGGGGAGCCAGCTCCTCCTCAGCAGCAACTGCCACGCAGCTGGGGACGATAACACAGGGCGCCTCTTCCTCCTCTCCATTTCCTTGTGTATTCATTCATTTGTCTCCATTTCTTAGCATGAAGATGAGTCACTTTTTCCTCCATCCTCACCAGCAGACTTCTGGGGCTTCCTCCACCCCACTCCCCGCTCCCCAGAGTTAAACTGGAGCTAGCGCCCTCAGCACGGTTAGGGCGAGGGAAGAGCATGCCAACCCCAAGTGACTTTGGGAGGGAGTTTTAGTCCTCTGAGTTGATTTATTTACACCCCAGAGCATCTGAAGCCCAGCCCTGGAAAGAGCAAGACTTGCTCAGTTGCAAACAAGCCACAATGAGCTAATTATGCAAGTGTGGAGGACAAAAGCCTCAGCAAAACGCTGATTTTGTGCGAATCCTGAAGACCAACTCCCACCTCAGTGCCAGAAACAGGAGCTCAGTGCTTATCGAAGAGAGAAGCAGCTGTGAGAGCACACACAGCCATCACAGTAGCTTTTTATGAGCAGATGTTTGGAGATCATACATGGCAGGGCATTGGTGGTGGTCACAAAGCTCTTCTCCCCATCACCAAGCCCCCCCCACAGTGATGTTATCAACTGCCACAGACAAAGCTGCTGACACCCAAGGTAGCAAGAAAGGACCCAGCCTGCACCAGGGTTGTGCTTTCAATGGAGCAGAACTGTTGCTGGCCCACCCCATGACTTACTGTACAGGAAACTATGCCAAGAAACAGCGACATAGGAAGGACTCAAATTTGGCTGTGCAACATGGGGTTCCTCCAGCAAAGTTCCCCACTGATGAACAGCCAGGCAAGCGAGCAGGGACTCACTAAAACCTGATTTTGGGTGTTTCCAGCCATCAAACCAAACAGAAGGGATCTGCCATGGCTTCTTTCCATCTATGCACCTTTAGTGGAGGAGAACAGCAGACAAGACATCTCAAAGGACCCTCCCTGCTCACTGCAGAGGTATGTAACACCTTGCATGAAGGCATTTTCTGCCTAGAAACTGCAAATGTATGCTTGGTCAGGGATTTAGAGCCAGGTCTGTGGCATGGCTTCTAGTAGAGCCCAGGGAGTTTAGAAGCACAAGCCTCTGACACCCTTGACTCCACAGTTTTCTCCTGGCACTATACATAACCCTGTGATGGACCTCATATCCCCAGCAAAAGGCTAGGGGAGGTGGGTGCTCTTCATCCAGGGACAGGCACTCTGAGATGCCTCTGAGCTGTCACCCTCTCCTTGGGCTCTCGGTCCTGCTGAGGCAGAAGGCTGACAGACCTTAGGACAAGGTCTAGGAGGGGCAATGACAAGCTGGAGTCTGGTTACTGACCACCTGGCTCAGCACCCATGGTTTCCTCACCCAGCCCAGCTACAGGCAAACACCCAGACATCCCACCTCCTCCTTCCCAGCTTTCCAAAGCACACCAGGCTCCTGCAAAGCTTCTGCTGTCAACAAGATACCCTGAAGTCTCATCATCCCAAGGCCTCCACATCTCAGGAAGAATTCCTGGTTAATACCTGGGAGTCCCCGGCATGTGACCTTGAGCTGCATTACTGTGATAATCCCAGGCTTAAACACCACTCCTTCGGATGAATGCGCTGGTTTTCACAGCTTGGCTTCACACACTGCATCTCACCAGGACAAAGTCTGTTCACAGTGCTGGCTCCAGCCAACAAGCCTGGTGGGTCCCCACCTCTCCCGTGCCCAGCTTCTGCAGAGGCCAGTGGCTCTCACGCTCAGCTCAGGCACGGCAGCACTGTAAACCTAGACATTCCCTGTGTCCTCTGTCCCCTTGGCTACCTCTCCACACTGATGTGCCACAGGCAAGCCCCACTGCCAGTGTGCTGGGACACCCAGAACACTTGCAGCAGCATCTGTTAGGGACCAACACCCTTTGAAACATCACTGTCAGTGGCCAGAAACGCAGAAGCACATATGTACTGCAGTTCCAAGGGTTGATTTGTACCCTGGCATCCCTCCATTGTCCTCTCTTGACTGGGCTGAAGCATCCCCATGTGGTCTTCCCAACACTCTCCCTTTGGGGTCAGGTGACAGCACAAAGAAGGGAGGCTGCTGAAACCACAAAGCTTTAAGAGAAAGGATGTCCAAGTGCCACTTCTAGCAGGTGCCACTAGTCCACAGCCTCCCACATCACAAGTGCTGAAGGTGCCATCAGCCACAACCCCAGAAGAGCACCACCCACTGGTTTTCATGGCCAAGGGCAGGACATGAAATCCCTGTCTGGATTCATGATGAGCATTGAGCAACACAGTCCTTCAAGGATTTAACACCATGCAGCCATCCTGGGAGGAAGAGGAAGCATGGTCTCTGCTCTGAAGATGCATGGGTGGAAAGACATATCACCAAACTAGTTGATCTCAAGGCCTGAGTGAAGAAGCAGAGTCCTCTAGCCCAGCACTCCCAGCCCCACCAGCCTCCCTGCATTTCTGGGCTCAGATTCCGGAAACAGAATTACTCACATATGCACAAGTTATCCCAACACCAGGTGAGCCTGAGCAGTGATGAAGACTTCTCTACAGGTGCTCTTGTGACAGCAAACCCCTCAGCCTTGGTAGCACTGCCCAAAGGCACCCAGTTGACCTGGTGCAGCATAACCCAGAGCAGCTTTCACATGCCCTCAGCAGAGCACCCAGTTGTTTCAAGAGGTCTGCTCTGGAGAGCACTGAGTCAGGGCAGAAGATGGCTGCTGTGGGGTAGCAGAGGGTACTGGCAAGTGCTGACAAACCCAGAACATCCCTTCGCCCTTGGTGTTCTTCAGATAGGGGTTCAGCATCCATCCATAAAATAATCCTTTGCCCACCACACCTTGGCATCTCAGATGGGTGACTTGTCCAAGGGGTCACAGACAGACCCTATGGCCCAGAGCACCACATGCTGCTGTTACATCAGGCACAGCACAACCCTTCCAGGGCCAGTGACTACCTTGAGAGTTCACTGCCTCTCTGGAAATATAGATGCTTCCAGCCTCCTGGACACAAGGCAGCTTAGCACCTCGCTGCAAAGCCACCCTGCTGCCCTATGTTGCTTATCTGTGCTTCAGGCCTGCAGAGCTCTCATGGTCTGCTTCCACTTGGAAGGCAGACCAACAAGGACCTCAGAGCTGGCAGCACTGCCGGCCAGGATGAGTCAGGACTATTCTGGTGAGATCTAAGGGGTATAAATTGGGAGGCTGAGACAGAACTGGATGCAGGAACAGTCCCTGGCCACCAGCTGAACACCACCAGCCAAGCAGGTCACAAGTCACAGGGACATTTCCCAGGAAAGCAGCACAGTGAAGGCAGCACGCTGCTCAGCCCTGGTTTTGCCCCTCTCCCCCTGCTCAGTCACTGCCAGGCAAGCTTTGGTCCCACATCAATAGGGCTGCATTAGTGTCTGGCAGCAAACCCTGTGCCAGCACTCTGCTACCCTCTTGCTCCCCTGAGCCATCACCTCCATCAGATTATCTGGGATCTGACAGCTGCCCCAGGGACAAGGACCCCCTTGGCTGATAGCTGGCATTGCACCCAGCTCGTGACCCCCTGCCCCTCAGGTGGCTCCTGCCTGATCCCTGTGTGCTCTTCTGGGCACACAGCTCATCTGCAAGCCCAGACATCTACCAATCCATCCAGAAAGACCACAAAAGCTGAGGTGGGATTTCCTTGTTTCTCCAGCACCTGGTCTATAGGAGCTGCAGCTGTCAGCAGGAACCAGAGCAGTACCATGAACTGAAGGACCAAAAACCACTAGGAAGCTTATTTTAGCACTCCATGAGTTCAAAGAGAGCCTCAAACAGGGATCATCAGAGGGCCCAAAGGATGCCAGCTATCAGAGGATGCCAAGCATAGTTCAGCCCTGAGGAATGTGCCCATCTAATTCACTTAAGACAGTTGACCACCTTGCTGAAATCCAGCTCAGAACAGGGGACAAAGACACCCAAGCAGACAGCAGTGTCATCACAGCCCCACATGAACTCTGAAAGGTCCTAGATTGTCTTCCCTAGGAAGATGGAGACCTGCCAAGAGAAACAGAACCCCTCAACTTTAATGTCTTGCTCTTATGGATTATTAAACCTAAACACCTGACAGCCCAAGGACCAAAGGAACCATCCACACAATGGATTATCTCCCTCTCCTACTTGCACACTGTTCTCCCAGCTTCTGCAAGCCAGGCAGAGGTGGAGGGCTCACCCTGGCAGAAGCCCAACTCATCCCGTGCTCTGCTTGGGAGCCACCTGACCTGCGCCAGCAGCCTCTCCAGCACTGACCATGTTCCCAGAAGCCATGGCAGTAAAGCTTTTAAATTGTTCTTCCAGCTGAAACCCAGCATAAAAAAACCCAGTAGAACATCTCTAGTACAAGCAAATGACATCAGATGGAGGAGCTATGCCACAACAAACAAACAAACATCTACTGATAAGGCAACGATGGAGCTTTTAACGAGCTTCACTTCATGACTCATCACATCTGATGTAACTACCAGAAGGTCCACATGACCTAACCCTCACACCACATGCAGTAGTGCCCTAAGGCTGAGCTAAGGCTTATTTAGCCAGACTGCAGCAGGTGATGCTCCTCTAACAACCAAAGCCCCAAGGACAAAACCCACTTTTCAAACATGAATATTACTGTCTGCCCTCTTCCTTCTCCTTTCCAGCAGCTTGTTCTGACTATATGTACACATGAAACCCAACCACCCTTTTCAAAGAACATCAACAGATGAAAAAATAAGCTCCTACATCAAGGAGATCCAGTGGGCACCCACAACATAACTTAGACAGCAGGGGTAGGTATCTCCAACTCAACAGCTACTCCTGGGGCAGGCAAGCACAAAAGCACCTGAGCAAAACTCTACTGACACGGAATACTCAACTTACAGGTCTCTTTTTCAGGAAGAGGAGTCAAGAGGAACCTCCCCCCATACCCATGAGATGCACCTGTTGGAAATTAAGGGGGTTCAGTATGGCCCCATTATCTGCTCAAAACACAGAGGTGCAGTAAATCCCTGCACAGTAGGCAAAATACAATTAGAAACAAAACAAAAATATCAGCCTGAAAAACATTCACAGCAACCTGTGAATAACATAATGCCAAAATAAACACAAACCCCAAATTACACTGCAACTGTAGACCTATACTGACCTAAATCTGACACAAGAAGCAGGGCCCTGAGCCCCGGCTTAAATGGAGGTCCCAGCCCAATGGGCTGGGAGTGTGTGGGTGGTTGGGTGGGTGGGGGTCCCAGGTGATGCTCCCTGGTCATTAGGGGCCATCAGCACAGCTGTGGCTCTGACATTAAAGCTGGTGGTTTGAGCTGAGTCTTTGCTGTGTATGGTTGCTGAGACTGTAGGAGAAATTTTATGGATAGTTAATTAGAAATGAGGGTCTTGGTGAGGGAAAAGCCTGCATGTAGGGGAGACTTGTTTTGATTTAATTTATTTGAAGATTTAAGCTAGGTGTTAGGAAGAGGCTCTTTACTGAGAGGGTGGTTGGGTACTGGAACAGGCTGCCCAGGGAAGTGGTCCCAGCACTGAGCTTGGCTGAGCTCAAGAAGCATCTGGATGATGCACTCATCCTGCATTATGCTGGTGCTCGCTGTGTAATGATGACAGAGCTGCTTTGACTTCCCTGGTCTCATAGCCTGCCTTGGGTTGTTGTTAAGGGATGCAAAGCAGTAAAACAATTTGTGTTTAAACATAGGGTGAGTATTTCCTGTTCATGACCTTGTTCACTTTGTCTTAGTTTCTGTAGCTGTGAATTTCTCTACCTGACATTGTTTTTCACACTTCCCTTCCCCCTTGCTCGCTTTCAGGTGTAACTTATATTGTGCTATTGCCACTTTGCTATAAAACCAGTTGTATCTAGCTGTGGATGGCTAAAGGTCTTCTTGTGATGGCTACAGCAAAATAAAACTGGTTTTTGCTTTGGGTTCAACTTGTTTTTCAAGCTGTTCAGCACTGGGCTGCCTCATCTTCTCCATCACCATGTAATTTGGGCTTTGGTGTTGCTCATCTTGCTCTGTGGTGAATAAGGATCTGACTAAACTCTGTATATGAGAAATAAGAAAGATCTCATAGGGGTTGGCTTTTGTGTTGAGCTTGTGTCTCTGCTTCTGTAGGGCACTGCTGCAGAGCCCTGCCTTGTCATCTCCAGGAGATGCAGCTCAGCTTTCCAACCACCTCAGAGGGAGTACCCAGCCATGCTGGTACTGGGAAACATCAGCCCCTTGAACACTTTTGGCTGCTTTTGAGCTTGGAACAAATCAGAGCTCATGCAGTGGCTCTCCAGGTCGGTAGCAAATCTCCAGCACCAAATGTGTGCTTGCCAGTGACCTATGATGCCAGCAGCAGCAGGAGCAGCCCTGGGTGATGTGCTGTTTCTCTGCTGCTTGCTCGGCTCCCGGTGTATTGCCTTTGATTCAGTGCCAGGACCTGTTGGTGATGGCATCAAACCGGCTGTGAGAGCAGGAAAAAGCAAAGTGAGAGCATCAGGGGCCAGAGACCTCAACAAGCAAAAGGCAAAGCTCTCCAATGACTGTGTAAGGGAGTCAAGGCTGTCAGATCAAATAAATCTGCTGTGGCTCTGATTTACTGGTGAGCCAAGCCGGCTTCCTGCATGATTAGTTTTCTGCTGCTGCATGGTCGTTAAATGCTTTAGGTCTAATTTCTCCAAAGCCTGAAGATTTCTGTAGCTAAGGAACAGCTGTGCCATGGAAATCCATGTCCCTTGCCACCCAAAGGACCCATCCCTGTGGGAGACACTGTCCCAAACAGGCAGCCCTCCTTGGGGATGCAGGTCCCCAGGCGTTGCTGCTGAAGAAAACCATCAGTACCCCCCTCCCTGGATGTAGGGGTTGCACCAGCATCTCTTGGAGATGCACAGCCTGTCTTTAGCAAAAGGCAAACCCAAACTCCACGTGGGAAAACACATAAAGGTGGGGGCTTTGGGCATGTTTGGGGCAAAGAGGAGCTTCAAGTGAGGTCTTGGCTGGCTGGTGGGTTATGGCCTGGCTTTGGGAGCAACAACTGCTCTTATCCAGGCTATTGTAAAGCAGGAAGGAGCTACCATGGGGGACTGTCTTACTCTTGCATGCCTTTCAGACCCTGAGGATAGCTACTGTAGGCAAATGGCTCTTGAGGAACCAAGTGGGCAGCACCACAATACTGCAGTTTCAGCTCTTGCCAGCTAAAAAAAAAAAAAGATAACCCTGGCTTTTAAAATCAAGATGGTTGCCTGCATGATCCCTTTGGCCTCCTCCTTCCTTGACTGACCTGGAGTGGGTGCCCAGTCCTCCTCAAGCAACCACCTGACTTACTGCACAGAGCCAGCATCAACAAACCCCTGCACAAGCTGCAGAGTTGGGTGGCCACACCACTCTCTATGCAAAGAAAACATGATGTTCCCCTCCCCGTTGCCAAGTATTGCTTAATTATTCCACTCATGGAGCGCTTAGTCCTGAAGGTACCGTGAAACACCTTCAGGGGTGTGTGGGCAGGCTGTCACCTCCTGTGGTGGCTCTTCATCTCAGTGAGAGCTTTGTCCTTTTTATGAGAAGTAGTTTAGCACCAGCTCTCTCTAATATGGCTTCTTGATTTTAAATTTTTTAAAAATCCACTTTAGATATTGCAGATGATGGCTTTGAAGTGTGTGTGTGTGTGTGTGTGTGTGTGTGTGTGTGTGATACAGGTGGNTGTGTGTGTGTGTGTGTGTGTGTGTGTGTGTGTGTGTGTTAGGCTGTGCCTATTGCCCTGGGTGGTTGCTCCATGGGAGGAGAAACCACTTGTCAGCACCTAAGGCTGGGGAGGCTGGCAGGAGGACATAACCCCTGCATAGCTGGGCTCAGGCCCCTTCACCACACGTTTTCCCAGACTGATGTGCTGATGTGATACTCCAGCTGGCCAGGCACGCTGTGAACAGCTCTTCCCACCAGCTAAATAATTTTCCTGGCTAGGTGCTAATTAGTGGTTCTTGGTACAGCTCTCAACATGCAGCAGCCCCATCCTGGCCTTCCCTGTGAAGGGGTTCAGCAGAGGTGTCCCCTCAGGTGCTGGAGGCCAAAGCTGTTGCTTGCTCATTTGGGCTGAGAGTGGGGGCAGTTAATTCCCTAGCTCCCATACCGGGGAGCGGGACTGGGTGTGCTTACAGCTTTGTTTTCCCCGTCACAGCTCAAAGCAGCCTATGAGACCCTAAAAAAAGCAACTTTCCCACCCCCTCCACCCAGGGAGCATCCAAAGTATTGAATGGCAAAAGCTGCCTCTTCCAGGTACTCTGAAACCTCCTGGCCGCTGGCTGGGGTGCGGGGCCAATAGCCGCGGGGGGAAGCGAGCTCAGGGCTGCGGCGACTGTGTGTTCGTACGGGGACAGGCATCACATTGGGCAAGAGCAGGAGGCTCAGATTTACATCCAGAGTAAGAGGTGATAATAACAAGACAGACGCTTCCTTGTGACAGATGCTATTATTTCATTGCGTGGCCAGGCAAAGCCCAGCCTCGTTTTATTCCTGCCCACTGACGTCCTCTCTATCACTAAGTCCCAAAGAATGAGCTCAAAGCATATTTAAATCACGCTGCTTGTTTTCTCAAGGGTGATAAATATGTATAGTTTAAAGTATTTGGGGGGGTGGGGCTGGAAGGAATGCCATAGCAAGCATCTGAAAGATTTGGGGCTTTGGGGGTGTCTGGGAGCAGCCAACAAGACCACACTCCAGGGAAATCTCTCCTGGCCCTTCTGCCAAGCCCCACTGGTGTTGGTGCTGTAGAGAGGGACGGTCATGGGAACAGCTTTGGGTTTGGCCCGGGTGCTGGGAAAAACCCGCCTCCCAACCCTGAAGGGGCCAAGGGCTGACCCCCCGGATGAAGCTGGCTGCTTTCGAGTGACTCGCCAGGGCAGCAGCCCAACAGGGGCCAGGCAGAAGCCCGCGAAGGAAGCAAGTGGCCTCCCCAGCATCCCTGTAGGAGAAATGGAGCTTCATCCCCATCCCTCACAAGTACTCTTGCTCAGAAAGTGCAGAAACCAGAAGAGCTTGTTGGCAAACTCCTTTAGGAGGAGAATTTATCCCTGCTCTTGCACTAGTGGGGCCACATAACAAGGGAAGATCTCCCTCCAGATGATGTGTTCCAGGACGATGGTTTGCTGCTCCTGCAGATGCAGCCTCCCCAGCTGCTGGTTCGGGGATACACAGCTCCAGGCTTTCGCAGGGAGCTTGACGCCTGCCCCATCCCCTCACGATGCTGCTCTGTGGATTTGACGACAACGGCTTTGCCCGATGCGTCTCCCCTCGTGCGTGACCCCACCGCTCGTGGGGTGGGGTGGGGGAGTGGGTGTTCGTCTTCCCGAGCGAGCAGCTTTTCGTGGTGGTTAACGAAAGCCCAGCCTGGACGGAGGGACAGCCTGTGCCTGCTGGCAGTCGAAGGTGCTCGATGTCTGGCCAGCCGGGGACCGAAACGTCCCCTCTGACTGTCTTAGGAGGGGAAGGTGTCAAAGGGGTGTTTGTGCGGGACGGGACGAGGGCGCTGGTATTGGGGGGGTGGGTAAGGGAGATGCCTTTAGCCGGTCGGGCAAAGCGCCGGGTGCGCTAGAACCTCTGCTCAAGGCCGGGGCGGGCGGTACGAGCCCCTTCAGAGCAGGGACCGTGCTGGGCAGGGGGATGCACGGCTGGGGGTGAGCTCCGGACGTTGGGGGTGTGCAGCTGGGGCTGGGCTGGAGGAAAAGGGGTCAAATGCCTCTCGCCCGGACCCACTAGTGTCTGGGGGGGGGGTGGGGCGGGGGGGAAGGG
>VXBZ01007320.1:94398-108918 GCA_013399135.1 Heliornis fulica | reverse complement strand
CTTCTCTTCTCCAGGCTGACCCAGCCCAGCTCCCTCAGCCTGTCCTCACAGGGGAGGTGCTCCAGCCCCCTGAGCATCTTCATGGCCTCCTCTGAACCCTCTCCAACAGCCCCACATCTCTCTTGACTTGGGGGCCCCAGCTCTGGATGCAGCACTGCAGATGGGGCCACCCAAGGGCAGAGCAGAGAGGAACAATCCCCTCCCTGTCCCTGCTGGCCACCCCTCTGCTGATGGAGCCCAGAAGTACGAGCTGCCACTGCACACTGCTGGCTCATGGTCAGTTTCTCATCCACCAGGACCCCCAGGTCCTCCTCAGCAGGGCTACTCTCCAGGAGCTTTTCTCCCAGCCTGTGTGTATGTCTGGGATTCCTCCAGCCCAAATGCAAGACTCTACACTTTATGGTATTAAACCTCATGAGGTTCACCTGGTACCCCCTTTCAAGTCCCCTTCTCTTGGCCTCAAAGAGCCCTTTCACCAGGTGAACATGTGGCTTTTCAGAATGCAAAATGCTCTTCCAGACGGCTGTTTCACCCTGCTACTGTTTCACCCTGCTACTGTTTCACCCTGCTGCTGCTTCACCCTGCTGCTGCTTCACCCTGCTGGTGTCACAGCCCCAACACAACCCTACCTGTATAGAAAAGGAAGTAGGAGGCAGCACCCGTGTTCAACCTGACGTATCGAGCGTTCCCGCCCACGTCCAGGCTTCCAGCCGAGCCGATCTGTTTGCCACTTTTTCCTGAATGGATGAAGGTCTTAATCTACACAGGGGATTAAAAGAAGAAAGGAAAGGGGTTAGAGCTGCATTGCACTGTTACTGCTCCAACTCGAGTGTTTTCCAAAGCCTCGAGCGAGCAGCAGCTGTTGGGGAACGGCAGCGGCTGGGATGAAAAGCCTCCTCCTGGTTTTGGAGGTGTGGGCATGAGGCAGATGATCCCTCTGCTCTCAGCATTTCTGCCCGTTTGAAAGCTGTTTCCAGCACAGGCACTTGCCCTGAGGTTTGACTGTCTCTGCCAGCCACCCGCCCTGTGGGCTGGGACCACTCAACAGCCAGCTCCAGCTCTGCTAAGGACAGCCAAGAGCCGTTCGAGCCTTCTGAGCAGAGACAGCAATGGAGAGGATCTAAAGGCAGAAACAAAGCAGCATATGGACACTGGGGAAACTTGGCTTCACATGGCAGCTCTGCTAAATATTTTAAGTGCCCTAATCTACTCCTGCTAAGGCTGACACGAGTCCAGAGGGAAAAAAAAGTGCTGATGGGTTTTGTTATATTTTTTGTGGAGGGTAACAGAATCCACTAAAAGCCTTTCACCCAGGAGAACAAAGAATAAAACCAGGATCAGGCTGAAATGTCTTGGCAAGTCATGGTCTGGGGAGAGCAGTGGATGCTGAGGAAAAAAGAACCATCAGGCCACGGCAAACGGCATCCATGCAAGATGCTGAGTCAGGCAGGATCCCTTCCCTCCTCCTTCAGAGGGAGAGACTGGGAAGGAGCAGGAAATCTGTCACCATCACAGTGAACAGGAGAGTCTGGCAGGTGACACAGGTGACAGAGTTTGCTGGGGAGAATTAAGAACACAGCTGGAGAGCGCATTCACCAGCCCTTCCCAGCCTCCTGCGCTGGGAGGAGACACATTCCAGCTCTTGTGGATCAGCTTCACCTTCACACACTGGTTCAGCAGCTGCCCGGGGACGGTAACAGCCAACAGTAGTCATGCGGTGAGTGAGAACACCCACCGCCTTACTCGCTGCACTGCCTGATGCCTCTACACACTGCTACAGGTGATGTTACCCTGGAGAACCTCCTCTCACCCTGGGTGCCTCAGTGATGAAACCCACAGCAGGTAGGGGTCAAAAAAATGGTGCCACCTCACCCCCCTAACACTGAGACCCTTCAGAATCGAGACCCTTCGGCACCGAGACCCTTCATCAGAGGCTGCTGAAAGCTCACTGCAGTGCCTCCTGAATGTATTCCAGCACAACCTAACATTCAACTTCAGCTCCTGCTAGCAGCAAAACTCATGTGTTCAAGTTCCAAATCTCCCTCCCAACAGGAGCACCTCGTTCCGAGCTCCACTCCAGATCCCTCCATCCTGCGTGTTTTCCCAAAAAAGAACGTTGACAGAGCGCTTGCCAAGTCCGGAGGGAGGAAGGGATTTCATCCCAAGATAGCTAGAGAGGTTAAATGGAAAACAAATCAAGAGGCAGCCTTGCAGAACAGAGGCTACATTCAAACATTTCTTGGCTGCCTAATATTTAAAAGAAAAAAAAAGAAAAAAGTCTTGAGATAACTGGGATAGCAAAAGCAAGGAGGGAAGAGAACAGAAGAGAAACGTAGGAGTCTGAGAGGATAGAATTTCTGATGACTCTGGCAACAATGCCTCGGACAGCAAAAGCCCACTTGTTTCTGGAGTGCTGTGGTATGTGACACAGGGCTCCTGCTCCTCCCAGAAGACCTGCAGGGAACCACAGACCTTCTGTGGGCTTAAGACAGGGTGGACTGCACATGCCGTGCGACTCCAGCACGGCGGTGGATGTTTTAGTATAAAACCACTTTCAGCTGCGTGACTTTGCCCCTCTAAGGAAAAAAAGCAGTTTGTGGAGACAGCAGAGCCACCAAGCAGCTCTTTCACTCAACGAGCCCAAGTCAGAATCAACCAGCGCAGCAACACCGCGTGCAAAGCCGACCACTGGTATCGGAGAGGACAGCGGTGGCACAAAGGCGCCGGCTGTCAGCTGTGCTTTGATCTAGGAGCCAGACCTGTCAGGGCTTGTTCAATTCTGCTTCTCTGAGCAGAGTCCCAGAAAACTGCTGGGTCATCTCGCCTGGGCTCACCCCAAACACAGCCTGGGAATGGGCAGCGAGGGGTGTGATGAAAACAGGGAGGGATTCCCAGGCAGATTTTTTCCTTTTCTTTTTTTTTTTTTTCCTTTTTTAAACCATGAAACACTGGCAGTGGGGTTTGGGAGTACATCTCTGCAGGGTGGGAACTAACCCACCCTGAACCCGCAGCGGCCTCTGGACACTTCCTCCAGGACTAAGAGATCAAAATAAACAACATTCCTGCCATGCCCTGTGGTCTGGCCACTGGGTTTATCACAGTGTCAGAGTGACATACCTTATCTCTTGTAGCAACAAAGATTATCAGGTCCTGAACTCCATCACTATCCACATCTGGAATCACTGACACGGGAGTCAGCACAGTATAATTAGCTCCAAAGTCGCTGGGCTGTCTCCACTGAACCTCTCCTAGAAGACAGAGTTATTGGGAAATGTTCACAGAAGCAGAAGGCTGTGGCATCCAGCCCTTTACAGCAGTCAGTTACCTTCCTCACAGGGCACCTCGCTGTGTTTCAGTATGTCCCAGTACACACAGTAGGTCGAGAAGGAATTCCAGCACAAATGCACCCCAACACCCCAGGTACACAGAACCACTCGCTTTTCTCATGCCTGAGGTTAACAAACTTCCCAGTTATGTTAACAGCATGGAGAATCCTTTCTCATGATCTACAACCTTGCTGCTGCACACTTTGATCTGCACAGACACTTTGAGACCATACAGCAGCAGAGTTGTGACCACAGCGCTGCAGCAGCCCCCGACAAAACCTTTTTCACTGCAGCTTGCCTCCTGCAGAAGATCCAGGCTGGCACAACTCAACCCTAACTCTGCTCACATCCCACCTCTCCCTTGAAGAACACACACAGCGTGTCCAATCTTACTTGTGACTAGAGGAGGCAAATCTTTGGGTTTTAAAAAACCCAGGGTGTATGTCCTGGGTGGGTTTCCCTTCAAGAGCTCTCAGCCAGGTGCTCCTAGAAGACAGATACACCCCTCTACGCCATACACCCCGCCCAGGACCGCTGCCCTCCTTCCATCACTGCCCAGCCGGGTTTGTGGTGGCAGCTGGTGAGGTAGGGGGTGACTGGTGGCAGATTTTCTTTTCAAGGAGGACTTAAGTGACTAGCCAGGTGCTCACCCTCCCCTTCACACAGCATCACACACAGCAGTTATCACTTCAGGAATGCAAAGGAACTGTCTGCTCTTTGTCAGGATGGCAGCTGTACCGAAGGCCAAGGAATTACGACCTGACGCTCTCTGCAATAATTTAAGGCAGGCACTATTTCCAGTAGGATTCCTCCAAAGCTTTTACTGAAACACTGAAAAAAACTCCCTTGGATTTGTTGCTATGGCAACAGATGTGAGGTAGAGGAGTGTCCTTAGGAAATCACCAGCAGGCAAAGAATTTTACCCCCAAAGATGACAAGTAGGCAAAGGAAGGAAATAATTTAACTTTTAAATAACTATATCCAGGCTGCAGCACAGCCCAAAGCCACCACAGCAAGACCAGGCAGACGAGATCTCCATTTCTGTTCTTCACTGGTTAGACAGTGGACATGGTTTTGGAGGAAGCACCTTGCTCTCTGAAAAGAGCAGTAACAACACAAAGGACCTGAGTAGCTTTCACACTCTAACACAACCCACGTGAGCACAAACTGTGGATCCATCCTGTCCCACCAACAGAGACAGAACTGTTCTGTCCAATGTCTACAGAGTGCTTCCGAGAGCCCCAGGTCACAGCAGGAGCAAGGTGACAGAAGCCAAGAGGGAAACCAGACCAGTGCAGATGGCAAATCTAATCCATGTGAAAGGGGTTGGGTTTTGTCATCCACAAGGAATAACAAAGATCAGGACTTGGGCAACAGAGCCCAGCTCTTGCTTCGTGCAGCGGCAGGACACAAGGCAGGACTGCTTCAGGCTGGATGGGGTCCAGACAGAGCCAAGGACTGCGCTCTCCCAGCCTGTGGCTCATGCGCTATCGGAGCTAAAGGCAGGTCCCTTTTACCGAGCAGTCAGAGCCCTCACCCATGTCCCTGCCCACTTCTTCCCTGAAGTCCTGGAAGCTCCCAGCATTCACCACATAGTGGATGTGAGGATACATCCCCTTTGGTTTTCTGAAGCTGTCACTCGATGAAAGAACCAGGGAGCAACAACAAACTGTGACAGGAAACCATCACCCCGTTCTGCTTCTCACTCGCACGCTACCAGACTTTCCTCCCGCCGCACATCCTCTGAGTTCTGGTTTATTTAGTGATGTCTTGCACAGGAGGAATGTCATACACGTGTCACTGAGGTCCCCCACCTGCCACATCCCTCAGGAGACCAGCGAGGACCGGACCTGCTCACAGGGCTCACTGCAGGCTGCTGGGGACACGGAGGAGGAGGAAGGTGTGACCCACTCCTGTCCTCCCCAGGACTGATCGCTGGCCTGGGCTGAGGTGTGACACTCAGCCACACAGACATTTGCTCTGACCCAGAACAGCTAATCTTGAGCTCTTGTGTCCCAGTTTGCTTGGAAGATAGAGGTAGGAATGTTCGATGCCAGACACATGCAACCCTACACTTCCCTTCTTGTTTGCTCATGTCATTAATTCTGGGAATGAAGAAAAAGCAAGACTTAAGTCAAGTGGCTAGGAAAGCACTAACTTGCTCAGCATTTAAAGATCAAACCCGCACCAGACATGTTTAGATGATAATCTGCCCACCTTTCCTTCAATCTTCCTACTGCAGGCAGAGGCTGAGACTTCCGAGCGCCCTGGAGTCTCACCGATCCTCCACCACGGTGAATCATTAACAGCTAAGGATGGTTCTGACACAAGGCTCTTTAGCACAAGGCAGACTTTGCCACTTGAAATACATTTAGCCTATCTCAACACATTTTATTCTGATCTGCCCTCCTAACCCCCAGTAAAAGTCAACTATGCTACGAAACCCCTTTGAACTGACTTAACCGCCAAAGGTATCGGACACGTCAGCATCTGGGTTATCCACTTCTCTATCTGAAGGAACTTTCCATGTCTCACTTTGAATTTACCTGTGGAATGTTTCCTTACTGTGGTGTTGCTGCACCCTGTGGCTTAGTGTGGTCCCTTCTCTCTGTGTTTGTGCCGTCTCTCTACGGCAGCCTCCAGCCCCGTGCCCTTGGATGTGCAGTCACCCTTCCACATCCTGACCGAGAAACAACTGCTCTCCGTTAATAAATAATGTGTCCTAAAGCCTGTTGATGAGGGAAATGGTGCTAAGATATCCCAGCTGGTACAGATTTCCAGCTCTGTGTGTCCACACTCGCATCTATACTGGAAATTAAAAGCCACACCAGATTTTCCTTAGGTTCCTCTGAACTAGACTTGCTGCTATTGCTTCCTCACAACTGCTAGAAATAGTGTGTGAGAGGTTCAACACCAGACACAGAGGATGGGATCCCAGGCATGTTTCCGAGGGAGAACAACCTTTAGTTCAACGTACAGAACCTTTAAAACAGGAAAAATGGTGGGTGATGGTTGTTTTTTTCTCTAATTTCCCCCAAATGGGAATGTATTTTGGGCTTCATCAGCATTGGAGGTTCAAGGCACAACAACCAGCTGGTGGCTGTCCCATTCCTGGAGAAGTCAGACACTCTACCCTCACCCTGTGCTGGGGAAGACAATGACAAATTTCTCCATCTACAGGTTCAGAAATGAAGCAGATTTTCCAGAGGAACCAGACAACATCCTGAACTACCGAAACTGGTGAGTGTTTACCCTCAGTGCTCGTCTTGATGACTTTATGATCACAAATCCCTAAACCTTCCAACTCCTCTGGCCACCAGGCACATGAAAACAACTAAGAAACATTGTTGGTTTGTGTCCAGCCCCTGAGAGTGTAAAGTAACACTCAGCACTAGCGATGGCTTCTCCAATTTCAAAAGCTGCTGAAGAGTTGTTCTTCTAACACAGAGGCTGGCACAAACCACCACAACAGAGTCCAGCCTTTGGAATAGAGAAGCTGAGAGAACAGCCCAGTGAATGGCCCTGGCAAGGTTTTCAAGATAATAAATACCCTGTGCCCATTGTTCGTGTACCAGCGAGTCCTGCCACGCTGTCAAGCCCAGCCTCCGAGGTCTGAAGGTCAGTGGGTGAGGAAGGGAAGAAGCACAGTCCCCTGTACAGCAGCTATACTCTGCTCATCACTCACCTGTCTGCAGGTCAACTGCTGTAAGAGATGTTGGCTTCCCTATGACCAAGCAACCCGGGGTCTCGGCCCCCCCGAGCTGCCTGATGCCACACTCCATCCACTCAATCTCCTCGGCAGCAGGCATCTCCCAGAGAGCTCGGCCATTGGTGCCAGACATGGCAGTCACAAAGGCACATGGAGAAGGCAGACCTGAGGAGAAGAGCCATCAGAAGGAGCACTACAAACACCTGCCTTTGCTGCTCCACACCACCCAAGAGCTGGGACTCCTCCAGCTCCTCTCCCCACCCAGCTCACCTCTCCCAGACCTACAACAGCCTCACTAATCAGAGTGAAAAAAGAAATAACAGCCCTTTTACAACAAGGTTTTCTGTTTCTGGATCAGCTACCTTCATCCAAACAGGATCTGTTGAAGCTGCCGCTGCCGTTGTTGGCTTTGAAAGCAAAGATAACATCTTGCACTTTGTCTTCGTTCGCATCTTCTATAGCGAGGAACCGGTAGGCCACTGTACAAGAGATCAGAAGACAAACACTGGCACTGAGGATTGCCTCACCCAGCAGAAGGGCTGGCTGGAGCACAACCCAAATTCCTAGAGACCTACTCACTGCCTCCATCTCTGACAGTGGAATGCTGCAATAAACCAACTTTTCTGTTAAAAAAAGCCATCTACATGAGTACCAAGGACTGGATGTTAGTGCCAAAGGATTGTTTATATTTGCCATCCCCCAGAGGATTAGTCTTTTTTTAAAGCCAAGCAGCCAGAATTTGAACTACACTGAAGAAATAACAACTCTGGACTTGGTGTGGGGTTGCTATTCCCAAAACACAGAAAAAACCCAAGCAAGCCCCAAGAAACCCATCCCCAGTTATCTTTTCTCTCTCAGTCTCAGCTGAAAGCCGCTCTCTGCAGCTCAGAGCAGCAGAACTGGGCACTTCTACATCAACAGACCAAGTGCTGCCCGGTGCTCCCACCAACCCTGCGTTCAGAGCACAACCAGCACACACCCGCTGTCGCAGAAGCAAACGCCAACCCACCGTGGAGCAGTGCCCAGGCTAAAGAGCCAAAGCAACTCTGCATTTGTGCTATTCGTGGAAAAAATTAAAAAAAATAAAAAAAATTTCTTCTTCTCCCTTTCCTGGTAGCCACAGGGTGAAGTTTGAGAGTCATACTGCCAGAGAGAATGCCTACCTGTCCCCAAACCGCAGCTCAAACTTCGAGGGAGCATTTTTACAGCCCAGACTTCAACAAACATGTATTCCCAGATATCCTTCCCCATTTATTTCCCACCCCCCCGAAACGTGCCCAGCCTGCCACCTTGTTAGCGCTTCAGAGCGGCATCTAATTTCTCCATGAGATCCTGTAAACACCTCCTGGAAGGCCACTCCAATTATGATGGGCCACTGCTTATCCAGGTCAGGTATTGAGAACTCTCGCTCCCAAGGGCAGCATCCCTGCGGGCCCCGCTCCAAGCACGCTCAGGTAGCGCTCCCCACGCTTCGAACTCGGGGCACGTAAAGGACAAGGACCGTTGTGAGTGTTTACTGTGCTACAGCAAGCTCACCTGCGTTGTCGTAGTTTTGGAACCATGTTCTTTCTGAAACCGGCCTCTCTGGGCACGGGATGATGAATGAGAAAGCAAACACAATGATGAGGCACAGAAATAATGAGATGAAGAAGGCGGCGGTGCGCCACCGCGATAGCCGGGACAGTCGTGACGACTGCTTGGTGATGATTCTTCTCTCCACAGAGTTTTCATGGTTCTCTTGAGCTTTTGAATCCTCAGTCTTCAGTGGGTGGATCTCAGCTTCCGAGTCTTTGTTATCCATCGCTCACTCATCGATGTTCAGGCACCCTTCTCCCCCCTCACCTGCGACAATGGAAAGAGCAGGTACAATAGATTTGGGAATACATCAAAAAACCCAACAAAACTCTTCTGTGATTACCTGATACACACGCTGGGAACACTGAACAGGTGGGTCAGCAAACCAGTGTCCTGTGATGGAGCCGGATACAAAGCACCGATGGGACAGAGGAAAGAGGGGACACCGTGGGATGGAGGAATAGCACCATTGCTCCTTCAGAGGAGGAAATCAGCTGTGCCGGACACGGACAAAGGCGGCTACAGCCTCTACACCAAATGGACTGACCAGTCCACAGGTCTCCCTCACAAAAATAAACAACAAAAGCTTCTGTTTGCTGCACCTCCCATGTATGTCAGTCTGACTCCCGTCCAGAGAGGTGAAAGGAAACACTCGTGACCTTTACATCCCACCGTACGGCTGGTCCCTGCTGTAATGAGCACTTGAGCTTCCCCGGGAGACAGCGAGAGAAACAAACACCAGCATGTTCTGCACAGGAACAGGGCAAAGCTATTCAATACCATCTCAGGTGAGAAACCACCTGGTCTGTTCAGCAGCCCAGCCCTGTGGAAGGCAGGAGAGGGACTGCTGCCCTCCCCAGAGGGAAAGGAGGGCATGAGCCGAGACTAACATCAGGCAGAGTGGGTTTAGAGCAGAATGGAAGAGCTAACAGCTCCTATCTCAGTTTCACCTGCTGTAAATCAAACTCAAGCTCCAGGAACAGAGGGGTTCTGTGCAAGTCCTGTCAGAGAAAGGGGGGGAAAAGAAGCCCTAGTCTGCTACGGAAGTTGCTATAGCTCATAGCAACAATAATAACCCATTTCGTGTCTTCAAAAAACATAGCGGAAGGGAAGAAATAAAGAATAACACATTCCGACAGCCCTGGAAAAAACTGCATGACAGTGTCACAAGAAGTTATATCAGAGCAAATAAACATGACAGCCGAGCCAACTTTCCATGAGCGTGCCCCAGCAGTCACGTGCCCGGACTGTCCATGCAGCAATGTACTTCCCTGGCAGAGAACAGCTTAAGCTCAGTCCCGACAGCGAGCTTGGGCTTCCAACTCCAGCAGCTGGACTTGCTACGTGAGTTCATTTACAGGTTCAAAGAAACACACGCTGGGAGTCTCCCTGTGGGAGCCCCAGAGTCACCCTTGGGAGCCCCAGAGGTCTCACCCTCCCCAGGCTTGTCCCTGTCCCACTGCAGGGAAGAGCGTCAGGGGCCTCTCCCTGGTACGAATCGCAGCGGGACAGACCCGCGGCGAGGCCGGGCTGAGCAGACAGCCTGGCGTGCTGCTGCCAATCCCCAGCTAACCCCAGCGCCTGCTGGACTTATAAGGCTGGAGCTGGGAAGCGCTTACGCCAACCCAGACACTCGGGCACTTCTCCTACAACAGCACATCGAGTACAAGATCTCGTTCTGGACAATTTAATTCGAGCTGCACAATACCATGCAAATGGAGTTAAATCAATAATGTACAAGTTGTCCCTTATCCCAAAGATCTTACTCCAGAGACCTCACCTGCCTTTCCCATCATTGTGCCAGCAACACCAGAGACATCTTCACCATGAGGATGGCTGGTTCCAGACCAACCACAGGCACCAGACAAGGGCAGAAGAGCTTCAGAGGGAAGGGAGAAGAAAAGGAGGAGCTGTGCACCCAGCCTTGCCCCAACACAGCTGCCCAGCTGAGCACCTGCCTCCAGCAGGTTCAAGGTACAAGGCTCCAGGCACAGGCTGAGCAAACGATTCACCGGAGAGGAGCCACCGCTGTCGCCGCGACAGGGAACGGTCGCAGGAGCAGGTTATGTGGGCACCCTTGACACTGGGCAGATGGCTCGAGAGCCTCTGGTGTGCTCAGCTCTGGGGACAGATGGATCTTCTCAAATGCTGTGGTGACCAGCATGCACAGCACAGGGCCCCAGAGCAGCTCTCTGGGACACTCCCAGGACGCAGCCAAGTGCCTCAGCACCCACAAGATCTCCTGAGAACCAGGGCCAGGTTTCTCCCCTCTGGGTTCCAAAGGGGCCACCATCTCAATGCGGTACGGAAGGCGTATTTTCATGACTCACTACAAATCACACCACTGTCATCTAACTGGGATGAGAACAATAAAAAAGCAGTAATTATCCTGACAACCCCAGCAATTCCCCTTCCTCTGCAGCCATGACCCCCAGAGCCAGCGATCACAAAGAGCCCTCACTGCCTTTAAAGCGATCCTTTCTCTCGCCTGCCAGGGTTTGAATAACGCCCTCCACACCCCTGCCAGAGCAGAGGCAGTGCCAGAACAGCGACCACAAAGGTCACCGGCAAAGACTGGAACAATGCAGGAAATCCCATCGCCCGCCGCTGCCAAAGCACATGCTGGCAGCATGCAAAACGGTCTGAGCTCGGAGCAACAAAGAAATCTGCTAATCAGTTTAATTAAGACAAGCGAAAAATGGTAAGTGCGCGTTTCAGATGATGTTATGTCCTCTAGCAGCCAGCCTTTTGTCTCCTGCTGGTAAAGGGCACAGAATAATTCACTGGGAAGTTTAGCACATCCAGGCACCTTGCAAGGAAATATGCAGCACCAGGATCGTGCGCCGCTGCATTATTAACGCATGCTGTGTGCGCTAGAGCTCGTCGCGAGCACCGGATCTCTGCTTGGTGATGATGGGAGGCTTTGCCGTGAGAAAACGCCCGAGAAAGTCTTCATGGAAAAGGAAATGATCAAAACCTGCACATGCCACACCTGAACAGAGCCCAGACTGCCCCAGGAGTGCTGCAGTACAGCCAGGATCTGCATCGCTTCTATCACTCCCCTGGCTTTAAAGGTGACTCACCGTCAGCAAGGGGATGAGCTGGGAAGCCCCAGATCAAAGCCGAGGAGGAGTGATGGAAGAACATGGAAGAACACCTCTCACCAGCAAGGAGACTAGCTGGAAAGTCCTGGATCAAAGCCAAAGAGGAGCTATGGAAGAACATGGAATAACACCTCTCACCAGCAAGGGGATGAGCTGGGAAGCCCCAGATCAAAGCTGAGGAGGAGCGATGGAAGAACATGGAAGAACACCTCTCACCAGCAAAGGGATGAGCTGGGAAGCCCTGGATCAAAGCCAAGGAGGAGCTATGGAAGAACACCTCTCACCAGCAAGAGGATGAGCTGGGAAGCCCCAGATCAAAGCTAAGGAGGAGCTATGGAAGAACATGGAAGAACACTTCTCACCAGCAAGGGGACGAGCTGGGAAGCCCCGGATCAAAGCCAAGGAGGAGCGATGGAAGAACACCCCTTCCTGCCCCACAGCAACAATGCTGCGCTCAGCGCAAACACCCGGTGCTCAGCTTTACTCACCTTCGCAGGGAACCGTCTCTCCTCACCTCCCGAAGCTGTGGCACGGACTGACAGACCTGAACCGAATCAAACCAGAGAAACTCGTGCAGCAAGCAGCTAGTGCCAAGCCACAGGTAAATCCGAGACAAACCGGCGTCGTTACCAGCCTGCTCAAGCCTTTGAAGTATCAACGTAATGGAAGGTTTAACACATTTTCCACCCCTAAAACACGAAACCATTTGTAATCTCACCAGGCACCAGTCCTTGCTGGAAAATTCACAGCAGTGCACCGTAACTTTGGTCTGATGCTCAGTGAGTTCGTGCCTTACACAGAAGGCTGAGCTCAGGGTCTGACCTGTGTTTTGGGACCCCACACACGGCCGTCAGGGGTTCTGTTCAGGGCTGGGTCTGTTTCAACCACCTCCCAGGTCTCCTCTCGTCAGCCAGCAGTGGCTAAAGCCCAAAGCTGCAATCAGTAATGACAAAAGAGCTTCTGCATTTTGCTCTGAGTAATACACAAGGCTGCCTTCGCGGCTGCCTCCCATGCGCGGTCTGTCCCATCCTGACCTGCTGTGACACCAAGGCATTAACGGGTCACTTTGTCCCCCTTGCCACAGTCCCACTCACATCAGGCTCCAGCCACAAGGAAACAAGGGGTAATATTTTCCCCAAAGGAGATTTTCCCTTCCAAACACACCCACGCTGCATGCAGCTCCTTACTCCTCCTCGACAGAACACCACAGCCATGAGCTGGCAGGAACAACTACCCCAAGGAGACCTTCCCCTTCGAAGGTTGGGGTACCTCTGCTCCTGCTCACATCCTTACAGCCTTTGTACAGGCACAGCTTGTACCCCACACCGCCCCAAAAGCGACATGGACACCCAGCTCAGAGGAACACTCACATTCTCCTGCTACACCTGTCCTGCACCCTCACGCTCAGTGCTAACACAGGTCTCAAAGCCTTGGGCACGTCTGAAACAACACTGAGTCCCTCTGGAGCAGGCACAACACATTCCACAGAGCACTCGCAGCGAGCCGAGCAGAAACCCCTCTGAGCACAAGCAAAGGCCACCTCAGGAGGTGGAACATGTGTCACTTGCAGGAGGCAAGTCCTCTTTCCTGGGGCTGTTGTTGCTATGCTCAGGGTTCAAGCAGGGAGACTCCATCTGTTTGCAAAGAGCAAACCACAACCCAGTACTTCTTCCAGGAGAGTGATGGGAAGAGCAAAGCTCCCCAGTGTGAAGAGCAGTATTAAAGCCGCGTGGAACTGATGACAGATCAGGCTGTAATGACCACCAGGCAGCAGAAACACATGCCACCTGTCCCCCAAGTCCTGGCAGTTCCACTGGATCCAAGTGTTTCAGTGAGTTTTTGAATCTCTCGCCTCAGAGACATCCATACCTCATCCCTGGGGCTTGCCCTGCTCACATCAGAAGCACAGTGGCTTCTCTGCACCAGATTTAGCATGACAGGAACTCTGAAGAGATCATGGTTTAGGAGAGACTGGTTGTTTCACACATTTATTAAAAGACAAAAAGAAAGCAGTTTTTAAGACGAGCACTTGTTCCACCAGTCACAAACTCCACGCTGCTCACTGGGTCCCCCCTGCTCAGCCCAGCCAGGTTTGTGGCAGCATGTAGCCCTCCCCCCATGAAGGGGACCCACCGCTATCCCCACCAGCTATCGCCAAGAAAAACCTCTTTTCTCTCTCCCCAGAAACAGAATTTATTTTCTACACTCCTACACACAGAGAGAGGAAAGTTCATTCACTGGCCATCCCACCCACAGAGGGAACACCCTGTGGAGCCTCTTGGCTTCCAGCTCCACAGGCAGCCCCTCCAACAGGGCCTGATCCTGCCCTGGGAGCGGTGGGTGGACTGGCTTCAGCCCTACTGAGCTGTCCTCCCAAGAGGGCAGCCTGCCCCTCTGCATGAAGCCCTGGGCCCGCACCAGTCACTGAAGATGACTTTCCAAAATAAGGAAAAAAAAGTTGAAAAGCAATCACAACCCAAGACATTTGTCTTTTTGTACCTGCAAGACACGTTCTAGATCAGATGGGGCATACGGCCTGGAACTGTGAGGTCCCTGGGGGAAGCGCCGAGGGCTGCACAGTGAGGGCAGTTTTGGGGTGACCAGAGCACAGCCCCACACTCCGGAGCGCCGGGTAAGCGTCTCCCCAGCCTCCCACACATGCTGTCGGGCACACGGAATACACCTGCTTAACTCGCAGGGCGAATGGGAGCAGCCCCCGGGCAGAGCCCCCAGCGGCTCCAGGGGGATTTAATCCTTTCCCCGGCTCCCGGGCACGGTTTCGGGCGACTCTGGGGTTGCTGGAGGC
>VXBZ01007320.1:75648-93825 GCA_013399135.1 Heliornis fulica | reverse complement strand
GCCGGCCTGCGGGGAGCCGTGAGGAGCCGAGCCGTCCCGCACCAGCCCCCGAGTGGCGCCCGGCTGGGCTGGCGGCATGGCTTTACTCACGGGGTGCTCCCGAGGTGCCCGTCCTCGGGGTCTCGCCTGTGGCTGGCGCAGCAAGGCGGCCTTCCTCCCCTAGCGCAAAATAAACCCAGTTACAAATAAGCTAGTTACAATATGCGACCCCCTCCCTCGCCTGCCAGGACACAGCGGGTGGACAGGCCCAGGAGAAGCGGCACACACAGGGCACTGCTTTCCTTGCCTGGCTCCGTGCGGAGTCACCTCTGTTGCTCGGCCAAGTTCTGCCTGACTGGCCACTAAAAAACACACACTGAAGCTTTTCTGGCAAACCAGAGAACTGTGGGGAGAGCTCTGACCCTGCAGTGCACGGAAAGAGGCAGAGCAGCTGGCACACTCCTCAAGGGAGAGAAATAACCATCAGGTTTTCCACCATTTGGTGGAACATCAAGCTCGAGCCCAATCCAGAAATGGGCTCCAGCTGCTCTGGTCACCTTCACAAAGACAAAAAGCTTCTGTAACAGGCAGATCAGTGTCAAATGTTGTCCATCTTAACCGGAATAGTGAGGCTACACTCAAATGCTGGAGACATAAAGTGAGGTGGCTAAGCACTAAATAGGAAAAAAAAAAAAAAAAGAAACCAACCCCAAAAACACATCTGAATTTCTTTTAGCATATATAAACAGAAGGAAAAGGTAACTGAGTGAGAACCAGTGCTACTGGTGTGCTCACAAAGGGTCAGGCAGATTTTTTGGAAAGGGCCAAAGCGTTAACAAAGGTCACAGCGCGCCGGTGTCCAACCGCCGCGTTCGCTGGGTGAGGACAAACACAGTGTGTCAACCACTGGCCTGAACTGAAAGCGATCCGTCCAGATTTATTTATTCCTACTAAAAGAAAATCCTGTTAACAGTACGTAACTCGGTGTCTCTACAAACTCACAGCTATCTGCCAAACAATAGAAATTCCAAACTACAAAAGATGAGTTGTATTCAGTAAATATAAATGGGGGATCTCGGCTTTGTGTAGAATGTTTGTCAGACTATTTACAGTGCCACACAGATCGTTTGAGTTCAGATCTCGCCAGCTTCTCTCTCTTCTGATCTCTTGGAACGAGATTTGCCATTTGTGCTCTCGTGCCGCCTCTCAGAAGAGCTCTTCTCTTTTCTCTCTCTGTCTCGTGACTTTTCTCTTGAAGATCGATCTCTAGAGGATCTGAAGTACAAAGTAAACCGTCGCTATGAGCTTCACGGCTGAGAACTTTTCAAGCGCACATAACATGACACGGTCTGTCCCTAACAGGGCTGCGGCCTAACCCATGTTCCTCACAGAAACAGGCCCTGGCACTGCGATGTCCAGAGCGTCATCCCTCAAGACACCGACTGGTCCCCCTGTGAGCTCTGCGTCAGACGCCGAGCGCGTGGCGCTGCTCCCTCCTGACAGCGATCCTTTCAGCTGCTGCCACAGGGGCTCGCTCAGCCCTTCCCCAGGCCCTTCCCAGTTACAGGCCATACAGAAGTGCTGCACTTCCTTCCTCCTCTGTCCCTCAGCTCTGTCTGTGACTTCCAGAGCATTTTTTTTCCTCTCTGCTCTAAGCTAGTGGCTTCCCGCTCCGCTGCTCTGAATACCAACTGTATTCTTTGGATTCAAGCACTTGCTCAGCCCTGGGCTTTTCTTTCACACCCCGACAAGCGCTGTCCTAAAAAAAAGCCTGTGTTTAAAGTTGGGATGACACACACTTAGATTCACAGACCACAACACTTGCAAATCCTTTCACAGCTACAGATTTCAGTGGCACTTGAATGGCATCATTGGCCCATGCAGAATTACGTGGAGGGCTGCCTGTTATGCTCCCATTTTCTTGTGGGATTCACGACAGCCTCTCGACCAGCAGCCACCTAAAAGTGCCAATCCTGAATGAGCTCCAGCAGCCCACAATGCCTCGGAGCTGGACAGTGGCTTTCACAGACCCAGACCATTTTACTCTAGGGCTCTGTACACAGGTTTTTCTTTATAGTTGCATGAAGAGGAGCTGGCAGGTACCTTAAAGGTTCCAGCTGTCTCTCCTGCCAACTGCAAGGTTTGGATATACCGCCCTATTGTTGTACTCAAACCTTACAGCTCTCTGTACCACAGGAGCAGTTTCATTTCCACTGAACTGTGACATTTAAACTAGAAAGACAACACGAGCGAGTCTGATGACATTAACTCCTGCCCTATTCCCACAATCTCCTACCCAGAGATTTCTGGGTATGACCAGCTCTCCGTTTCTAGAAGAGAAACCTCAGACCAGCAGAACCTGAATGCAGGTTCTGTCTCAAGGTGAAAACAGAAGCTACACTCTTTCAGGGAACAGGGCTCTTCCATCTGTTCTCTCAGTTGTGTTTTATTTTCTTAAAGTGCTCCTGGTCTCTCCCCAGTTGTTGGAAAACTCTGGGGAAGCACATCAGCTAGCCAATCCCCCTGCAACCTCGATGGGCTGGTTCAAACGTGTTCAAGGTTTTCGAAGTAATCCCTTACCTGCTCTTTAGTAATAGTTATTACAGGGTCTTCCTCACTTCCTAATTGTCCAAACTTCTTTTCTTTATTTTTCATGTTCAAGACAGATTTAAAAAAGGACTTTAGTATCTCAGCCATTGGAGAATCAACAGTATTCACAACCCCCCTCCATTATCAATGGACTTTTTTCAGACCGTTATTTCCCTCCCCTTCATCAGGTACCTTTAAAACCTGTTCTCATCCCCTTAGCTCAAGGGACACAAGGGACACAACAGTAGGTTTGGACTAGAGAAGTGGTGCCTTAGGTGAAACAGTGCGAGCACATTCCGCTACCCATTTGGAGCATTAAAAAAAGAGCCAGCTCTAACTTCAACAAGCTCCTGGTGACAGACTGGCTCCTGGGCTTAGAAGGGCTGTAAGGAAACAAAGATTCCTTTCCATTTTGCAAATACCCCTCCAGATGCTTGCCTCATCCTTCCTCCACCACAGCAGGCATCCTGCTACATTTCAGGAGAGCCTTAAAGCTCTTCTTCAGAGTCCAGCGCTCCTCACGAGTGGCAGAGGAGCTGCTATGCTCCTATCAGCTGCCACTTCCCCATTCCCTCTACTGCAGGTCCTTAAAGAAGCATCTCTCCCTCGACAGCCTTCTTACTCTAACAGAAGGCTTCCCCCAGGTCACAAATCATGTTTCCTTCCCCATGGCAGCACCGAGAGAAAGAGGCTAGGAAGCAGAAGGTAACCAGAAATGTAAAAGTTAAAACTGCCTCTCTGTGACTTGGCTTTACAGGCCTGGGAGGGTCAGGTTAGCTCACACTGGCCCTGGTGCTGCTGCTCAGCCCTGCAAACCAGAGAACTAGTTCTATCTCCTAGACTTTCATGCCAGGATCTCGCTGGACAGCTGCTGCCAGGCTGCTCTCATGTGGGACCATTACAGCAGCCGCTGGGAACTCCTGCTTTGGCCTGGGAGCTGCTGCTGGTAACCCGAGAAACCCAGTGCACTCCTGACTGCTCTAAGGGGCCGGGGCTCACTGCGAGGCCAAGGGCTCCCCTTGCCAGACACACTCATGTCAGGAATACATACTTGTGTTTTGAACTCCTGTCTCTGGACCCCCGTCGGTGACCTCTGCTGTGGCTGCGGGAACGGCTCCGGTGGCGCCTGTTTCGGTCTCGGGACCGGGAGCGAGACTTCCGCCGTTCACGGGAAGCTGATCTCGAGCGTCTTCGCCTCCTGTCCCGAGACCGTGATCTGAAGAGAACACAGATGGCCTCAGGCTCCGGAGACGGACCGGTACATCACATCTGTACACCTGAGCCCATCTCTCGGGCATTCCCAAGTAACTCATACCCAGAGCACCGCATTCACCCCCAACACAGAGGGCACGTCATCTCCCTCCCAGGCCTCTGTGGACCTTTGAGTACCTCCTGGGTGTGTTTGAGTTGCTGGGCAGCTTATATAAAAAGCCCTGCTCGAGGCATCGGCATGTGCTGGGCAGCTTAAAGCAGGGCTCACCCACTGTGCCTCGCTCAGAGCAAGGCCTGTCCGAGCAGAAGGGAGACCAAAGCAAGTGGAACGTGGTAGTACCACAACCCATACAGCCATCGGCCAAAGGAAAACCCCCCTTACGAAAGTACCGTGTTTTAGAAGCAGATTTGTCTTAATCTGCTCTAAAAACAGACCAGTGGATGCCAGCATATGCAGAGAGTGGTAAGGAAGATCTCCAGGTAGGCAACCACTGAGGGAAGGCAAGGTCTTCACAGAGACGTGGGGGCTCTAACCGCCAGTCTCTCTGGTTTTATGCCTGAGGCATTACGTATGTAACTGACACGTTTCAGACATCACATGTTACTGAGAAAAGACATCAAGCAGGTTCTTAGGCTCATACTCTGGAGCACACAGCACCATCCTAACCGGGCTAGCCAGCACCCGCTCCCTATCCCAAAGGGTGGTGTGAAGCTGCACAGCACCGCTCAAGTGCCCCCGCAGCACTTCCCATCCCTTTCAGGGAGCAAAGAGACCGGAGCACCGAGTGAACTCCATCTGTGAGACCCAGGAAAAACCTCAGCAGCCAGATAAAACATGAGCAGGTATCTGGGGGGAACTTCAGGAGAACTGCATACTCACCTTCGACGATCTCTATTTCTCGATCCAGACCTAGAAAGAAGAGTTAAGGAAGAGAAGGTACGATACAGTCAGTGGGTTTTCAGTGAAACGACCTGTTCACCCCAGAGCTCTTCCCAGGAACACAACACTCCCCTACACAGTATGTCAGTTAAAAACTTGCCATAAAACCATTAAAACATTTCATTATCTTCAATCTGAGGGATGGGAATGGTGAGAATTTTCAAAAAAAACCCAAAGAACTTTGTAGAAACACTGACTTCTACATGCAGAAATTCTCATCAGAACAGAAGAGGGAAACAGACCAGTTCAGGCTCTGTTAGCCACTGCAGAAAACCTGTGGTGGTTTCACCCTGGCTGGAGGCCAGACTCCCACCAAAGTCACTCTATTACTCCCCTCTGAGCTGGATTTCCAACTTCAGGCTTGCCACGAGCATTTGCTACACACACTTTACCCTCTGCAGTCTGACATCAACTAGACCAACTCTCCACATTTCCAAGAGAAAGTGCCGCTCTCCAATCAGAAGGATTCTTGACAGCTTTCTAATTTTGGGGCCTCTGATGTAAGTGCATATTTAAAAAGTTTTAATACAGAGAAAATAGAAGATTTTCTCACTCATTTACTTAAACTTAGACAGAAATTTGCATCGGTTATGTTTTTTATTGTTTGCTAAAGATGAGCTAGAGAAAAATGAGGCAGACACAAGGCAGAACTATCACTGAAAAGTAAATGAGATAAGCATAAAATGCTTCATCCTGGACTTAGGAAGCAACTGGAATACAATTGTCCAGGCCTTGCTGTTTTGTCACACCATCGTGGCTTCAGAGCCCAGCTATGGCACTCTAACCTCCATGCAGCAGGCATGAGCTTTTGATGGTCTGTAAGTACCATCACCATTACTCATCACCACTTAAAATACTCCTCCATGGGAAGGGTACACCCTCTCTTTGCCCACAGCCACAGTTCAGAGCCAGCCTACACCAAAGCCTCACGCACTGAATGGTCTCTCTGCTTTAACTGAGACACAGATGGTCTCCTTGTTCAGTGATGTAGGGAGTGACCCTTGGAAGCGCTGCGTCTCCCCGCTGCGTCCGGACTCAGCTGTTGCAGTTACACAGGCACAGAGCTCTCCCGACACTTCACATCACATATCACATAATATCAGGAGTTGGAAGGGACCTCGAATAATCATCTAGTCCAACCCCTCTGCCCAAGCAGGATCATCTAGATTAGATCACACAGGAACGTGTTCAGATTAGTCTAGAATGTCTCCAGAGGAGACTCCACAACCTCTCTGTCCTGTCCCAGGGCTCTGTCACCCTCACAGTGAAAAAGTTCCTCCTTATATTAAGATGGAACTTTCTATGTTCCAGTTTGGAACCATTTCCCCTTGTTCTATCACTAGCCATCACTGAGAAGAGCCTGGATCGATCCTCCTGACACTCACCCTTTACATATTTCTAGATGTTAATGAGGTCACCCCTCAGTCTCCTCTTCTCCAAGCAGAAGAGACCCAGCTCCCTCAGCAGACACGGCTGCAAGCTACACACTTCAAAAAGTGAGGGGGAAGCATCTAGTTCAGTAACACAACTTACCATACGTGGCCAAGACAAGGTTTAAGAGGATCGATGTGTGCTGGCATCCCTTCACAATTAAATGGGATGGGTAATCACGGGAGAAAAGACAAAAAAAATCCCCAAATTTAGGAAGGAATTTGGGCTGAAGGACTGTAAACAAGGTGGAGCTGCAATTGGAGTCAGGCAAACAAACCACACACTGAGGCAACACATGAGACAACCAGATGAAAGCAAAGCTGATGAACCAGGAGAGCAAGGCAGTAAGCACACACCTCCCTCTCCACGTACTGAACCTGACGGAGTGGCAGGACCTCCCGCCGACGCCTGGCAGGCAGCCCACGTGTTGGGGTTGTTTTTGTGGTGGTTGTAATTACTCCAAGTTCTTAATGTTCTTTTCCTCCTGATCCCTTTATTCTGAATCACCAGCGCACGCAGCCACACAACCCCATTCCGCATCTCCTGAAAAACTCAGCTGCCCTTCCACACCAAGCGGCAGCCTGGCAGCCTGCACAAGGAACTCCCAACAGTCGCTCCCTCGCTTGACTGCAGGAGTTCAGGAGACAAAGCAGCGCTTTCCTGACCAGCTGCAATCAGCATAGCCATTGAGGTTGAAAAAGACCTCCAAGATCATCTAGTTCAACCATCCCCCTACCACCTACATTACTCACTAATCCACATCCCTAAGTACCGCATCCAACCTTTCCTTAAACATCCCGAAGTGACTCCACCACCTCTCCAGACAACCCATTCTGGTGATGGACAACCCATTCTGGTGATGGACAACTCTTTCAGTGAAGAAACCTTTCCTGATATCTAACCTCAATCTCCCCTGGTGCAGTTTGTGACCATTTCCTGTCATCCTATTGCTTGTTACCCCACAGAAGAGACCGACCCCACCTCTCTATACCCTCCTTGCAGGTGATAAGGTGATAGGCAGTGATAATGTCTCCCCTCTGCCTCCTTTTCTCTAGGTTAAACAGCCCCAGCTCCCTCAGCTGCTCCTTATAGGACTTGTGCTCCAGACCCTTCATTAGCTCCCTCAGCTGCTCCTCAGAGGACTTGAGCTCCAGACCCTTCCCCAGCTTTGGGGTTGCCCTTCTCTGGACATGCTCCAGCATCTCAACATGTTTCATATAACAGGGGACAGTGGCAGACCGATGTCCAGAGCAGTGAGAGGCTGAGCATATTTGTTGTTCTTTCTCCTGCTCTTCTGTCCCTGCACGGCAGAGGCTGTGTGCTGAGTTTTGCTACCTGCCTTGTGCCCGTCTCAGATGAAGGAAATCCATCTGGCAACTCCACCTAGACTGGTTTGAGGTGTACTCAGGAATAAATATTGAGCAAATACCAAAGTCTGTGCTTCCAAGTGTGCCACCAGGGAATCTCAGCCCTCAAGAACAACCTGGGTAGCCAGCAGTCACCAGCAACACCAACCAGCACTGGACTGGTATTTACCTGTCACAAGAGGCAACAACTCAGCTTGCTCATTCCTCTGTGGAAACCATAGTTGGAAAAAGGATGAGGGCTGAGAGCCAGAGTTCCACAATGTTTCCACAGGATGTCAGGAAGACTCCCCAGCATCCAGTGGTACTTTCTGTTACAAAGTTTAACACTGTGATGATGCTGTATATGAAGGTATGACAAGAGGTACAAAGGAAATAAATTTTCTGTGGTTCACATGAAGTCTCAAGCTCTGGTTAAGAGGCAGCAGAAGCCATCAATGCATGGTGCTACACAGCTCCCAGCAAAGAAGATGCTGAGAAATCTGGGCTCTACTCCCAGTTCTGACACCGAGAGCCCACTAGGAAAACTATTTTCCTTCTTTAGGTCAAGTTCTCTTTTTGGAGAGGCAAATACTTTGATGTCATTTGCATGTCATTCCTGGCTTCTTCTTAATAGCTTCTCTTTGGTACCTGACCCGAGGAGCTGCAGCTGCCTCCACACAGAGTGAGAGCAATCTCTGGCCACGGTCTTCAAGCAATGACATGTACAGAACTGTCAAGAACTCTTGACTTCAGGCCAACCCAATGCAGTTTTTCCATACTTAAAGCACTAAATAAACATTACAAAGTGGTCTTCAAACCCCCTCATCAGATACATCCATATCCAAGCTACTTGTGAACACATGAGGCTCAAGGACTGAGTGGTGGCTTTGGTCTGGGTTTTGTTTCAGTTTCTTTTTTAAGCCACAAACACAAACCCACAGACATGGTCCAGGAGGAACAAAGCAGCATTTTAGGGAGACAAAGACTAAGAGATCAAGAGGACTCTTCTGGAGGGCAACTCTGCTGTACAGTTTTCACACAGAAATGACCTCCAGGAAGAAAAGGACCCGTGGACATCATGGGCAGGTTAGATGTGGTCCTACCAGGGGTCAGAGAACTCCTGCCATGAAGCAGCTGCATGGGAAGATGCTGCTTGTTTCACTTCCATCTTTCTGGCCACAGCAAGAACATACATCAGTCCCTTATGATTAACTCCTGCTCTCCTCAGCCAGTCCCAGGTTCTGCAGCTCCCAGGCACAACTGTGTTACTGCCAACCCTGCAGTTGGATGCAGGAAAGCTGCGGGGCTCTACACAAAGTGCTGCACCTCAGGAGAAAGCTGCAGCATGAACTGGCATTTCATGAGGCACCAGGTAATCCACAGGGAGAGCACACCACATAAAACACCCCAACTGCATCACAGACTGGGACTCATGCCTCTGCCATACCCCAAACCCACCAAGCTGCTTCGACTGGCACTGATGTGCACCCAGAAGCCAGCACCATCTTACTGCAGCCTGGCATGTCATATGCCTCGGACACGGATGTCACCCTTCGGCTAACAACTAGGGCCCAAACCAGCTTTCCACAGGCAGAAAGGTTGGGGGTTTTGACCCAAGAAGAGGAGAAACACATGAGGTAGCTGGGGAGATGCTGTGATGATGAGAAGAACATTCCTACTCAGCCACTTCCTCTGCAATAACCACCCGCTCTGCACCAGGCTGCTGACCAGAGCCCTCTACACAGGTGATGCCTGTGAAGAAGAAACAGTTTTTCCACTCCAGCTGTCCAGTGGTTGAGGAACCTGTGGCCCTGAGTACATCATCACCACCACTCCTGCTGCTCAGGGATTATACACCAGTGAGCAGAAGGTGATACATATGGCCACCAGAAGTATCATTCCTCAGGATCTCCCTGGAAGTTCTCCACAACTGTGCTAAAAGCACCTCATTTACTGTGGAAAAGTTTCTGAGGGGGACAGGCAGCTCACCATCTTCCTCCCTGGGACCAGCTCCATTCTGCTGCCCCATCCTAAGAGGGGGGAGGGCTGTCCAGGGAATGTCTGCACCATTAGTACCAAGTGAGCAGAACTAGCACTCCCTGATCTTCAGCTTGCCCACTCAGCAGCACTTGATGAGGACATTTTGTCCAGATTCAGATGCCCAAAGGTGGGGACTAGACCAATATAAGCCTGAAGACAAGAGGAGCTCACATCTCTTGGGTACACAGTGGAGGTTAAAGCAATATCGTACAATCACTCCAAGGTGGGGGGTTGTGTGGTTGTTTTCATCCTGCACTGAATGCCAGGTTGCTCACACAGTACCCAAACCACTGCCAGCAGCAGAACAGCTCTCCCACAACACTCTCATACAAGAAACTAAACTACTCCAAAACCAATTTTACAAACCAGTTACCAGCTTCCACTTACCGCCTGCCCATTCTCTCCTCACGTTCTCTCTCCTCTCTCCGTCTCAAACGATCCTGGTTTCTCTTCTCTTGCTTTTCTGCCACAGTTTTCTAGAAAAGAAAATAAAATTAAAGTTCCCATTGCTTGTCAGCCAAACAGTAACAGGTCAGAGTGCACTGCATGGAGGCTACTTGGGTCATAAGGCAAGGAACCGTTTCACTGCACTCCACATGCTGTTGAACAGCTCTTATCAAAGGTCTTATTTTCCTCACAACATCACTAACGTACATCAGAGCAAGAAATGCCATGCCCTACTCCACTCTGAGTGCTCATGCTCTCAGAGACAGGGACTGTCTCACCACAAGTGTACACAACAGACAACAGAACTCTGCTCTGGCCTCATGCCAGGAATCAGCTGAGGCGCTGACCTCAATATACTGCCTATTGAGTCAGGCACAGCACAGGAATGGCATCTCTTACTCAAGCATCCCAAGGTCTAGAGGGCAAGGCCAGTCCTGTGACTCCGTAACAGTAGATTCCAGAAAACTTCTGATCACTTCAGTGACTGAAGGTCTCATTCACTCGCAGCACTACATGAATCCTCAGTTCAAGTGTGCTGCTAAGAGGTCTGAAAACGCTCTTCAACAGTCAGAAAACCCACGGTGACACATTTCAGTCAAACCAACGGAACAGATGATACTCCAGACAATGTATTTAGGGAAGGAATGACAGCAGTGGTCTGGTTTGACTAAATCTGATGGTACTACTTAGTTACACAGAAATTGCAGACCACAGGAGGCTACAAACCTCCATTTGGAGTGTCAGGGATCCAGAATCAGAAGTTTCTGGGTTTCTACAAGCACTCTGCAAAGAATCCTGTATGAAGCTAATGAAAGCACTGAACGTCTTCAGAACTACAAGGAGAAGGTTGAAAACAAAAAGGATTACCCTCAGCTGATCCAGTTTCTCACGGATCTGAATGAAACCCAAGTGTAATTTGCCTCCAAAGTGGTCAGCGAGACGCCGGTCGTTGTCATGGAGACCCAGATATGCCGAGCAGACTTCACACACACGCAGCTTCTGCTGCTGGAAACTGGATGCAGGCATTGAATTCCGGTATTCTTCCTAAAAGGAGGCAAAAAAAACCCCACAGAAATGTCAGGGAACCCTTACATACTCTAATCCCTCCAGGGAAACCCCCACAAAGAATTGCCCTGCTGCTTTCAAGGATCAAAAAAAGCACCCTCAGTACAAGGGACCTCAGTACAAGGGAGGTGCCAGACACAACGCTTGGCGAGCGCAGCTAACCCGACAGTCTACCCCTGCAAGCAACTAGTGACCACGTATTTCAAAGGACAAATCTCCCCACACCCCAGTCTTTGCCAGATAAAGTTTCCAAAAAGCTTTTCTCCATCAAGCTACACTGCCAGCTGCTTGCTGATATATTGCTGAAACTGAAAAAGGAGGTGCTGGCAACACAGAGAAAGAAGTAGGAACCCCCCAGATGTTTGGTACATGCAGTTTGGCCCAGTCCACTACGGCAGTTTTCAGGAGAACCGAGGCCTTACCTCTGCCTCTTTCTTTTTGGCTCGGACTTTCTCCACTTCCATCAGGATCTTCTGAGACTCATCAACATTTCCTTCAGCTCCCAGCTGCTCAGCTTTAGCTAAGAGTTTCCCAATGTCTTCATTCAGCTCATGTACTTTCTCAGCCTAAAGAGAACAGGTAGTTTTTAGTAAGAAAAAAACTTGCTAAAGCTTGCAGAACAACTTCTTTTTCTCTCAAAATATTGTTTGACAAAAGTAGTTGTTAGAAGTTGACCTTCCATCTCCAAAAGTCAAAGGAATCCCAACAAAAAGGGAGTGGTGGGCCAAGCAGAGGTAATGCAGTGGCAGCCACATAACAGGAACGGCCATGGAGTGGGCATCATCAGTTCTGCTGCAAACAGCAGCACATTTCTGGCTGACAGGACAGGGTAGAGTCCACAAAACCAGCTTCAGAAACGTTCTGTACTATCCTGATGAAGGAAGCTCCCAAAGCAGAAACATCAGAAGCATTTAATTAAGTGGAAAGACAACAACCATGGGATGGATTTACTATTCTCAGCTATTACATTAACAATGAATAGCTGAGGGTAGTTGGGGTGGGGGAAACAATGCTTTGTTGCTGTGCTAAAGCACCGTTTCAGAGGTCACATCTCACACTAGTACAGCGCTCTGAGCCAGAAAGACTGACAAGAACGGCCAGAGCAGTATTTGAGGAGGACGGCTGGCATCCATAAAGCCTCTGAGGAGCCCAACTTTCCCAGTGTCAGTGGTGTCAGAGCACCAGTGCTCCTGCCCAGACTGTCAGGTTTAATGAGAGGACAATACCTTTGCAGACACTTCGGCACTGATCTCTTCCTGCGTCTCAGCCAGGCGCTTCTTGGCCAGTTCTGTTCTCCTATCACACTCTGCGATGAAGGATTCCAGGTGATCCATCGCCTGCATGTTCAGACAAAGAACTGTGACTAAAGATGTTCTCCATGCCAGATCTAGCTTTGACAGCCAACAGCTGACTGGTGCCATCCCTGCCCAACGCACAGCCTCAAGAACAGACGCCTTGAGGGAAGAAGGAATAAATCTACGACACTCTGCAGAAAAAGTAAAATGTGATCCCAGCCCTTAAGCCTGGCGTCTGCCTAGAACCCAGCACAGCTCCCTTACTCTGACACGCGACGGGGCGCTCACGTAAGACTGCCTTGCACTAGAGCTTTCAACGCATGAGCAACCGGTGTGACGACAGAAGCACTGGAATAACATGAAAAGGGAAGACAGAATTATTCTTCCATTTGATTTGTTCCAAGACATAAAGCTAAATCTGGCAAACACAAAACCACAGAGCAAGTGATTTTTCACGTCAGATCTCCGTCTGGGATAGGGCAGCAGGTTCAAATGACCCAGAGCAGAGCAGCAGGTGCGGAATGCGAGGGATGCCAGAGGAGCCTCCCAGCTAGCTGCACTAATGGGGTTGTAATTAATGGGGACTGTAATTACTTTTACAATTTCAAGCTGACCTTTGGGAAGGGGCTGCCTGTTCTTGTCGGGTAACACCTAAGTGACACGGCCAGCTGAAACGCCCACCGAGTCCCACAGTTCAGCCAAGTGCCCTCAAAAGGCAGTTTCCACAAAAGTAACAGGGATTTCTCTGTACTCACATCCAGCTCAAAAAACAGATCTCTCTCTTTACTTGCAATCTCATAATCTGCTCGCAGAGCCAAGTCATGGATCTTGGTACATTCTCCCAGGTCCATTCGCTGTTGAAAAGAAAAAGGAAAAATCAGTGCAAGAACCCTCCATTACAGCAACAAGTAGCAGCTATTTAACTCCTGCCAACTGCACCATTCCAAGCACAGCCTCTTTGGGGGGAGCTTCCTCTTCACTGGTCAGTAACAGAACCAGCCCAAACAGCATGACTGCTAGAACCCCTTTTAGAAAATGAAGACGTGTCAAGTGCTTCAGGTCTAGCTCAAGCCCTGCTCTAGGTGACAGCACAGCCTGAGAGTGTGCTGGGAAGGAGCCAGGAAGGCACCACACCTCCTCGGATGGGTACAAACTCCAAATGCCTCCCATCACAGTACCCTGCCCACAGCACATCTGTGTCACATCGAGCCCTAGGAACGTACTGCAGGATGCCGAATGACAGGAAGGATCCTGGCTGTGTTCTGTCAGAAACAAATGGACTTAAGGGAATAAAACAGATGGCCAGGAGAAAAGCACAAACCCATGTCAGCAACAGCAGACTGGTAATTTCACAGCTAACCCTTCCCACGTTTTGCTGTGGCCTGGGATTTTAAAACCTGCCCAGCAAAGCTAATTCCTATGCAAAAGCCCATCTAATAATAAGAGACATCTTGAGCGTGTCTCCCTCCCCCGAAAGCTCTGACCTGCACACTGCCCTTCACTCCCACTGCAGTTGATGCTATTTAAATTTGTTATTTTTCCCCAGCCTAGCAGCTAACAGGCACGTGAACCAAAGCTAATTATGCTCTCAAAGCAACTGTGTTTCAGCCTTATTGGTATGTAACTGAGAACATTTTTCCTATTCTTGAAACAGAAAAAGTATGTGATGTTTTGAAAGCCAAAACAATAGAAGGCCTGAATGTGAGCTACAGGATGGGGGGGGGGGTTATACGTCATCACAAGAAGGAACACCCCCTCCCCGGCAGCCATCCTCATCTCGCTCCCACAGAGCCGAAACCCGAGCACAGCACAACAGGTGCCGACTCACTGAACTGCAGGAAAAGCTAAATGCAGCTACATCAGGATGGACACAGAATCCCTGTGGAACATCACAAGCTCCAGGCCGGGATGCCAGGGACACCCATGTGTGCGATGCGCTCAGACAGCGGTGACGAAGCGTTCAGAATGAAGCAAAGCACTAGAACAAGCTCCACCAGTTGACACTCCGGGGTAGCGGCAGTCACCACGTTATTAGCTTCCTTTTTAAAACGAGACAAAACAATTCTCGATGACTTGACACTATTCAGTCTTCCTCATTTTGCTCAGATTTACCGGAAACAGGACAGCCAGCAGGCTACAAAGCCAGACACTGCATCCAGGAACAGTCCCGATGAGCTCTCTCATGGCAGAAATGCAATGCCTGCAAAGAAAAGCGCTCCAGGCTTTCAGAGCTTAATCACATCCAATCTTCACACAAGCCTCTTCGAAGAACGCTGGCGAGCAACTGTTACTTTACACAGAAATAACTTTCCAAGATGTGACTTCAATGTTTTATTCTTACAGCTGTTTGACTGAGATCCCTTTGCAATACAGGGATGAAACACCACTATCAGATGTGACTGCTGCAGGTCATAAGTATTCTTATCTGAACCCTTCTTGCAAAGCTGCACCTCTAGCTCCACTCCAGAGAAGGGGCTGTGGCTCGCAACGGTGCGCGCTGTATTCCTCACCCCGACTGTTAAAAGGCATCAAATCCCTCAACCTCTTCTCTGGGAGAGAATGCTCAGGTCTCACCAGCATACAAACCTCACACCTTCCTCCATGTCCTTGGAGATGTATGAGGTGACAGAGATTTTGACAGGTACTGCCCACTTGAGGCAAGACCACTAGCCCTTGTGTCTCAAAAAACCCCCTTGCCCATCCCAGGGAGGTCCATCAGCAAATACTCACCCCTTCATGCAGCGATCGTGACCTGTAGCTGGTTTTAATACAGGTGTTTGAGATGGGGAAACAGCAGAGCCCCAGTCAAGATTTAACACCCCATGCACACAAAGATTTAACACATTTACGTGCCACTGATCATTACTGCTGCTCACAGTTCTGAGGAACCCAGACCTGAGGTGGCATTCGTGAGCCCCACAAAACTGCTGACCCACCATGGTGCCCATGGCCATGAGGAAGGGTCTGTAACGGGAACCAGAGGGGCAGAGTTCCACTCAAGAGAAAAGGGAATGTGCAGACCCCACGAAACGACTTCAGCGCCCCAGTGAGGGACACAATTAATGCCCCAAATGTAATTTCCAAGCGATGTTCTACCTGGGCATCTTTCAGACACTCTGTCTGCTTATCAGCAGAGCTACAGTTGTGGAGGACTACCAGCTGATGCCACCTCAATGTGCTGCAGCACTTCCCACGGACAGAAATATGCCTACCATTAGCTGCAGAGCTAACCCAGTGCAGGCCACCAACGATCTGGTGACAATTTCCCTGACAACAGCACAGGAGTAACTTGTGTTCTCCCAGAATATTCCTCCTTTCCCATGGAGAACCAAACAGTGAATTGCTATAGCTCATTCAGTGAGAAGTTTCTGGGACCAAAGGCTTTTATCACCAGGGACGTTGGCCCACCCAAGCAAGGGGAACACCATGTTTCTGCTGCTCTCAGTAACATTCCAGAGCTTTACTCACAGCTTGGACTCTTCCTCTTAACTCTGCGCCTGAAGGTCAGGGAATGGGCCTTCTTCCCCTTTCACTGAGCACAGCTATCATGGGATCCAGCTTCCAGCACATCTCCAATCAGCCTCCCACTTCGGAATACCCGCACACGTGAAGGACGCCGCCGCGGTAACAATGCCTTTGGGGGAGACAGCAACCCAGCCAGCACCTGGAGGCTGGGACCATCTGCTGCAAGTTTCCAAACAGATCCATGGTCTCAATTTCTGCATCCAGAGATGGATGCTACCCCATCCATCTGAGACTGGCTCAGCCCCACAGCTCTTCCACTAACAGAGCCCCAGCAGGTGCTGATGAATCTGCCTGGGGTGACAAGGGAAGCCTGTGCCTTCCAGTTCAGTTTCGTTCTGTGCTGGCATCACCGAAAGCTGAAATGCAGTTCCTGTTCCAGGCACGACGTGTTCTTTCAGTGCAGATCTGTGGCACCAATACTTTCTCTTGCCCCTGAGAACCTGCTGACAGCAGTGCAAAGAGCTCCACAGCCACTTAAAAGGCCACCACGAGATCATGTGAGTGATCCACAAGGGCACTCATGCAGAAGCAGTCTTACTTCCTGCTGCCACGTGAGATTCCTGAGCACAAGCTGAGACTGAAGAGAGATCTCGCTGCAGACAAGTAACAGAAGCAGGAGAAACGGGTCTCTCCACATCCTTCTCTATTCATAAAGACTCGAAACCCATCTGAACATCTCAGACTTCCTCTGTGCATTGACACTTGCCCCACACATCGCTTAATTCAACCCCTTCAACTCACTGTTTACCTTCTTCCTGGAAACAAGCCCGAGGAGGCATCCTGAACCTTCAAACCAACATGTGGCCCCAAAATGCTGCTGTAGTGTGTCAAGTCAAAAAACCCACCCTGACCAGAGTGCCCTGCAGGGTGACCCGCAGGAGGGATGGAGGTGAGCAGGAGGTGATTTAAGGAGCTTTAAAATTCATAAATGGAAGTGAGGTGATATGGAGATTGATGGAGCAAAAGCTGGAAAATACATCTGAGCTTCAAATTAATAAAAAGTAGAGAGATATATCGACTGGCATTCAACTTTCAACCGTATTTTGCAACAGCTGCCACTGAGAAGCTAAATGTGACTGCTCAAGAGCTGAGGCAGCTTCTGACGAAGCTCTTCCTACTCGTGCTGTCGCCGAGTCTTGCTATCACAGCAACACACACACAGGATGGAGCACCAGCCCTCCCTCTTGCTGGGCACCCACAGTGCCCAACCCAGCTCTTGCAGGAACAGCAGGAAGGGCTCTGAGTTAACAACGGTCTCTTTAACCGCTCTGGGTAAGTGGGTGGACAATGCAAGTTGCTTGCCACAGTATTACTGTCAAACAGCGGGTAGCAATGGATTTCAAGCATCCATATTCATCTCCATCCTGCAATCCTGTGATACAGGACAAGAGACACACACTGTTTGCTTTTGGAAGTCAGGCTGAACCTTTCATCTGGGCAACAAAATAATCTACTTCGCAAAGTCTCACTGTTACATGCCCACGTCACCTTCTGCTCTGGAAGAACCCGTGAAAGCCAACCCCCTGAAAGCCAGCCAGCTCCGTCCCCAGAGGGCAGCAGCGAAGGAGCCGACTCAAACCAGTCTGGTGGAGTGACACATGGCAGGGCAGGGCTGTAACCTGCCATTGGCATGCCAGTGCCAGCCAGTACGATGAAAGGGCTGCTGTCCCATCCGGAGGATGTCACCCAGCTGAGGAGAGGAGATTGAAAAGCTCCAGGGATTAAGGATTATTGCAGCCACTAAGAAATAAAACTGCCACCCTGCATGGTGGACGAGAGCACCCAGAAGAGCAGGCTAGCTACCATCTCACAGCTCCCACAGGACAAGTTTCAGGCCCTACCCATCTCAAATGGGTATGAGTGGAATCATCCTGCGACTCCACGTGGGATCGCGAGAGAAAAAAACCCAAACGCTGACAGCACATCCTGAGCTCTCCTGACTTGAGCACTTCCACACACAGGTCACAGAAACCCAAGTTAGAACTGTGACTGTTCCTTGGGTACAGACAGCTGGGTCTCTCTGAAGTTACCTACAACACACAGGTGAGCCCTGAAGCGTTGCACCAACGTCAGCACCACCACAGTTCCTTAGTGCAGAGGATATACTTACTGTTCCAGCCAGGATATCATGAGGACAGCAATCCAGAAGGTGGCTCTTGCAAACACGATCGTCTGTAAACTTCACCCTTTGTCTGGTTTCATCTCCTGAAATTCATTTGTGGTTTTAAATAAGGAGACATTAGAACACCGATACGAGAACAAAGACGTCGGTAAGATCATTTCACCTCAATATGCAGATTAAAATACT
>VXBZ01007320.1:48011-64451 GCA_013399135.1 Heliornis fulica | reverse complement strand
TCAAGGAGTTCCATGTCTTTCTGGAACTGAGGGGCCCAGAACTGGACACAATATTCCAGATGTGGTCTCACTGGGGCAGAGTAGAGGGGGAGAAGGACCTCTCTTGATCTACTAACTAACTGACTAGGGAACAGGATGGGCACTACACCACAGCCTGGCCCCATTCCACCCATACCCCAGGACACACTCGCCAGCACACAGACCTGGAGGGTCATGGAAGAGGCTGACCACGCTCTTCTCAGGCGTGTTGAAGAAGGCAGTAGCCATGGAGTTGTACTCTCCATCCGCGCAGAAAAGCTGACAGGGAAGAAGGGAGACAGTTTGACATGGCAGATCTGGGCAGCCCCATGGCAAGGAAAGCCGCAGGTGAGGAGGACACATGTGGGCAAGGAAGTGGCTCTGGGAAGCAAGCACACCAATGCCATGCACAGACCTCCAGTTCTGCCCAAGGCAGAGGGCACCCAGCGAGGTGCAGTGCTACAACACCCAGCAGGGTCTCATCTCTCCACTCAGCCTCTGCCTCCTACCAGGCTCAGGGTGCCCACTCTGCCCTCGGGGGCTGTTCTCCAGCACCACCTACCTGCAGGGGATATGCCACCGTGCTCCCCTGGATGGGCTGGCAGTCTCGTGAGCAATAAATCATGACGAAGCCCACGGTTGCCGTCACTGCTGCCACCAGCATGGCCTCGACCACCTGCAGGCAGGGCCGGTGGATGTACCTGCGGAGAAGCGACGGGGTCACCCAGAGACACAGGCAGGATGCAACAGTCCAGCGCATGGACATGCTGGCTGCCCCCCTCCCCAAGCCCTGCCAGGATGTGCAAGGTTACAGCCTTGCTCTGTCTGGGACCACCACTCCAAGGGAGTGCAGAAGGCACCAGTCGTTCCCTTAGCTGCCCACCAGCTCTCACCTGATGCGGAACATCGTTAGCCAGTAATTGAGGGCGTTGAACAGGGCTCCAAGGATCCCACCTGCAAGTGTGGACAGAGAAGGCTCAGCATGCAGGTCCCAGGACACAAGGAACCCACAGAAGCTCAGTGAGATATCAGTAGCCCACCAAGTGACACTGGTGGCCCTGGGACACACAGACACCATCCCTGACAGCAGCAGCAGGGTGGCCATGGACCAGCGTCACAGCCCTGGCACTAGGCAGGCAAGGGACAGGCCCACTCTGTGGGGACAAAGGCAGTGTCCCCTCGCTGTGACACACTGACCCCGCTCAGGGACTCTGGGTACTTGGATTAAAGGGTCTCGCCTTGGCTGCAAGGGTGAGGCCTGGGCCGGGCCCCACCTCTTGCCCCTGCAAAAGCCCCACCAGCGGCCTCCCCTCTGGGGGTCAATGGGTTTCCCACTCTTCCCTAGGAGATTGGATCCCAACGCTCTTCAGACTCTGACAGAGAGCAGCAGAAATCGTTCAGACTAAGTGAGCTGAAAGAGCAGCACCCTCTTACCAACCACTCCCATGAAGATGAAGATGGGGATTTCCTGGATCGTGTATCCCATTTTCTGCAAGACAGAAACAAACATCTCTCAGAGCTCCTGGCCCCTCCACAGCCCCCACAGCCACTTGCTGTCTACTGGGTCAACCCAGCCTGTGCTGCCCCACACACCCCACATCCCTCAGACCCAGCAGCGGCCGTAGAGAATCCTTCCGCTGGGACTGGGGCAGACCCGCCCCCGGCCTGCAAGGGCAGAGCCCGCCTCAGCCCCTGGGTGATGCTGTAAAGCAGAGTGTGGCCTCAGCCCCCCCAACCAGGGGAATATCTGTGCCTTACCTCGTTATCAAACCTCCCAAAGTTGATGAGCCCGGGGCTGGAGAGGTCCCAAGCATTGCCGTGGTACACACTCAGGACAGAGTTCAGAGTGAACGTAGAGATCATGGAGGCAAAGAACTGGAAGGAGATGCAGACATCACTGCTGGACACCTCCAGCCCTGGCCCCTCACTGCTGGACACCTCCAGCCCCAGACCCTCACTGCTGCCACCCCCAGGCTCAGTACCCATGGNCCCCAGTACCCACCCCCAGGCTCAGTACCCATGGCAGAGTGCGACAGGGGGCTGCTTTCCCTTCCGTACTCAGCCCAGGACGGAGATCAGCCAGGCCCACATCCAACCCCCAAGGAGCGGGGCACAGGAGAGCCCCTCGGCTGCCAGCTGTGGCAGGGGTGGCCTGGGGAAAGGCAACGCCTCGCACTGAGCCGCTTCCCAGCACTTACGATTCTCCATGTCAGGAACTGGTTCCAGAAGGAAGCCCCCTCCTCCAAGCTGAAGAGGACACCCCCTGCAAGCACAAGGCACAAACATCTTCACACAGGCGTTGTGCCACGCACGCCCCGCTCACAGCACCAGCCACAGCACCCAAACTTGCCACAACCTGCATGATCTACACCTCACAGACCCCAGCAAGGGACCCGCAAGCCCACACAGCCATCGGGGATGTACCCATCCCACCACAGCCCATCTGCTGCCCTCCTCCATCCAGAGAGACAATGTTTGGGGTCCACCACAGATGACCCCCCCTCTTTGCCTCCCAAGGCCTGTGTGGCATGGCAGGGTGGCTCGGAGCAGGCCAGACACCTGTGGTGCTCAGCTGAGATCCCAGCAGCTGCCTCGTGCAAGCAGAGGTGACAACCTCCTGGCGAGATGCAGCGCACAGGCACTGCTCACTGTCAGAGTGACGTCAGAGNCCACCTGCAGGCAGGGCCGGTGGATGTACCTGCGGAGAAGCGACAGGGTCACCCAGAGACACAGGCAGGATGCAACAGTCCAGCGCATGGACATGCTGGCTGCCCCCCTCCCCAAGCCCTGCCAGGATGTGCAAGGTTACAGCCTTGCTCTGTCTGGGACCACCACTCCAAGGGAGTGCAGAAGGCACCAGTCGTTCCCTTAGCTGCCCACCAGCTCTCACCTGATGCGGAACATCGTTAGCCAGTAATTGAGGGCGTTGAACAGGGCTCCAAGGATCCCACCTGCAAGTGTGGACAGAGAAGGCTCAGCATGCAGGTCCCAGGACACAAGGAACCCACAGAAGCTCAGTGAGATATCAGTAGCCCACCAAGTGACACTGGTGGCCCTGGGACACACAGACACCATCCCTGACAGCAGCAGCAGGGTGGCCATGGCCCAGAGTCACAGCCCTGGCACTAGGCAGGCAAGGGACAGTCCCACTCTGTGGGGACAAAGGCAGTGTCCCCTCGCTGTGACACACTGACCCCGCTCAGGGACTCTGGGTACTTGGATTAAAGGGTCTCGCCTTGGCTGCAAGGGTGAGGCCTGGGCCGGGCCCCACCTCTTGCCCCTGCAAAAGCCCCACCAGCGGCCTCCCCTCTGGGGGTCAATGGGTTTCCCACTCTTCCCTAGGAGATTGGATCCCAACGCTCTTCAGACTCTGACAGAGAGCAGCAGAAATCGTTCAGACTAAGTGAGCTGAAAGAGCAGCACCCTCTTACCAACCACTCCCATGAAGATGAAGATGGGGATTTCCTGGATCGTGTATCCCATTTTCTGCAAGACAGAAACAAACATCTCTCAGAGCTCCTGGCCCCTCCACAGCCCCCACAGCCACTTGCTGTCTACTGGGTCAACCCAGCCTGTGCTGCCCCACACACCCCACATCCCTCAGACCCAGCAGCGGCCGTAGAGAATCCTTCCGCTGGGACTGGGGCAGACTCCCCCCCCCCCCCCTGCAAGGGCGGAGCCCCCCCCAGCCCCTGGGGGANAGAGCCCGCCTCAGCCCCTGGGTGATGCTGTAAAGCAGAGTGTGGCCTCAGCCCCCCCAACCAGGGGAATATCTGTGCCTTACCTCGTTATCAAACCTCCCAAAGTTGATGAGCCCGGGGCTGGAGAGGTCCCAAGCATTGCCGTGGTACACACTCAGGACAGAGTTCAGAGTGAACGTAGAGATCATGGAGGCAAAGAACTGGAAGGAGATGCAGACATCACTGCTGGACACCTCCAGCCCTGGCCCCTCACTGCTGGACACCTCCAGCCCCAGACCCTCACTGCTGCCACCCCCAGGCTCAGTACCCATGGCAGAGCGCGACAAGGGGCTGCTTTCCCTTCCGTACTCGGCCCAGGACGGAGATCAGCCAGGCCCACATCCAGCCCCCGAGGAGCGGGGCACAGGAGAGCCCCACGCTCGGCTGCCAGCTGGTGAAGGGGTGGCCTGGGGAAAGGCAACACCTCGCACTGAGCCCGATACACACTGCTCCCGCTTCCCAGCACTTACGATTCTCCATGTCAGGAACTGGTTCCAGAAGGAAGCCCCCTCCTCCAAGCTGAAGAGGACACCCCCTGCAAGCACAAGGCACAAACATCTTCACACAGGCCTTGTGCCATGCACGCCCCGCTCGCAGCACCAGCCACAGCGCCCAAACTTGCCACAACCTGCATGATCTGCACCTCACAGACCCAGCAAGGGACCCGCAAGCCCACACAGCCATCAGGGATGTACCCATCACACCACAGCCCATCTGCTGCCCTCCTCCATCCAGAGAGACAATGTTTGGGGTCCACCACAGATGACCCCCCCTCTTTGCTTCCCAAGGCCTGTGTGGCATGGCAGGGTGGCTCGGAGCAGGCCAGACACCTGTGGTGCTCAGCTGAGATCCCAGCAGCTGCCTCGTGCAAGCAGAGGTGACAACCTCCTGGCGAGATGCAGCGCACAGGCACTGCTCACTGTCAGAGTGACGTCAGAGCCACGACACGTACCCACGGGGGCACCAAAGGCAGCAGAGACACCGGCAGCAGCTCCAGCCGAGACGAAGTCCCTCTTCTCCGTGTCTCTGCGGAAGTACTCGAAGATCTGAAACACGGGAACGGAGGCAGGCTCAGGGCTGGCCAGAGGCACGAGCTCAGGGGGGACGCGGGGTGTGCCACATGTGGCCCCAGGGCACGGGTCAGGCACAGGAGGGACACGGGCAGCCCCTCATCCCTCAACACCAACCTTGAAGTCTCGCTTTAAAGATGTGGATCTGCCCTGGGAGATCCCGGCAGCAATCACCGCTCCAGAGTGAATCATGGGTCCTTCCTGCAGGTGGGAAACAGGGTCAGGCCAGAGCAGGGAGAACCCCGGGGGTAGCTGGGGATGGCTGAACGCAGCTCACAACATCACGGCCCTGGAGAAGCTATCAGGGAGGATTTCCCTCCAGGAAACACAGACCTCACTGTTCCCCCCACTCCTTAAATCCTCATCCTAACAAGCAGCTCCTGTGGGCACCTCCCACTCCCTGCAACCGGGGGGATGGTGGGTTCCCTTGCCAGCCTTCCATCCCAGCATGCTAGAAAGGTCCCGACGGAGCAGCCAGCTCCCTGCATCTAACACTGGCGGGGACAACCCCGGCAGACACAGGCTGTCACTCTCAGCCCAGCCACACACAGGCTGGCTCAGTGGCACTATGTGCCTTGGGCATCCCCAAACTCAGCCATGCCGGTCACCTTAGCCAGCGGAGCAGGGAATAAAACTGGGGAGTCATGGCAGAGCCCCCCAGCCCACAACGGGCTGCAGCACACGTGCTAGGAGCCGGTAACATGCCGGCAGCGTGTCAGAGAGCGGTTTGTGAACATCACCTTCCCAACAGCCAGGCCGCCGACCACCGAGAGGATGACTCCACAGACTTTGATCACCAGGGTCTGCAAAACAGAGGCGACAGGCACAGTGTGTCACATGGTGACATGAGGAACACAACTGCAGCACCCACAGACCCGGGGAACTCGCCACTCTCGGTCCCATGGTGTGGCAATGAGACGGCCACATTCTTCTTGGCCAGAGACAAAGCAACACAACGCTGTTGTCCCCAGTGCCAGCTGCTGGTCCCCTAACTGCCCAACACCGGGGAGAACAGCCACGGCGCTGCATAGCGAGCAGGGGATCATGCCAGTTCCTGCAGCGCAGGTGGGGACCATCCCCCAGGGACACAGCACATCAGGGCCAGCCTGGTGGAGGGGGCCCCATCCTGGGCAGAAGGCACACATCCCACCTCCTCCCACTTCCTACCTTGAGGCGGACAACATGTGGGATCTTCACGCCGTTGAGATAGCATTTGATCTGGGGAATGCCGCTGCCGGCTGCGACGGGCTGCAGGGAGCAGGGAGAATGTCAGTGGCTGCCACGTACAGGATGGGGACAAGATGGCCACCTTCCCCTTGCCTGTCAGCACGGGGCACACCAGGCATGCCCTCGGGGAGATAAGCAAGCAGCTGGAGCTGGAGGTGGGCTTTAAGGAGGCACCTGCTGCCCCTAAGGGCAGATGCGCCAGGAGGAGGTGGCTGGGTCCTGGGCAGACACGAGGGTGTCCCCACCACTGTCATGGGAAGAGGGTCAGTGCTGCAGGAGGCTCATACTCAGGGGTCAGGGAGAGCAAGGGCAAACAAAGGCACACTCAGCACAGCCGGTGGGGAGCCATCGCTCCATCCCAGCCACAACCTGCCCCTGGCTCTGGCTCATCCTCCTGAGCGTGTCCCCAAGACACCCAACCATCCTGATCTCTGAGCTGGGGGCAAGGCCTGAAAGGGCTGTCCCTGGGCCCAGGGCTGGAGCACAGCTCTGCCCCACGCTGCCAGGAAAGGCAGCACATCCCACAGGTCCAACAGCCCAGCCTCAGCAACACAGCTGGAGCCTGCACCAAGGAACAGGGGCTGCCAAGAGCCAATCTGGCAGGAAGACATCACTATCACACAAATCCAGACACAATCCTGCTCCCCCCACATGAAGAAGGCATGGGGGTACCTGCCCAGGCTGCTTCCCAACACTCACCTCTATGAAAGCAACGATCACAGAGCCCACCATCACCACGCTGGCGTTCAGGGTGGCCCAGAGCAACAGGGAGAAAGACAAGCCTCCTTTCTCGGTGAACTTATCAATGTCTGGGGAAGCAGCTCAAGGAAAAGCCAGCATCCATTGGGTACCACCCCACCCACCACCACAGAGCATCGCTACAATGCTTCTTGGACTGGGGCAGCACACGGATCCCATGTGCCATGGGCAGCCGTGAGGAGTCTCCTCCGCTACAGCGGCTCAGCCCCACGGGACAGCGGGGTGCTCAGCAGCAGGGTCTGTGTCACCAAACCCTGGTGAGGAAGCGCTGCCCTCTTCCCCCAGTGCCCCACTCACACCTAATGGGAGCAGAGCTGCTGCAGCTCGTGGCTGGCCAGCAGCCACAGCACCATGGGAGGATACTGCCCTTCACCACCCGGTACTTGAGCCCAGCCAGGTTCTCCACCACGATGTCGATGAAGCAGGCGACGAGGCCGGTGAGGATGCCGATCATGGCACAGATGACCCAGCGCTTGATCTCCACTGTCCGGAAAGCCTGCGGGACAGCCAGCCATCAGAGCCTGCTGCCACCCAGCCCCCACCAGCAACAGTTGGGGGACACACACACTCCAACACCATGGGCTCTGAGGGAGACTCTGCCCAGGGGGGAACAACGCTGGCTGAGCCAGGGCTGCAAAGCATGGCCGCCATTCCCATATTTGAAGGTGGTGTCCTTGTCCCTCGGTGGGATCCTGGCCAGCCAGTGGGCTTTTCCAGCCCACCTGCCTCCCTCCTGCAGCCCTGACTCCCACAGCCCCCGGGGAGATGCTTCCCACAGCTTGGGAGTCCCCCTGCTCAGGGACCTGCCACGCTGCCTGGCTGTGATGCCAGGCACACCAGCTCCCGTTTGAGCCAGCCCATGCTGGGTCCTTCCAACAGTCTCAGGGCTTGTCACAAGCTGGTCAGCGCACACAAACCCACCCAGGCTCAAGCACTGCTTTGAGCACGACCTGCCCTGGGGCAGAGAGGCCCCCAAACAGCTGGTCTGGAGGTGGACAATAACAGACAGCTTCCCTGGGACATCCTGGCTGCAGGGACAGTGGGCAAGCGGTCACAGAGAGACTCACTGTGTGGTTTATCCTCCTCTCCTCCTCCAGGAACAGCTGGTTTTCACTGTTGTCATAGTCCAGGCTCTACATGGGGAAAGAGAGATGCCATTACCGTCTAGCACAGGGGACAAGACACTTATGCTGGGGACAAGGGCTGCTCTCAGGCCCTCCCCCCTGCCCCTCCACAGTCCACATTTTCCTCCCTTAATCCAGCCCCTTCCTCACTGAACCCCCCCAGCTGGGCAGCCAAAAGCCCCCACCCCTCGTGTCTCATCCGCTGCATCCAAGGGTGGAGCCAAGATGGACACAAGCACTTACCTCATACTTGAGGGACAGCAGCTTCTCGTTGTGGGGGATCTCGTTGGGATGCTGCCGTGGGAGTTCCGTCTCCTGTGGGACATGACGCACGGGTTAGTGGGGCCAGTCTGAGTCCCACCCCCTCTCTGCCACGTAGCTGCTGGTCTAAAGTGGGTTTTCACGCTCTGGAGAGGCGGGGATGGATGCAGAGCCCCCAGCCCTGGTGCAGGCTCTGCCATGACTTCCCACCAGTGGGTGGGTGCGGGGGGCTGAAGGTGGCTGGGACGCCCTTGCCCACCAACTCTCCGCCCCCGGGCAGGTGGAGGGTTTGCCCAGCTGGGGCTGATCCAGCACCACCCTGAGCAGCTCCACAGAGGGCAACCTTCCACCTCGGCAGGAAACGCCTGCGGTGGCAAGCGAGGAGCTATTTCAAACAGGCCCCTGTGTTTTGGGAAGAACCCAAATTCTGCTTCCCAAATGCTTCTGACTGTGCAAGCTGTTCCCAGCCCCAAATCAGGGCGTTTACCACCGGGGCAGCAGCACCCCACACCCTTCCCCAGCCCCACGTTACAGTTGTGGCCAAAGCCAGACCAGCCTTTCTGCAGAGACACCAGATTACGACATTATTCTTCCTATTTAGGAGTTCCACAAGGAATATTTAGCAGAAGTCTTCTTCCAGATTGCTCTTGCTACAGCTCCAATGCTGCAACAGGAGCATCTGAGGAAGAAAAACTTCCCAGGTGTGCACAGAGGGGGAGAAACATCAAACCTGAGAGGTTTTATGAGATGCCCTGTCTGCCATTGACTGTCCCAGTGCTGAGACATCTCACCCCAGTACTGTCCCTCGATACACCCCCTCTCCCTTGCTTTGCACCAAGCAAGAGAAGCAGCTCAGAGCTCTCACAACAAGAGAGCAATCTCTTCCCACACCACTGGATCCTCTGTTTGCTCCCTTGGGAGGAAGGTTCCTGTGCCAGTGGGTTGGCACTGCCGCACAGAGCGGTGCAGGGGACCACAATGTCCAACGTCCTCCAGCCAGCACGGGCACTAAGAGGAAGTGGCAATGGTGGAGGAAGAGGGGCAGCCAGGTGCCTGCACCACTGAGGTCACCCAGCACAGGTGGGGAAGCATCAGAGCTCTCCTTGAAACAGCAGGACGTGAGTTTGGGGGTCCCTTTCCAGCTCACCAGCTCACGGACGTCCTCGTTGAGGTCCACATTGCTCAGCTGCCCGATGCGCAGGAATGGGGAAGAAGCGAGCTGAGGAGAGAAGGGAAAAGGGAGTCAGTTCCTGAACACACCACAAGTCTCGACAGGGGGAAGGACCAGGTTCAGGGGTGCACATGCCCTGCCCCTCTCACCGAGCTGTGCCTGCCCACTGTCAGAGCCCCCGGAGTGCAGCACCCACTGACAGAAGGACACACAGAGGAGATGGGACCCATCGCCCTGGAGGGAGCGCGCAGCAGCAGCCACCTGGCAGGATTTGGGCAAGCTGCTCCAAGCCATCAGCTGGCAGAGCTGCCTCATCCCAGGGCAGGTGCCAGCTCGTTTGGGACGGGCAGTTGGCAAGTGTCACCAACAGCCTCTGGCCGAGCAGTGTGGCACCCCAGCGCAGCAAGCGTGCGGCCAGCACACCCGTGCTGAGCAGCACGTTGCACACCCCTTCGGAGCCGGGGAGGGACAGACCCCCCCCAGACAGAGTGCTGTCTCTACAGTCACACCAGGACCTGCCAGGGCCATTCCTCACATGTGGCCAGTAAGAAGGGGTGGCCGAGGGCACGTCTGGGAACACCACTGCCGCTCCGTGCCAGCCCCAGTGCGGTGCCGGGAAGGACATTTGCGTCTCCCTCCGGGGAGCAGGTTCTCCTTTCGCTGGTGACCGCTCTGGCTTGTACTGGCAGCTCAGTTGTGTAACACAGGGTTTTACAGGCACCTCTGTCTCCTGGCCCCTGCAGGGCTTGGGCTGCGGCTGAGCCAGCCACCAGCCAGGCAGTGCTGCAAGGGGCTGCAGCTGGCAGGAGCAGGCAAGCTGCCACCCCCCCTCTGCCGTTGTGGAACGAGGCCGAGAGCCACACTGTCACTAAGTGTGGCCCAAACACCATTACTCAATGTTCAGCTCTTCCCACCCAGAGCCTCACCCTGGCCAGGTCAGAGAATGAGAGGGATGGCGAGCAACAGCGGGGCCCAGGCGCGTCACCCCTCTCCGACAGCAGATCCCTGTCTAATCCCCACCGATCCCGTCTGGAACACGCAGGGCAGAGCGGCTGGGAGCTGTGCACGTCCCTGCAGATGAAGAATATCCCTTTGTGCTCACAGCCTGACCTATTTTCCCATTTCTCCATCTGTCCCATGTTCTCCTTTGCTCCCTGACCCAGGTTTTGCCCCAACTTCATAGACCTCCTTTGATGCCTTTTTGCCTGCAGCCACCCGAGCCCACAGGCAGGACTGAGTGCAACCGTGCAGCCCCCAGTTTGGGATGCCAGCCCGGGCTTCAGAAACCCAATGGATCAGGCAGCAGGAGGACCCAAGCACAGATGAAGGAAAGGAGCAGCAATTGAACCTGAACTTTGCTAGACCAGCAGCACCATTTAATATTCCCCCTGCAGCATCCTGAGGGGCCGAGGGAAGGGCTGTCTCCCATCTCAGCCAGCAAGGGCATCGCGTGCTGAGAGGGTGGGAGGATGCTCTTTCCACCAGCACCCATCTTTTGTAAGCGGGACAGGGGGGACATGGGCAGCCAGGAGCCACATTAGAAGGTTATTTGTGTGTGGCTCAAAGCTTTGCCACGCACACAGGCAGCACTACCCTCCTTTGGACACGTTCCAAACTCAGGCCATGCCAGCTGCTGAGGATGTGTCCGTTGGCATGACCGTGGTACGGTTATCTCCATACAATGGGCACTGCTGCCAAACCCAGTGGACACAGAGGAATTAAGAGCTGAGCCAGCCCCCACGGACAGTGTGGGCATCCACCCCTCAGCACTCACCCAGTTTGGGTGGTCAAAGCTCCTTCCTCACCCGCTTTGAGCTCCGCAGATTGCTGCCTGGAGCTCGGCTCTGGACGAACGGGTGGGCTGCTCCGAGCAGGGACCTCACCAGGCTGCCAGGAAGCCCTTGAAGTTTGAGGGAGGCAGACAGAAAGCCCTGCATGTGGGATGGATGCCTCAGGCTGGTTAGAACACGGCTTCACAGCGAGTCTGGGGTCAGGAGCACACACCCACAGCGGGTGCGTGACCACCCCTGGGCAGCAGAAGACTGGAGCCAGAAGGTCTGGAGAAGGGATCCCAGCACCCCTCCGGCTGATGGCCGGTCTGGGCTCCCCGTGACCAGAAAGGCAGAGAAATGCTGGAGTGAATCCAGGAAGGCAGCACATGGTATGGCATGAGGAAAGCTGGGAGATGATCTTGCTGTCTCCAGTCCCTAACGAGAGGCTATGGGGATGACAGAGCTGGACTCTCCTTGAAGTTTGGTGTCAACAGGACGAGAAGCAGAGGCCAAGCTGCAGCAAGGGAGCTTCTGCTCAGATGAGAGCCAAACATTGACCCCAAGGGCAGCGATACCCTGAGCCTGGGGTCAGAGGGGGCAGTTCTCCCTCTTCAGGGGCCCAAATCCCTGCTGGATGTGGCATCGAGTGACCTGCTCCGATGGATCTGCCCTTGGCAGGGGCTGGACTAGGGATGTCCTAAGGCCCCTTGCCCCTCCCCCCACTGCCACCCACACCAGTGCTGCTCAGAGACAGGTGATAACAAACACTAGGCCCACCTCAACAACAAAAAAAAATACAAAAAACAAAATCCAGCAGAATGCCTTGGTCACCACTGCAGAAGAGCCGGAAGTGGGCAGAATCCGACCCCGCTCCTCAGCCAACTGCTGCTGCCAGCAAGGCAGCTCCCTGAGGGCCATCGCCCACCCACCCAGTGACCCCCACCTGGTGTGAAGGCACCCCCTGCTGTACACTGTCCCTTATCACCACCCTGTGCTCGCTAACGAACTGCAAGCTTTCGGTTATCAATGAGATAAAGTGCAGCACAGACCACATCAGGAGCCTGCAGCGGCATTGTGGAAGCAGTGGGAAGAAAGGAAGAGGATTTCCAGCCCCCAGAGCCCCTGTGCCCCACAGCACTCTGCCAAGGAGCCCCCAGCCCCTGCTCAGGTGGGCAGGATAGCTCCAGGCTGTGTCACAGCCTCCAACACACAAGCACAGCAGCTGCACGGAGCGAAGCCTGTCGCAATCACCCCGAAACACAGCCAGGAGAGAACACAGCTCCTCACCTCCAGGTCCACGAGCAGGGAGAACACCCCCAGACTCTCTCTGCGGTGTCCCCGCCTGCTGCAATCCTGCCCCCAGCCTCACGCTGCCCCTTGACAGGGGACACACGACCTGCAGCCCACCCTGGGGAGCCAAGGCTCAGCCCAGCAGACTTCTCCTTTTCGCCTGCCCTGGAGAACACCCTCCCCTACCAAGACTTTCTGATTGCAGCACTCACGGCAGCTCTCCGGCATCGCCACCCGGCCGCTTTTAACACCCTGTTACTTGTTGTTGGCCTCATTTTCTTTAGCTTCACCTGGAGATGCAGAATGAAAGTGCAGTGGAGCAGCCTGCTCCTCAGTCTGGTGACCCCCTGTCCACCCTGGTCCAGGCACCCTCTGAAGTTACACCAATCCCAAATTCACAGCATCATGACACAAACACAGAGCGCATCGGAAGAGCAAAGAAGAAGCATTATTTTACAAAAATAAAGCACATAACTGTGGGAAGGGGCTGCTCCAGCTAAACTCCAGCCACTTTCGACCTAAGAACCCATATGCATGGCCTGAGACCACAGGAGAGGGGCAGCCCATGGGCAGGGGCAGTGCTCAGACATAACAGGCAGCCGCTCAGTTCTTCAAATACCAGACACCAGAAAGTCCAGGCAAGAGGACAAAGGCTCTGTGAGCGCTCAGCTGGCCCCAAAAGTTTAGCAGCCCTCCAGCACAGCCCCACTGCTGTTGTGGTGTGTTTACCCAGCTCCTCCTCACCTCTTGCCCATGAGAGCTCGTTCCCAGTCTCTGACCACAGCCAGCTGGGGAGCTAAAGACACATTTCCCTCAGTCACTTGAAGTTCACTTCCATGTCCATTCAACAGGCACACACAAAAGGGAAGCAGCAGCTCCACTGGGGACATTTTTATGGTGTTACTCAGTTAACCCAATACAAGTGTCCCATGAGCCAAGCAGCTCCAGTCTCTCTCCTTCTCCACCAGAGCTGTCCTGCCCCTCTTTTCAGTCCACAGGAGCACAAAGCAACAAGGTCACTGCAGTGATAACCCAGGCCCTCAGGAAAACCATTTCCTAACGAACCCACAGCTGTGAGATCTCATCAATCCCTATTTTAACTCCCCACAAACCTGCAGAATTCACCACAGGGTCTTTAGAGACACTGTGTGCTGTAAAAACACAGGGTGCTGTTGCACCAGCTAGGAAGGTTATAGTTATTTCACACAAGAGCAGCTACAACGGTGCAGGTGACTCCTTCCAGCCGCCATGGCCTGCTCCTGCAGCGCCACGCTCAGTGCTTCCAGCCTAACGAACCCTGCACTGCCCTCTAATTAGCCTGCTGTTCTGACTTGCCCAGGAGCAGGGCAGCACAGATTCACGCTTGGCGAGACATCCCCACCAATGGCTGCCAAAGGTGGGCACCACTCCTCTCATCCGAACTCAGGTCTCACAGCAAACTCCCTGTAAGAAACTCATGGCTGTCACTCCAGGGCACCCCCTCTCTCACCTGATGCTGGCATGGAAGCACCCCTGGACCCTGGATATCCCGCCTGGACCTCAGCCCCAGCCCAGCCTGCCCAGCCACAGCTTTGCTCCGTGACAGACACCAAGGGCTTCATCCAGAGTGCTGCACACATAGAAGAGTGGGCTAGGCAAACCGCCCGAGTAACGGCCTCCGGGAATGTTGCAGAGAAGTCTCTCTTCAGTTAATTACCCCAAACTAATTGGCAAGAAGGAACTTCCCTCCCTGTGTCTGTGACACGTCCCGCTCTGCGCCTGCTTTCGGCCAGCACAGCTCCATGCGTTCAGCACGACGACCATCAGCATTCACTGCGCTCGTGCCTGAGCCTGATACACTGTTGCAGGCCCCAGCAGTGGGCTCTCTCGATGAGCACTGTTTATTAGAGTAGATGAAGAGGGCAACCCCAGCAATGAGGATGAGGCCCCTGCTCAGCACCTGGCTGTGGGGAGTGGGCATGAGGTGGCTGGCCGGCCACGGGCATCACTGTGTGCTCCAGCCGAGTGGCACCAGAGCTGTGAGTCAGACCCACACTCCTGGTTTTTCCCCCCCGAGTGACCCAGAGCCCCGTGGCGAGGCCGTGGCTCCACCCCCACTTCTGCCTTCCCCCACCCAGCTCCGGTGCAGGGGAGCCCAAGGCTCCCCCGGGGCTGTCCAGGGAGTGCACCCCGGCACCTCTCTGCTCCCTGCGCACCCCCCACCAGCCCCGGGGCAACAAACTCGGTATAAGGCTATGGGGGAACAGGGCCCCGGTGACCCACTGGCAGTCTCTTGGGGGAGAGCGACCCGGAACGGAGCAGAACTGCCCCTGGGGCACCAGTACCCCCCCTTCTCCGGTACTCCCGTATCCCCTTGCCCCGGGACGCCGGCACCCACCTGCCGGGCGCCACCCACCGCCCCGAGCCCGGTGCCGTTGAGCAGCGGGGTGGTCTCTCCCACGCCCTCGTCGTCCTCCCCTTCCTCCTCGCCACGGCCGGACCAGGACACCTTCTTGGCGACGTTGGCCATGCGGGCCGGCGGCGGTACGCAGCTCCCGGTCCCCGCCTCACCGACCCGTCAGGTGACCGCCGCGTTCACGTGACTGCTACGGCGGCCGGCGAGGGTCGCGCCCCCCCGCGGAAACCACAGAACTCGGCACCGCCGCTGCTGCCGCCGCCGGGAATGGCGGGTTTCGGCCGGAGCCGGTGCTGCCCCCGCCCCCGTGCTCTAGTCGGGGAGTCGCGCAGGGCGGTCCGTGCGTTCCGCCGGGCCCTGCCCCCTGCAGCGGCGCGGCCCGGGGGAGACCGGCACCCCCAGCACCCCGCAGGTCCCGGGCACCCCCGCTCCAGACCTGGCGGCGCTGCAGGGACAGGGCCGCTGCTGCCGCGGGTCTCTGCTGTTAGAGCTACCCTCACAGCACAGCTCGGATCCCAGGGCATGGAGGTGTAGTCTGGAACACACCTGTGACTTGGAAGGAGTTGTGGCAGCCACGGAACATAAAGCATGTTCAGACCCTTAGGATTAGGCACCCAGGGTCGTGTGTGCTTGGTCACGGTGGGAATCCTTATGGACCCAAAACAATGTACTGGTCACGGGCCCTGAGTCACAGTGGGTACTGGTCATGAGTGCTCAGCCAAAACAGTGGGTACTGGTTATGGGTGCTGAGTCAAAACGATGGGTACTGGTTATGGGCCCTGAGTCAAAACGATGGGTACCAGAAGAGACTGGCTTTGGTTTGGAAGATCAGCCAAAGACGAGATGAGCATGTGCAAGGATGGAGTTCGTCAGCAGGCACAAAGAGGAAGACTATCAACAACCACCAGAGGAGCCCAGCTCATGATAAACACACATGTGATAATGATTTCCAGGAAGTAACACAAATATGCTAATCAATACCCTCCGCTCTTTGTATTCAAAGCAATCAATAACCAATGATTTCTGTAGAATAAGAATATAGGTACGGTGAGGTAACTGAAAGCCAATCATTGTAAAGGTCAAATTAAGAAGTGAGCATTCTGTGCAATTCTGAGCAATGGCTTTGCAAAAGAAGTGTATAAATATGTCGTGCTATGTACCCGTTGGGGAACACGTCTTTGGAGGAGCATTCCCCCATGTTCCCCAGCACTGGAATAAAGAAGCATCTGCTTAACTGCTTTGTGTAGATATGTTCTTTGTGATTGTGACCACTAGCTCTGGGACCCATGGCCTGCCCCAGCCCCTGCTCCTGCGGCTGCGGCAGCTGGAGGAGCAGATGGGTGCCCAGACTGGAGAGGGGGCACAGGGGTAAATGACGGGCCGGACCCTCAAGCTGGATGTGGGGCAGGGCCGTGTGGGGGCAGCGTGGGCAGGGGATGGCTGTGTGGCAGTGTGGGAAGGGCAGGGCAGGGCAGTGTGGGAAGGGCATGGCAGGGCAGGGCAGAGCAGGGTAGAGCAGGGCTGTGCGGGCAAGGCAGGGCAGGGCAGAGTGGGAAGGGCATGGCAGGGCAGGGCACAGCAGGGCAGGGTAGAGCAGGCCTGTGCGGGCAAGG
>VXBZ01007320.1:31727-47724 GCA_013399135.1 Heliornis fulica | reverse complement strand
GTGCCCTGCGGTGACGCGCCGCCAAGGCCCCGCCCCGTCCCCTTGACCCGCGGCGGAAGATGGCGGCGGTGCCGAGCCTCGCCCGCCGGATCGCCCGCTCAGGTGCGCCCGGGTGACCCACATCCCTCCGCGTCCCTCCGCGCCCCTCCGCGTGCGGCACCCCGCATGGCCCCTGTCCTCCCCGCAGGTCGGGGTCCCCACGTCCCGCTCGGTGCGTCAGGTGTCCCCATGTCCCCCACCACGGTCAGGGGGTCCCCGTGTCCCCCCATGGATCAGGGTGGCCCCGTGTCCTCCCTCTGTGGGTCAGGGTGTCCCCGTGTCCCCCCATGGATCCGGGGATCCACATGTCCTACCTCAGTGAGTCAGGTTGCCCCATGACCCCCCTACAGATCAGGGTGTCCCCACCTACCCCCACCATTGTCAGTGTCCCTATGTCCCCTCACGGGTCAGGATGTCCCCATGTCCCCCTCAGTGGATCAGGAGGTCCCCGTGTCCCCACCCTGTCAGCGCAGAGTAGTTTTGGGGAGCACACCCCACACCCTGCCCGGTACCACCTGCTTCTGTCCCTCAGGTGTGCTGCCTCTCTGCCACTGGCTGCCGGCATGGGGCAGAGCCACCCAGCACACCGTCGGCCCCCCACGTCGTGCCTTCAGCAACAACAAGATCCTGGTGGAGCTGGACGAGAGTTCAGGTACGGCGGGGGCACCTCTGCGGGGGCACCTTCAACCTGTGGGGCTCAGGCAGGGCCCCTTCCATGCTAGCCCCATGGTACATGTGGCTCTGGGCACAGGAGGCCACCACAGCCCTAGATGTGCCAGCTTTGGCTGCTTAGGACCCTTGGGGAGAAGCCTTTGGGGACACAGTGTATCTGGAGGGTGCAGGAGCAAACCTTCGCTGTCACTGTGGGTGACCTCGTGCCCTGTGCCCTGCCCTTGCACCATCCCCTCTGCCAGGTCCCTGCTTTGGAGATGTCCTGGCTGCCAGGAACAGCTGCTGTCACAGAGCCACGTCCCCACACTGAACAAAGGCTGCCTCTTCTTGAGGCCTCCCGGGACCAGTTCTGGCCTCCAGGGCCCTGAGTGCGTCCTCACGCTGCCCCCAGCCTGGGCACGGCTCCAGCACCCAAACTGAGCACTCAGCAGGGACCTTTTTGGGTAGGGATGGGGCTCACCTGGGGTGAGTGGACAAACAGGGATCTGGGTGAGGCTCCCTTGGGTGAGGCAACGTGTGCCGCTGTGGTCAGGGCTTCTGATGTCTCTGCATTTACCACGGCACAGGCGTCGCCATGATGAAATTCAAGAGCCCCCCAGTCAACAGCCTCAGCCTGGACTTCCTCACTGAGCTTTCCATAAGCCTGGAAAAGCTGGAGAACAACCGGGCCTGCCGGGGCGTGATCTTCACATCCGTACGTGTCGTCCTGAGCCCAGGGTGTGAGTTGGCTGACACGGGTGCCATTCCCTTGCGAGTGTTTGGTCTCTTGGCTCCCTGGTCGCTGGCACAGGGACCGAAGTCATGACATGGCTTTGATCGGCTTCTGAAGGAGGGGAGGGGGGTCTTGGAAGGGCTGTGCTCATTCTTCCCTGCCCTTTTCTAGCGGAAGAATAACAGCTGAGTGGTGGTGTTTGTCGTTAACATCAAAGCTGCTTATCTGCAAAGCTGACACATCCCTTGAGGTCTCTTGAGCTGCCTGGAGGGATCTGCCAGGGGAAGCTGGCCGTGGGTATGAGGTTGTGCCCAGGAATGGCACAGGGCACACTCTGTGCTGCATGGCTGACGCACCCGCGCAGGGACCTACTGATGAGAACCTGTGCTGCCACGGTGGTGGAATGATCCAGGCTATGGGAGCGCTGGGGCGAGTGCTCCAGAGCCCTGACAGACCCAGGTTTATGTCATAGCTCATCAAGGCGCTCCCTCTCCTCACGCTGCCTGGACGAGTGTGTTAGAATCAAAAGGTCACCCCTGAGCACCGGCCCACGGTGATATTTATCTTTTCCTTGCTCCAGGCTGTCCCCAAAATCTTCTCAGCCGGCCTGGACATCACTGAGATGTGTGGGAAGAGCAAGGAGCACTATGCCGAGTTCTGGAGAGCCTTGCAGGAGATGTGGCTCCGCCTGTACGGCTCCAACATGGTGACGGTCGCTGCCATCAACGTACGTCCTTAAGATCCGCCTTCCTAGTGTCGCTCGCCGTGGCTTGTGTGGGCAGGGACAGCCGAAAAAATCCGGCTTGTCGGTGCTTAAACAAGACATAGGGATGTGTTTGTGGGGTGTCTGGGCAAAGTGCGTGTTCGTTGGCTGGGTGCTTTGGGGCGTGGGAAGGGATGGGGGCGTGCGGTGTCGCTGGCTCACTGGGAGCTGCAGGCACATGGCAGCCTTTCGGCTGTGGTGGAGAGCCCACTGTGGAGGGCCTTGTGTCCCACTGGTGGGGGCTAATGTGTGGCAAGAGCCATACCCTGCCCCAGGAACTCAGCTGGAGTCTGTCCTCCAAGTTGGAGGACTGGCAGGAAGGCTGTAGGCCAGTGGTAAAGCCAGGGGGGGGGGTGGGGGGATCAGTGGCAGCTGACTGCCAGAGAAACCAGCCATATGGCGTAAGAGGAGTCCAAAGGACACCTGTCACGTGCCCACCGGCTGCTTGCCCACCGATGAGACTCGCAGGAGTTGCCCAGGGTCACCCGCTCTCAGCTCTGTATCCATAGACAGTCTTTGAAGGCAGCTGGGTCTCCGGGGGCTTCCTGAGGCACCCTGTGCAGTGCTGAGCACGCACAGTGTCATGGCAGAGGCAGTTGCAGGTGGAGGTTTCATCGAGGGAAGGTGCTGGATGCTCTTGGGTGGCATTTAGGATTACAAACTCGAGTAGGATTAAGAACTCGCCTAGGGTTACGAGAAAATGCCGGTGCAAATCTCTGCTGCAGGTCTGCAGCCCGAGTGACACAGATCAGTTACCTGGATTTCCAGGCTGGAAATGCAGGAAGCAAAGAGCACTGCAGGACAGAGGGGTGGACCCTGGTGAACGTACCACAAGTTGTCTTTAGGGGCTGCTTTGAATTGGGGAGTCAGAGCCTTGAGGGGGTACATTGCCCTGTGCTGGGCAGCTGTCACCCCGTGTCTTCTCTACCCCAGTGGTGCTGTGGGAGCAGGGACATTTGTAATGGTGACCTGGGCTCACTCTGTCCTTCTCTCTGCCAGGGGTCCAGCCCGGCAGGAGGCTGCCTGCTCGCCTTGTCCTGTGACTACAGGATCATGGTGGAGAACCCCAAATTCAGCATCGGTCTGAACGAAACCCAGCTGGGCATCGTGGCTCCATTCTGGTAGGGCAGTGCCTCCCACATCACACGTCACATGTGGGTCCCTCCAAGGAGCTCTTGGGGGAGTGCATTAGTCAGTGTAAGCCCAACGGACGTTTGCATGTGGGTGACCAGGCAGTGACAGCTGTAGGGCACCACACGCAGCTCTGCTGCCTATTCTGTAGGTATCTCACAGGCTTTGGGGCTGCAGAGGGTTCTCACAGCCATGCCCAGCAAGGACAGCAGCTCTGACCCTGCAGCCAGCTCCAAAACTGGTGCTGGGAGATCCTCCAGTCAGGCTTGGGCTGGGAATGCGCTTTCCTGAGGGTACAGGCAGGCTGGGTGTACCCACAGAGTCCCCATCTGTGGGGTCTCTGGAGGTACCCACAGAGTCCCCATCTGTGGGGTCTCTGGGGGTACACACACAGTCCCTGGCTGTGGGGTCTCTGATGTACCCGCACAGTCCCTGTCTCTGGGGTCTCTGATGTACCAGCACAGTCCCTGTCTGTGGGGTCTCTGGAGATACCCACACAGTCCCTCTCTGTGGTGTCTCTGGAGGTACCCACACAGTCCCTGTGAGCTGCTCTCATGCAGAGGAGCGTGACGTCTGTCAGGACAGTACCGACAGTGGCTCCACACGCCTGGTTTGCACCACGGCCGAGCCCGTCGCCGCAGTTTGGCCTCCAGTGCCCGGGAGCAGGACGAGTGTGCACTTAGCTCCTCCGCCTGGCTGGTGTCTGTCCCTGACTGCGGCTTTTCCTCCCACCCCTTCTAGGTTTAAGGACGCATTTGTGAACGTCGTGGGGCACCGAGTTGCTGAACGCTCCCTCCAGTTGGGGTCCCTACTCACCGCACCCGAGGCCCTCAGGTTTGGCCTCGTGGACGAGCTGGTGGCAGAGGAGAAGCTCCAGGAGAAGGCCGCAGCCATCATGGCACAGTGGCTGGCCCTTCCCGGTAAGCACAGCACCTCCAGTGAAGAAAGAGGGGATCAGATCTCGGTGGGAAGGACGGGTACCGGGGCTGCCACCTACGTAACAATCTTCATTCTGGGAAGCCAGCAGCCCAGACAGCCTTGGGCTAGCAAAGATGGGTTTGCCCATGCCCCTGCGGGGTGGGGGAGCAAAAACCTTGCTGGGCACGCAGCTCCAGCTTGGCTCACCCTGACAAGTCAACCTGGAGGTGCCAGAGCTCCAGGTAGGAACTGAATCGCTGTGTCTGCCCGTGGAGGTGTAACCCCAGGAGAGCTGCCACTGAGTCAAGGGACCAGGCTGGGTGGCTGGCTGGCTGTCTCTGGGCCCTGCTGAGCTGGAGGTGGCCACAGGGGTGTGAGGACAGACAGTGAGTGCAGACAATCACGTGCATGTTGGGGTTGCTCCGTGATTGCCAGCATGTGGTTCCTGGGCTGGGAGAGGTGCTCTGTGTGGGGCAGGGCTGTGTCTGAGCTATCCCATCCCTGGCACCTCCCAGGTGCTGCAGGGAGATGGAGCTACATATCACCCTCCCAGCAGGCGGGAGGCAACATGCAGATCCCTCCCCAGAGCCCCATGTGGGGAGTCTGTCTGGGTGAAGGTGTCTGGAGCACCCAGGTCTGGAGCATCTCAGGCTTCTCAGAGCCTGGGGGAGGATGAGGATCATTGCACCATGATGGTTCAAGCACCCTGTATGCAACATCTGGGCAGCAGATGTGCTGCTGCATCGCTGGGTACATGAGCAGATGGGCATTCTGGGCCTCGGTTGGCTTTGGCAGTGTCCATGTGCCCGTGCTGCCCTGGCCCAGGGATGACCTCGAGGCAATGGCGCTGCCAGCTTGTGTGTGGCATGCCTGGAGCAAGCAGTGGTCCCGCCAGACGAGGGGCGGCCGTGGAGCCGCACAGCCAGGGCAAGGGGCAGGAGTCGTGTTGGGCTGAGCCCAGAGGTGTGTGCTGGGGACGGGGCTGCGCTCCAGGGGCTGCAGAGGGACGGAGGATGCGCAGCTTTCCATCAGATGAGGTCGTTCTGCACTGAGCAATAGGGACCATGATTTATTGGATGAGAATTTATCCAGCTCAGCTTCCAGATGCTGAGTTTTCCTGATGCCTTTCCCGATGGATTAAAGAGCCCTTTGGCATGTGGTTCATGCGGTTTCTGCCCCAAGAGGCACCTGCAGGCGTGGCTGAGAGCCGGGCCGGGCGTCGGGCCGCGCGCGTTCCCCAGCCTCGCTCTCCTCCCCGCAGACCATGCCCGCCAGCTCACCAAGGCCATGATGAGGAAGGTGGTGTTGGACCGCCTCGTGGCTCACCGGGAGGAAGACATCGAGAACTTCGTCAGCTTCATTTCCAAAGAGTCCATCCAGAAATCGCTTCGCATGTACATGGAGATGCTGAGGAAGAAGAGCTGAGGAACCGGCTGGCCGGGGCCCAGTCCCAGGAGCTCAGGTGACCCTCTGAAACCCTCCTGTAGCTGTAGACTGCATCTCAGCTGGTGATGTGCTGCCTGCTCCTGTGGCTGCCCCAACCACCCCCTCCCCTTAGTCCTCACAGAGTGCCTGACACCACCACTGCCTTCCCTCGGAGCAGGGCAAGCTGCCTGCTCGTCTCCCCAGAAGAGCGAATGGGGAGGGGGTCTTGATGCCGCTGTGGCTGGAACCCACCAGTCCTTGGATGCCCTCCCTCCTGTCCAACAGCTAGTTGTGAAATGAGATTTGTCAGTAAAGTCCTTGATGTGGTAGGAGACCCGTGCGTCATTGCCCGGGATGCGTCACTGCCCAGCCTGTCTGCGGTCACTGCTTCCGGGCTGGTGACCCATCCCCACGCTCTGGTTCCTGGTGGGCTGGGGGGGCTCTACCATCAGCCATGTGGGCTGGGGGTGCCTGGCCACCACCAGCAGCCCAGCCTGGGACGTGGAGGGCTTCAGAGGGCGTGCTGCTGGGAGCTGGAGCTGGATGGTGGTCTGCAGCCACAGGAGGAGTTCAAGCTGCCAGCTTCACCTCGACCGGGTAGTGGTCACTGACTGCCAGGGCCTGGGGAGGGCGAGAGACGAGGATGTTACGGGGTTCAGAGAGCCCCTCGCCGTGCTGGAGCCCCATCGCTGTCCCTCACACAGGGCCACAGCACACGAGGCTCCAGTCTTGGCATCTTTCAAGGAGAGGTGGGCTGGGGTGGGCGTGGGCAGGGGGTGTCTGCCCTCTGAGACCTTGTCTCTCCCCTGGGAGCTTGGTGCCCACCACAGGTAGCTGGAGGTGGGCTTTGGTTGCCCCATGCTATGGGGTCTGGTCCATGAAAGACTCCAAAACCCACCATGTGTCTCATCTCTTCCCCTCAGGGACAAGCAGTGTCCCCCAATCCCTCCTCCAGTTCCCACCCAGGCATCCCTCAGCACGCCGAGCCCCCACAGCTGGCTGTGTGCCAGGAGGGGTGCGTGGGGCACAGGGGCTGGATTCTGAAACCCATCGGCTCCATGTCCACGGCGAGGCTGCCTCATCCCAACCAGTCACCATCAGCCCCACAGCGTGTTCCACATGGGACGCTGGAGCCCCTCTCACCTCCTCCTGCTCCAGCTGCAAAGCTCGCTGGAAATCGTAGATGGCAGCTGAATTTGGCACGACGCTTCTCTTCAGCTTAGCGCCACACACCACGATCCTGCCGGGGAGACGCAGGCGGTGGGTCCCGCTCGGCGGCGGGCGGGCCGGGATGTGCCGGGGACGGGGTCGCGGTGCCGCTCACCTGTCATAGGCGCAGTCTGACTTGCCCACCGTGGTGTCGGCGCTGTCAGGGAGCAGCCACTTGAAGACCTGGCTGGTGCGCAGGCGGATGGACGACCAGTCGCTCGGCTGGACGTAGGAGCAGTCGGCGTTGAAGTCCCCCAGGAACATGATGTTCTGTGGTGGGGTGGTTCAGGGGGGGGTTTGTGGTGGCTCCCAGGGAATGGGGCTGCCCCAACACCAACCTCCCCCCACCCCTCAAGGGGGTCAGCCCTGGGCATTGGGGAGGCCCCTGAAGCAGGGCATGGCGTAGGGTCCCCATCCCACTGCCCCCCCTCCAGCCTCAGTGCCACCCCCTGCGTGGCAGCACTCACATCTGTGTCCCACTTGCTGACGATGGCCAGGTAGACGTCGTAGAGCGCGTCGATCTCTGCCACGGCGTCGTGCGGGGCTGAGTGTAGTGGCACCAGCACAAACTCTCCTGCTTCTGCCAAGAGAGAGGGACATCAGCTTTGCGGCCACCCTGCGCCACCACCCAGAGGTACCCGTCCCCCCCTTACTGGTGTGGGGTGCTGAGACCCTCAGGATGAACGGCTCCCGGCTGAAGATGTCCTGGGGGTCTTCATACTGGTAGGTGTCCACCACGGACACCACATCTGTCCTGCAGGACAAAAGGGACAGTGACCCTGGGGCTCGGCATGGCCCCCATGTCCCCTTCATGGTGGTGGGGTGCAGGGGGCTGCCTGCTCCTGCCCCCTTCACCTCCGCAGTGGTAGCAGCACCCCCAGCCCTGTTACCTGTAGATGAAGAGGTACATCTCCTTGTAGTTGTCCCGTCCCAGGGGGCCACTGATCTCGTAGTCATATGGGGTCGTGGACACACTGTGGGGAGGTAAAGGCAGCATGGTGACCTGGGTGGCACCATGCTGGAGTGGTCCTGGCACAGCCAGGGGCTTGGCAGCTGCAGGGTCAGCACCAGGTGGTCCCACTCTGCTGTCCCCATGGGTCAGAGTGGCCTGGCCGTGCCAGCTCTGAGCCACCCTGCTATCCCCCCCACCCCGAGGTGGCTCCTGGGGCATGACGCAGGGTGGCTCCTGCACCCCATTCTCCACAGGGACGCTCCACACCTTCATTTGGAGCAAAGCTAAATTAGGTTAATGAACAGCCCGGGGCCCCGCGGGGCCTGGCGTCACCCTCCCTGCCCCATCTCTTTGTGCCTGTGCTGGAGGGGACCCGAAGGGGTGAGGACACAGGGGCACTCGACGCCTTTCAGCAAGGCAGGGGGGAGGCCGCCTGCCCCCAGCCCACCTTGGTCTGTGCCCTTACCCAACTGTGGCCACGCCCAGCTGGCAGAGGGGCTGCCACCCTGCAGTGCCTGGCTGTAGCCCACCCCAGCAGCCCCCTTTCTGCCTGGGCTGGACGAGTTTTGGAGCATCATCTGCCACTGGGTCCATCCCAGGGTGCCCCTGCTGTGCCCAGGGTGGCGGGACGCAGGGGGCTGCCTGCTCCTGGCCCCTTCAGCCCCCCTCACCTCTGCCCTGTCTTACTGGATTTTGGAGCTGGCCAGAGCTGGTTGTCCTTCCCATCCCATGTGCTCGAGCGGGGCTGCAGCGTTCGGAGGGGTTTGTGCCGCTCACAGGCCCCCACCCCTCCCCTCTCTGGATTATTCCAGAGGCTGCTTCAAGCTTCTGCCCCAGCACTTTCCTCTTATCCCAGAACCTTGCACTTTGCTGATGGACTTTTAGTCCTGTTTGCCGGTCGCTGCTCAACCGGTTCAGTTTCCCTGCCCCACGCCGGCATCTCAGCCCCCGGGCCCTCAGCCCCAGCCCCGCTCGTACCTGTTGAGCTGCTCCATGAGCTGGGTGACGGCGCTGAGGTCAGAGTCGCGCACCTCCTGCACCAGCACCACGTCGTAGCGGCGCAGGATCTGCGGGGCCAAGGGGGACAGACGGTGATGATGATGGTGAGAGACACCCGCTCCCCTCCCACCCATCTCCCAGACGAGGCACCCTCATGGGTCATGGTGACACGCGTGTCCTGTGGCGCCAGGGCAAATGTCCTCACGGAGGGCTCAGAGGGACCACATTGCCCAATGACCCACGGTGGTCCCCACCCAGGGCATCCACCCAGGGCAGCCCTGGCACTGGGATGCCAGCCTGTCCCCAGCCATGTCCCCACAGTTCCCCGGCACAGGTGCTGCACTCACGCTGACGATGACGTCTGCCACTTCCATGTTGGACATCTTGGTGTCACCAAACGCCTGGATGTTGAAGGCGCCGACGCGCAGTGAGGCGGTGGCCAGGCATGGGAAAGCCCCAGCCAGCAGGGACAGTGCCAGCACCATGGTCCCCATGCTGCCAGGAGGGATGCTGTGCCACAGGGATGTGCTGACGGGAGCCAGACTGGGAAAACTGCTTTGAATTTGGGGACAGAGCGAAAATGAATCCATGAAGGTTCTTCATAAGCGCTCACGTCCAACACCGTGCCGTGGTGGACACCGCCCAGAGCAGCCTTCGGAGCTGGCACGGGCTGCCTGCCAGCCCACTGGTTCCTGAGGAAGCTGAACCTCAACCCTCCGTGGTGAATCCACCTGGCAGCCTCTCTGCCAGCCCCATGAACACCCCACTCCGCTCCCCACCAGGACATCTCCATCACCCCATTCCCAGCCCACAACGACACCACCCTGGGCTGCTCCACATCCTTAAACTCGATTGTAGTCCCCACAGTTGGGGCAAGGGATTGACCCCTAATCCCAGCTCACCCCAGTCCATCCCAGTCCCTCCCGGTTCGTGGCTGAAGGCACCGAGCCCAGACCTGTCCTTACCGTGCCGGCTGCGAAGCACCTCTGCCCTCCCAGCAGCAGGACGGGCGGCTTTATTCCCGGTGGAAGTGCCGGCAAAGCAGGATGAGTCGGACACCCTGTGGGGGTTTTGGCACAGCTTTGGGCTCCTTCCTACATTGGGAAACCGAAAACCCACAGGGCGCAGGGTGGGGCCGGCGCAGCCGCCTCTGTGCCGACGTGAAGGGTGGCCAGGGTGGGCTTGCGGCGCTGAGGGGCTGGGTGGGCACGCAGGGCTTGGGGTGCTGTGGCTGGGGTGGCCCCCCTGGGTCATGGCGTGGGGCATGGCAGCGAAGGGGGATGGCAATGTCACAAGTGATTCAGACGGTGTGTTGGAGGGAGAGGAGGAGGTGTCACGGTGGTTTGGTCAGGCAGCTCAGCACTGCCAGCCCTGGTGAGAGGGCACAGCTGCAGACCCCCACGGTGGTCACCCAGAGCAGCCCCCCAGTGACTCGGAGCAGCCCCAGCTGTCCCCGAAGCAGCCCCACTGGTGACCCAACTCAGCCTCACTGGTGAGCTGAAGCAGCTCCAGTGGAACCAGCAGCATCGTGGGACCCCAGGACATGGCGCTGACCCCATCCCGCTGCTGAGGCTGACACACCGCTGGGGCTGTGCCCGGGCACCCCACTGAGCCGGGGTTCCCTGTGCTGGCACATGGCATCACCCCTCTGTGGGGTGCTGGCAGCAGGGCGTGCGGGGAGGCGACGGCTGCTCATGCCAGGCTTGCCCAACTCTCGTGTGTGCCGCCCCGTCACTGGATGAGTCTGGTGTCTTCTGACACCGTGCTGGCACTGAAACCCCCCAGGACCTGAGTCACATCCTCCACCTCCCCCCATGCTCACCACCAGCGCCCCGTCTGCCACCCTGCACCCCCCAAGATCATCCTGCACCCTCTGAATCCTTCCTGGTGCCTCCCAGGCTCTTCCTGCTGTCCCTGCTGTGCTGTTGGCAGCTCAGGGCAGTACCAGCCAGGGGGCTCGAGGGCAAGAGTGACCTCCCTGACTCCAGCCCCGAGGGGCAGGGGGACCGAAGGGACGCTCCCTCCAGAGCTGCGAGGGCTGGAAAAGGCTCCATGTTTTAATGATAGCAGAGAGCATCCCCCTCCCACAAGACCCCGATGAGCAGAGACGTGGGCAGCTCGGCTGGCACGTGGGCTCCCACGAGGGATGCAGGGTGTGTGCTGGTAGCTGCCGGTGTGGGACAGGCTCAGCGGGCTGTCAGGGTCACCTCCACTGGGAAATGGTCGCTGACAGCCAGGGCCTGGGTGGGGGCAAAGCAGAGAAGTGGCTGAGCTTGGCTGGACCCACCTAGGACACCCAACCCTCCTCTCCCAAAACTCCCAGGCTTGGGGTTGCATCAGTGAGGGGGTCAGGGCTGGGACCCCCTCGGTGCACACCGGGGAGCAGGGAGCCCACCAGCGCTGCCTGGTTGGATCCGGGCACCGGCGGGCTCAGGTGCCCCAGCCCCTCACTCACATCCTTGTTCTGGAGGTGGAAAGTGTTCTGGAAGTTGTTGACGGCGGCGGAGCCGGGCTCGATGTCTTGGCGCAGTGCTGTGCCGCAGGCAACGATCCTGCCGGGCATCACAGGGGGTGTCAGTGTCCACCGGGACCCCCCTGTGCCAGCCCCTGTGCCCATGCCAGGACACCCACCTGTCGTAGGCGCAGTTGGTGGCGGTAGAGACAGTGGTGTCGGCGCTGTCGGGGATGAGCCACTCGCAGGCGTTGAAGGAGCGCAGGCGGATGGACGGCCACTGCGAACTCGTCACGTAGGAGCAGTCGGCGTTGAAGTCACCCAGGAAGATGATGTCCTGTGGGCAGCACACCGTGTCCCTGCCCACCCACCTTACACAGCACCAAGGGCACCCTAAAACCTTACAGGGCAGCAAGAAACCCCCCGGGGGCTGCCCAGTGTGGGGGGACGAGCCCCCAGTAATGGCGCTGGAGCCACCCAGCTGCTCCCAACACTGTTGGGATGCCACCTGCTCCGTTGGGTGTGAGGGGTCTCCTGTGGGACATGGCCATCCCAGAGCAGCCACCAGGACATGTGGTGGTCGTATCCCAGCCCACCTGGCACAGGAAGGAGCTGAGCCCCCCGCTGCCCCTTACGTTAGTCGCCAGTTTGTTGACAACGTCGGTGTACGCGTCGTAGAGCGCGTCAATCTCCTCTGCCGCGTTGCTGGGTTCGGAGTGCAGGGGGACCAGCACAAACTCCTGCACCTCTGCCAGACAGGCAGCTGTCAGCCCCTGGTTTGGGTGCAGCACACAGGGAAGGAGCAGGAACTCCAGGGACTACCCAGGAAGCCCCAGCTGGGAAAAGCTGCTGAAGGGAAAGGGTGAGGGGAGGCGATGGGAAGTGATGGGAGGTGATGGGAGATGAGAGGTGATGGGAGGTGATGGGATGTGATGGGAGATGATGGGAGATATGAGGTGATGAGAGATGATGGGAGATGATGGGAGATGATGGGAGGAGATGGGAGGAGATGGGAGATGGCACACAACTGCAGGGAGGTGTGATATAGCATTAGGTGGGAGATAGTGGGTGATGGGATGTGGGAAGTGATGGGAACAGCTGGAGGAGTGAGATGGCACACAACTAGAGAGTGCACAGTGGGAGATGACAGGCAGTGGTGAGCAGTGGGAGGTGGTGGGAGATGGTACATAGCGGGAAACAGCAGGCAGTGGACCAGCACCCAGGACCTGCAGGCACCCACATGAGGCAGAAGACCTCACAGCAGTGAAGGACCCCAGTAGTGCACACACCCCACACCCACCCAGCCAGATGTGCCCATACTGGGCTCAGCCCCATGCAGAGGGGACCCTGTGCCAGGTCTGGGCAGCTCCCAAGGCCATCTCTGCTCACTTGTGGTGGGTGAGGAGAACTTCACGATGAAGGGCTCCCTGCTGAAGGTGTCGGTCCCACAGGACTCACAGCCATCGTCATAGTAGTAGCTTCCCAGCACAGAGACCATGTCCGACCTGGGGCAGGGGAGCAGGGCAGCACCTGGCACCACTCCCACAGCTGAGACCCCCACCAGGGGCCGCTGGAGGGGATGGGGGAGCACAGGGGGGTGCCAGGTGCTGGTGACACCCCTTACCTGTAGACAAAGAGGTACTGCTCCTTGTAGGTGGTGCGACCCAGGGGGATGCTGACCAACGAGCTGTATGGGTGCTGCGACGCGCTGGAGTGAGACGTGGAGAGGATGAGAGGGGGCTCCCGGTGCCCCCAGCACCTGTCAGGCGAGGTGCCAGCCAGGATCTGGCCCAGCATCCATTTTGCAGGCACCCTCCACCCGGTGACATCATGGTCACCTGTTGAGCTGGTCCATAAGCTTCTTCACAGCACTCAGGTCGGCATCGCGGACCTCCTGCACCAAGGTGATGTCGTACCCCAACAGGATCTGCGGGGACAAGCTCAGAGCTGCTCACTGGAACTGGTTGTGGGGGCACCTGTGGGTACCTGGCTGGGCTGTGAGGACTCCCAGGCTGGCAACAGGGACAGCAGGAACCCCAGAGCCAGGGAGGGAGCATCTCCCATGGGGTCCTCTGGCTTGGAAGAACCATGGGGTGCCACAGTGCCCCCTAACTCCCATCTGTCCACCACCCACCATCCCAGCAGGCCCACACACGCAGCCCGCTCTGGGTGAGGAGTCTGGGCAGCACCGAACATCACTTCTCCTGGATGGGGTACGGGCAAGAGTGGAGATGGCCTAAGGTTGTAGGTGGTGGTAGGGGAAGGACAGGTGGAGGGATGGATGGATGGATGGATGGATGGATGGATGGATGGATGGATGGATGGATGGATGGATGGATGGACACTGCAGAAAGCTGATGTCCACCTGCCTGAACTGGACACATCCCAGAGACCAGAGTGGCCAGGACTGTTTCTCCCCGCAGCACTCACATTGACGATGATATTTGAGAGAGTCTGGTTGGACATCTTGCTGTCCCCAAACGCCTTGATGTTGAAGGCGCTGATCTTCAGCGTGGTGGCCACATGCAGCAGGAGAGCTGCAACCAGCAGCAACAGCACTGGCTTTGAGGCAGCCATCCTGTGTGCAGAGGGGCAGGGATGGGCTCAGCTCCCCATCTGGGAGGGGAATCTGGCACAGACGACAAGGGTGACCAGGGTATTTTCACTGGCCATACTGGTTTGTTTCACTGGGAGGCATCTGTTTTCCAGTGAACTACCAACATTCCCATCCAGCTTCTGCTTCACATAGGGTTTCATCTTGCCTGTCCCTGCTGGAGGTTGGCCAGATCGCCCGCGAGGTGGGAGTGGATAATTCACTGGCAGAGGAGCAAATGCCACTTCACGGTGGCACAGAACAGTTCCTTGTTCACAGCGCTCAGCCTGGCCACCTCTCCTGGCCTGGGATGGGTGGCAGTGGCTGGGGACACCAAGGTCCCTTGGTTTGTGTCTCTCCTGCCTCACCCGGGGTCTGCGTCAGAGACCCAAAAGCCCCCCTACCAGCTGAGCTGGGACAGAGCAAGGGATGATCTGCCCCCAACACCCCTCCCCACCTCCTTCCCTGCCTGGAGCATCCTCACCAGGGTTATCCCTCCCCTGCCCCATCCCACCCAGGCTGGAGTCCCCGGCTCCCCCTGCTGCCTGGCAGCTCCCACCCATGGAAGAGGCATTTGGGGAGAGTTTCCCGTGGCGCTCAGCTCCCTGGGGTAATATTTCACCAGTGGATGGGATCCAAGCCCTGCCCAAGCCCAGGCACCCCGAGTGCCCGTCCCCACTGGCAGCCCCAGTGAGATGGGCCAGGACCACCACCAAACTCTCCAGCCTTGGCACCCCGAAGGCCCTCCTCCCCGCTCGCCTCCCCGCTGTGGCTGCAAACGCCACGACCTCCAGTCAGTAACACAGCAGTTGGCAGTGCCACGATCTGTCGTGTCACAACCTAATGGTTATGCCACAAAGCGCCCCAAAACCCCACGAGTCCCACAGAGGCAGCGACAGCAGATCGTATCCACCCCGAGCTGCGCCCGGGCTCAGCTCCAACCCCGCGTCTCAGGAGAGCTAAGCCGAGCCGGGGAAGGTGACAGGGGAGAGGGGAGCTCGTGGGGCTCGGGAGGAGAGGGGAGCAGGACGTACCTTCGGTGTCTTCCGAGGTCACTGGAAGGGGAAGGAGCCGCACCTGCATTTATGGGGAGGGACACACTCCCCTTGCCAAGTGGTTGCCCAGCCAAGGAGCGCGTGAGGCCGCAAGCTCCATATGGCATTTTTCACGGAAATAAAGTTCTGCTGGGTGAAGGAAAACAACCCCTTCGAGCAGTGCCAGCACCTCCTGGCACGGGTAAGGCTGGGAATGTGCCTGGATCGATAATGACGCCGACAGGAGATCTGTAACTGAATCCCAGAGGTGGCTCCTGGGGAACAGCAGCTCCCCGACGCGGGATGTGGGCAGCTCTCACTGAGCACCTGCTACCATCTCTCTTAAAAACTGTTTTATTTCACCAACACCAACCATTCCGATACAGCCCCCCCGTTTCCAACAAGCTGGTTTCAGGCAAGTGAGTCTGGGCTAGTGAGAGCCCAGTGCTGGGGGCTGGTGCATCCTGGTGTGGCCCCACCAGCTCTGGCCTTCGGGTGTGAAGCTGAGCTGGGACCCACAAAAAATTAAGCCCCCCTTTCCTTCCCCAGGACAGTCCAGGCCCCCAGAGGGGCCTGTGCCATGCTGAGGGATGGTGCCCCCTGCCCTGCACACTCCTGCAGCTTGCCCCAGTGGCCTTGGCGAATGTCCCGGCGCTCCCCGACCTCAGCTGCTGCTTTCCCAGGAGGGCTGTGCTCCTTAGGGGCTGGGGGGAGAGTGCTGCCAACTCCCCCTGGGGCCAAGCTCCCCCCAAGGCAGGACCCAAGTTTGGACCCCACTCCCACAATGGGATTAGGGCTGGGTCCAGACATCCAGGGGGTTCCCAGTAGGTCCTGGTTCAGCACCAGGGCTGGGCACCCTGAGCCGTGACCTCCCCAGGGCCAGTCTCCCCCATGGGACACCCTATCCTCAGGGCCAGGGTTCCCCCCAGGCCAAACCCCCCCAGTCCAGATGCCTTAGGCCAGGCCTCCCAGGGCCAAGCTCCCCCCAAGCCAATATCCCCCTAGTCCAGAGCCCCCCTGGGCCCAGCACCCCCAGGTCAAGCACCCCAGGGCTGGACTTCCTGGGGTCAGGCTCCTCCCAGGGTCAGACTCCCCACA
>VXBZ01007320.1:0-21425 GCA_013399135.1 Heliornis fulica | reverse complement strand
TGCGGCCGGGCCGGGCCTGCGGCAGCGCCTCCAACCGTCCCCGTTCCGCGGTGCGTCCGAGGGGCTCTCCTGTCCCTGCTATAGCAGCCGGTGAAAGCGGCACCCCTGGCCGCAGCCTGTCGAAGCTGCGAGCGCCGCTTCTCCCCGTGCCCTGGAAGGGTTTAAGTGCCCGGAGATACACGGACTGCTGCAGAAACGGCCACCGGCATCGCGTGGTGCAGAGGAGGCCTCGGACACCGGGGAAGTTTGCACAGCTTTATTAACGGGGCCAGGACAGCGTGACGTCGACGGCGCCGAAGTGGAGTGACGTAACTGAGAGGGGTGCAAAGGGGGATGAGCTTTCTAAGGAAGGAGTCTAACAGAGTACATGGCGTGTCTTGTTGCCATGAGGAGGATTTCAGCCTCGCTGCTTTCTCTTCAAAGCCTCCACCAGGTCGTTTTTAAGAGCTCCTTGTTTCAATTTGCTGGCAAAAGTGTTCCCCCCTCACTGGGATCACCAACGTGAGACGTTCACCTGTGGTTGTAAGCACTGACTTATCGTCATTTCCTTCCAGTAAGACGTGTAAATGTTTAATTAGGTTTCCTGTGTTTGAACTTTGTTAGTGTTGTAGTTTGTCCCATCTGTGTTACTTGTACTGCAGCAGTGTCCCGCTTGGGCTCGCCCGTGCTGCCTGACTGCGGTGAGCTCCGCTGAACCTTGGCTGTTGGTTGCAGGTGTTCTCTCCGCTCGAGAACCTGAGCGTGGCTGAGTGACCTCTTACTGACAGGTATATAGACACATTGAATATCTTTGACATAAGGACGAGCAGGCAGGTTTGTACCAAAGGCTATCTAGATGTGTGCTTTTCCCTCTCTGTTCTGATAATTCCTACTATCTTGTTTTGACTGCTGCTGAGCCGGTGTTCTCAGGGACCTTGCTCTGAGAACACAGATTACTTCTTCTCTCACAGTGGTTAACACAACTTGGTATTGTTTTCCTTTCTCTGGCCTGCATTCCTTTTTAATCTGCAGACTCACAGACTTTATCTGCCCTTTGATTCGTCTTTTAGCATTGCTAGAGCTTTCTGTAACCTTGAACGGCTTTAGATCTTACTGTCCTGGATATCTGTGCCCTGTCCCAAAGGATCATCAGTTCCTGTTGTGTGTCTATTCACATCTTCCATCTAGCTTTTATGATGAACAAATTACAGCTGGAATCTTTTTTAGTACAGCTTCATCCTAGATTTGCTTCATTTCTTTTAATCTGCCATAAACTCTCCTTAGTCCCTCTTAGTTTCCTGAAAAGCCTTCAGGGGAGGCATGTCTGGTAGCTCTTGGAGTGCTAATGCATCTTGGTTTGTGTTTTGCTTACTTTTTAATAATTCAGTTCAATCACATGGAAAAAAACTCCAGTGGGTTTTTCAGAGGTGAGGTTCTCTTCTTAAAAACCCCGACAACTGGTGTCTGCCTCTCAGTGTGTTACAGCTGGAGCGTGACCCCTTGCTTTGGGGGTAGTGCTGGAGCAGCTTCCCCTGTCAGAAGCAATGTGGCTGGGCACTGCTGCCTGGCACCAGGCTTTTCAAGGAGATGCCTTTAATCATACAGGTTAAAAAGGCAGTTCTGTTATGCCCTGTAAACTGGTGGTTTCCTTAGTCTTTATCCAGCTGGGAGCAAATAAAGCAGCGTTAGCGTGAGCTGTGTTGTAATACATCCTCTTGCTCTTTGAAGTGCCTGCTGCTGTTTCAGTGGCTGCTGACGGACTTAAACACGGGTTGACTTGACCTGGCTGAGTAATTGGTGACTGACCTGTGAATGCCCTCATAAAGCCTCTGGGTTCTTAATGTTTGTTTCTTTTCCTAAACCAAAGTGGTGTCATCACATCTCTTGAGATCTGGGCTGGTCCTGGATGTCAGGAAATGTGGAAACTGCCAGAGAAATTCAGGAAAATGGTTTTGTGTAGCTGGAAGAGCCTTTAATATGTGTGTGTGTTCCTCTTAGGTCTGGTACTTCTTCTGTGTCTGGTGTTATTTCTTTCCCAGTAAGAATGATCTTTATTTGCATGTGGTGGTGGGTTTTTTTTTAACTTGTGTAAGGTTTTTTTTTGGGTGTTATGAATATAGGTGTTGAGTCTGACAAGTGAGTCAGCACTTGTATCTTAACCCGTCATCTGATGTGAACTGGTCCTGCCACCTAAGAATCCATCATCCTCTCTGCCCTCCGCCCTTGGCACTCCCAGCATAGCTGCTGGAGTGCGCAGGAGTGGGTGGAGCTGGGGTTTCGAAGGCTGACTCGATGACAGTGCTGTGTGAATACCTGAGGAATTACAGGTATGGACCCTGGGACTTCCTGTGAGCGGTTTGCAGTCAATTCAGACATCCTCATGGCTCAGCCTTCCTGCTCATCACAGGCTGCTGGGCTGGAGGCAGCCTCTGGAAAGGGACAGGACTTCTGTGCCAGCAACTGCTGTTACAGCTTTGTTCCTGACATGTTAAGATGCTTTTAAAGAAACAGTTGGGCTAAGGTTTTCAGTGTAGGAACAGAGAACGTTCTTCTATAAACTTCAAAAGTTAAATGCTATCTAAAATTGCTGTTGGAATTCTTTGCTCCTGTTTTCCTGTGTTGCTAACCAGTCACAGTGTGTCTGATGGCTTCAGCGTGGGGTGTCGCAAAAAGATTCAGAGCTTCACGTCTCGCACTATGCCCATCCCCCCAGCTTTCCTCCACAGAGAGGGAGGAACAGGAGCTGTGTAGCTTTCCAATGTTAGCTTTTAATTTCTCCTTTTCAACTTCCTGCTGTTAATAAGAGCAGGCATTGACCCCTTTGAAGTGTTACAAACAGCAGCACTGTGGTGTTTACTTTTTTGAGTGAACCTGAGTGTCTCGTACTGGAAGACACTGATGAGAAAGAGAAATGCGAGCTGTGTTGGCTCAGAGTTTAAATTTGGGATCTTGGAGGTGTGAGTTTGGGGCACTTGCCTGCCAAATAGGGAAGGAATGTTATTTTCAAGCTTTGTAAAGTTGATTTTTTTAAGTCACTTGTTTGCAATAGCCTCTAAAAGTGACTCGATAGCGTCATCTATAATGATGCAGGACTGGTTTTATCAACAGCCGCGTGTTGCTGCTCAGCAATGAGGACAGTGTCTAGGAAATGGAGGCAAGCTCCAACTCCTCTCTCCTGGTGTTTGTACTACTCCAGGCTGAATTCTGGCTGGATTTTAGCCACCATGTACGTTTTCTGTGGAGCTGTTTAGCCTAACTCGGAAATGGCAGTGCGCCTGCATGTGTGATGAGTTGTTGGGCTGGGTTCTTTTTGTTCCTGGAGGAGCAGCTGCCTGTTGGAAACTTGCCGGGTTCAGCATTTGTGAGGTGTTGGATCTCTCCTTGTTGTAAATGTGCTTCTTTTGTGACCCTTTGGGTTTTAACTCCCCGCAGTGCTACTGTCACAAAGCAGATTTTCTCTTCCGCCTCTTAACAAGAAAAGATTTAACAGCAAAACCTTCTTAGAGATTCTTGTTTGCTGTTCCCTGGAGGAATTGCTGTATCTGGGGCAGCAGGAAGCTGTGCCTCTTGCAGTATGCTTTAGAGACATGCTGTTTGGGTACCAGCTCCTGTGAAAACTGCAGCTTCAGGAATATATCTGGAGCTGTAGGTAAAAGAAGAGCCCAGAAAGCGACGCACATGCGAAGCACTGATGTTTCTGCTGCCGGAAGGCCGACGAGTCAAACTTCAGGATCAGGGGTACAAGTATTAAAGGACTTCACTAACAGTAAGTGTGTTCACTGCAGATAAATGACTGCTGCTTGCTGTGCAGGTAGAGCTATGTATTGCCTTCTTGCTTCTCAGTACCCTTTTGGGGTCTGTTTCAACCCCTGATCCTTGGTGGCAGGAGGCCAGAGCGGCGCTTGCCGTGATTCTGTGTTGCTGGCTTTTAGTCCTGTGGTGTAACAGACAAGGAGGTGCAGAGCTGGGGATGAATGTGAGTGTTTCTTAGAATGATGCTTTCAGCGTTTCTGAGCTGAGGGAGAACTGGCTGAGCAGCATGGGATGAGCTGGTGGGACCGGGGCTGTGTGCTGGGGAGGGTTTTCCCAGGTTGTGTGTGACAGCACTGCCTTCCTGGAGCTCTGAGCCTGATGTGCTTTGGCCAGGCTCCTACAGAGATTCCACATGAGGAAGGGTTAGTATCAGATGCATTTGTATGTTTGGTGTTACATGGGATGTTGATTTAGCAGGGTAGCATTGCAGCACAAGCTTAATAATGCAGTTGGGGTGTGCAGTTAAATCCAGACACAGTGATGCCTGGTACTAGTTGCTGCTCACCCTCATGGCTCTTGGTGCCCTGTCCCCAGAAGGAATGTGTGCCTTGAAACAAGCTCAAGCCCTTTCCTGTCCTCAAAGGCTTTATTAATTGCCCATTTTTTACACTTTGGGTCTCAGCCATGTATGTGCTTCCCCCATGCTGGCCTGGCTAGCTCAGGGAGATGTTAGCCTGTGTTAGTGGTCTCGGGGAACCTGATGACTCGCTGACGCAGCTGCCTTATCGAAACCCAAGGTTACCCACCAGTCTGCCTGGGGCTGAGATAAATTTGTCCCTCTCTTACAGTGTTTACATTCTTCCCCATGGTCGCTGGTTTTTGCCCTCCTTTGCTGCTGGGATGTGCTGGTCAGGCTCACTGCCCTGAATGGACTTACTGAAGGAGAAAGTCGCCAAGAAACTCCTTTCTCCAGATTAATGTCCCTAGGAGATGCTTGTTAGTGTTTGGGGTCTGCAGGGCAGGGCTGGACGACTGCTGGCATGTCTTCAAGATGCAGCAGCCTGGAAGTTGTGTTGGGGCAGGCAGGTTTGTGCATGGAAGGAGGCTGCTGCTGAAGGAGTTGTAGTGAGGAGCTCCAAGCCCCCAGCGTGTGCGTGGCCCGGATGAATGTGAGGCCCGCGAGGGGCTCTAAGGAGGCTCGGTGCTTGTGGAAGAAACGGCACAAGAGCATCCAGAGGTGCTACGGACAGCTGTGAAATGCTCCAGCATCAGAGCCTGTTTCCAGCCACATCATTGCTCCTAGATTGCACATTAAGAGTCCTGCCCTCCAAGCATCTACTTTTGCTAATGTGGGAATGAAGTGCCAGGAGCTTTGGGCAGCATTCCTGTGGGATGTGCCGGACAATGCAGGAATGCAGGTGAAACAGTCACCGTGATGCTCCCAACGAGTGCCCAAGCTCTCTCAGTTGTGTAACATATGGGGAGTGAGGAGAGCTCTGTCTCTGGGGATGCTCACCGTGATGCTCCCAACGAGTGCCCAAGCTCTCTCAGTTGTGTAACATATGGGGAGTGAGGAGAGCTCTGTCTCTGGGGATGAGTGGCTTAGCACCCCTGGAGGAACCTGTGGGAGAGTGGGAGCGCTGCATGGGGTCAGTAGCACATAGAGGTGTGCTTGTGTTGCACGCCTGGCAGAGGCAGATGGGTTGGCGTACGTCGGACACCCCAGCTTCCCAGGTATGAAGGGGCAGAGCCCGGGCAGGGTGAGGAGGTTTGCACCCTGCTGGTGCTGCCTGGGGCCTGAGCACCCCCATCTGAGCTGGGTTAAACCCTGCAGGGTCCTGCCAACCTGATTTGGTTTAGCCTGTGACCAGACTTGAAGCAGTACCTAGGAGGAATCAAGCCAAGGAATTAAGGATCTTTAAAAATTTGTCTCCTCTTGGGTTGGTAACGTTGTGCTAAGGCCCAGCAGTGCTTCTTTGAGATTCTTGGTTACAAATTCCTGGTGTTTTCAAATCTAGTTGTGATTTTGTTCACTTAAATGAAAGGAGCTTGCCAACAGGAGTGTTGGCTCTGTGGAACGTGCCCTGCGAGACCAGTAACCTACAAACACAGGAAGCTTAAAATGAAATGCAGAAGGGAAATCTTTGCTGCTTCATTGGAATTAGACCTTTGGCTGGTTCAGATTGGATGGTTCTGTGTAAATCAAATCCCTGGTGCCAGATGGCACAAGTTAGAGAGACACAGAGCTGTGAAAACTCCTGCTGGTGCTCTTGAAGTGATGTTCCCTGGACAGCAGCAGAGTTGGTGTCTGGTTTGAGTACGGTGATGCGCAGTCAGACCTGACACACACCTGTCCTGCATTTTTAGTAGCTCTTAATTCTGCCCAGGCTTTGTTTGATCCTGTTTATTTACATGTGAGAGAGGATGCCAGGTGTCATTAATTTTTATTTTTTCCCTGGAAATCTGATCTTGCTGGGATTTGAGGGATTTTCCCCACGCAGAAGTTGCAAACAAGAATTTGTTGGAGACACCGGAGCAGCACCTCCAGTGAGGGGACCAGGCATAAGGAAATCCAGCTCTGGCCTGCTGCAGACCTTGCCAGGAGTATCTGCTAGTCTGTTTGTGCCAAGCAGATGGTCTGCTCACATCAAGTAAAATACAGCTACCACACACCTGTCCCTCGCTGGGTAGCACGGGGCAGCCCGAGGCAGAGGGCCGTGACCAGGGGACGGCCAGCTCGCGTGCTGCCTCCCAGAGCTGCCCAGTTCAGCATCGCTGTGGGCCTCCGGTCTGGTGTGTACATGGGAGTTGCCTGGAAGAACTTAACCTTGTCCTTCTGTGAAGCAACATTGGATAATCCTCCTCAAAAATCCAGGGGGAGTGCTGCTTCACCAGAGTGCTTTGCATTCCAGAAGGTGGAAAATCTTCAGCCCAAGTCATGAAGGGTCTGCACAGTTTAATGACAGAGGAGCCTGGGTGCTGCTGGTGGGGCTGGGGTGCGTGCCCTGGGGGCACCACTTCCTTTATAAAGATCAGGGTCGTTGTAACTTTATAAAAATCCACAAATCTCCCAGTTCTGTTTTCTTTATTCTCTCCTTCAGCTCTGCTTCTCCCTGTTCAGGATGAATTGATTTTAGTTAGCGTTTAAACTGGAAAGTAGAAGATTCTGATGGACTTCAGCCTAGCTTTGTTTCTGCAAAAGAACAAGGTTACTTGGTGTTGTTTTTTGCATGAGCACTAAATCTGAAGCCACATATACCATAATATATCTGTTACAGGAAGCTATACACACCTATGAGTCCAGTTAGTGTTCATGCAGCTTTAGTCTTTGATTGCCTTGCTTCTGTTATGCCTGGAAGTTCAGGGGTGTTTGTTGCCAGAGGATACACTTTTCTTTGGGATTTTCATGAGCATTTCTGGATGGAAGTTGAAGTCAGATGGAAATTCATAAACCCAGTATCCTGTGATTGCTTATTGCTAAAATCCAGCTCCTTTTTTCAGGATGCACAAGGCAGAAATGCTGTTAAAACATGCCTGACAGTGCTAAAGAGGGGAAACTTTAACTTGTGTCACCACGTGGCCAGGCTTCTGTAGGTATGGAAGTGTTGAGGGAGTTCCAGAAGTATTTAAGCAGCTGTCTGCCAAATTCTGGTACGTGTCGAGCTTACCTTGCATTTGAACACCCAGCTGGATTAAGAGTGCTGATCCTGTGCTAGTACCTCAGTTTCTCTAGAAATATGGCATTATGTAGGTTTTCCTCCCTCTTGTTTTATTTATTTTTTTCATACAAGGGTATAAGATATATTGAACCCAGAGAGGTTGTGGAGTCTCCTTCTCTGGAGACATTCAAGACCAATATGGACACGTTCCTGTGTGATCTGAGGGGATCGTGCTCAGTGATCTTTTGAGGTCCCTTCCATTTCCTGACACTCTCTGATTGCCTGAATTGAGGTTTCATGGCTGTGAAGCACCTATAGCCTAAACTCACACCAAGCTGTAGGTAGGACCTGGAAGCACTGGTGCTAGAAACACGTGGGTGCCTGTACTTGTGCGAGTGAGCGTGGATGATTCGTGGAGTCCCAGTCGTCGCTTGGGCTGGTGCTGGAAGCCAAAGGCTCCTCTGCCTTTTAGATAGAAATCCTGCTCTTTAGCTCACTAAACCTAGAGCTCAGGAATGCCAGAGATTTATGACATTACTTCTAAATACTAAGTTCAGGCCCAATGATGTGTTTTCATTTAACATTATGTGTGAAAGGGGCTTATTTAGTCGTGTACCTGGTATTTCTTGTCACCTGGCTCCCATTAATACTCACCACACGTATTTAGCAGCAGCTGAGTTCCTCAGCAGCTGCCCTGTGTGCATCAGGCCCAAACCTTTTGCTGGGTTAACAAACAGCAGGGCAGGACATGAGGAGAGTTGCCCCAAAGCTTTGTCCCTTCCTGCAGGGTTGTCTTTTAGTTTGCTGGGTGTTCATATCCGCGGGTTTAGGTAGGAAAGGGAGTGAAACGCTCAGCTTCTGGCTCCATGCCGATAAGATGGGTATTCGGGAAGGGGCGTCCTCGGAGCCCTTCCAAAGGTTCAGCCGTGCAGTCTCCTCAGCAGCACGAGAAGTTGGGTTGGTTTACAATTGTTAGAAGCAAAAGGGTGAGGTCGCTGTGCCCCGCTGGGTAGAGGCGGCACGCTCCTTCCCGCCCGCGGCCGTCACACGAACAAAGGCTGACACCTGAGAAGAAGATAGATATATATATATATAGGGTCACTCACTGGGTGCTCAGAGGCGGCTGTGGACCTTGTCAGTCACTTGGTCGGAGCTTGGAGTCAGCATCGCAGCGGTGAGTGGAGATGTGCTACCCCTAAACCCCTACGGGCTTTTCAACTTCCTTTGAGCCCTGGGCCTGTTTTTAACTCTGATACTGGGGGGTTATTGCTTTATGCTTCCAAGTGTGTCTTCTGCTCTCTAAACCCAAGCTGACTCTAGAAGGTGACGCTCTCCTCACGGTGCTAGTGAGGCTTTCATTGAGGACTGTGGCCGTGCTTGTGACAGCACAGCATGGGATGTGCAGAGGGTCGGGACTTGGGTGCTCTCCCCAGGGAGCCTGTGGCTGTCACCTGGCTGCAAAGAGAGTCATATTACCTGGGATTTTGTCTCTTTGGTGGTAGCAACCACCAGCTGCAGCTCCTCTGGCTGCTGCACTGCTGCACAGGGGGACCTGCGCTGGGACACAGTGCCTGGTGGGTGTCCAAAACATCCCTTACACATGCAGGAGCATCCATTGGGGTCAGGTAATGGAGAGAGTACCTGCAGACAACTGGTGCTGGGAAACGGCTGTCGGAATTCACGGGGAGGGGAGTTGCCCCACAAGAAACCAGCTGAGGATTCCTTGTTTAAGGCAGGCTTTGGCTACAGGATAAAGCATAAAGCTTGCCTAGCTCTTTGAGAATATAGCATTAAAGAGACACGAAGTAATCCTCCCAGGAATGCATCCTGTGCTGGCAGAGGGTCTCCTGCAGCAGCTGCTGCTGGAGTCTGCTCTGAGGCTCCTGCCTCTTCCACTCGTTAGTGGAAATACGGTGCTGCCGTGATCCTTTCGGTGCTGCCGTGATCCTTTCGTTCATCTCTGGTGTATTGGAGCTGAGACCACTGACTGGGGAGGGGTGTTGCCTTACAGGAGCATCGAAACCTCTGAGAAAAATAAAAAGTATGAGAGAGTGAGCACTGCAGATGCAAACCTGAGTGCTGCTTAATGCCCTCCGACGAAGGGATGTGCCAGGGCTTGGAGTGTCGCCATGCCAGCTCACTCCCCCCTCCTCATCCCCCTGAAGCCTGGCTTGTGCCACCGAGTCTGTGCCAGAGCAGTCCTGGCCTGTGCACAATTTTGCCCTTGCTTCTTGATCTAGTGGTGGGTCCCAGCTCTGAAGGGGCTCTGCAAAGGGTCCAGGGAGGGAGGGCTGCAGCAGCTTGCATCCAGTGCACTGCAGCAAGAGAATGTGCCCTTTCTTCAGGGCTCCACGGAGGTGAAGCTGAGGCACGTTTCAAAGCTCACCGGGGCTGGTGGTGGAGGGTGTGGGGTGGATTTGAGCTCTGCCTTTGGAGGGCTTGAGCCAATTCCAGAGTGGTCAGATCAGTTTTAAAAGCAGTGAGGGGTACTGCTCTTGGGGTGTTGTGCTTGGTTGTTTTGTAGCTGGCAGTGAAAGCTGCTGGGTAAATGTGCAGCCACAGCCCTGTGGCAGGCTGAGAAACAGCGATGATTCTTAAGGACTTCTTTGGAGAAGAGCAAGTGATCCGTGTTGAGATATGGACCCCTCAGGTGGTGTTCTTGGGGAGGCGTGTAGGACCAGTCACTAGGAGGAAAGCTGTATCTGGGAAGGATCCCTGGCTTGAGGAAACCCACCTCCTTTATCTCAAGAGCTGCAGGAGAACCTGTGCCTGGACCTGTGTTCTGTGAAGTCCCCCCTGCCTGTGTGGGAGAAGGGCTAGCAGAGATTTCTCCGGGTAACGGCAGACCTTAGTTGTGACCGATCTGTCGGTGTGTCAGCAGTTAGATGTGTCCCAGGTCACACACCAACCAGTGGTAGTGTTCCCCCTTCCTAGGAGGGCTGGGCTGGGGCAGCATGGGAGCTTCTTGCTGTTCCTTCTCGAGTCTCTGGGCTTCGGAGTGAGAGCGCCGGGGAGCTGAGAGTCCCTTTCAACACAAAACCCAATGCAGTCGCTGTGCAGCTTCGTCCTTGGAGCTTGGCGTCTTGGAACCAAGGTTTGAGACTGAAAAAGTGACTTGGTTTTACTTTCCTTTCCTGATTTTTGATTAAGGGTGATGGGTTGCATGTTTTTCTTTGCATCCTGGTCTGGTTGTGTGACCTGGGATTGGAAGGGCTGGAGCGAGAGGAATCAAGCTGTGGCTGGAGAGCCCCAGGTGGTGTGTGGAAAGGGACCTGCAGCTGCCTTGCTGGCTCTGCATGCAGTGTCTCATGTGGGGCTGTGTCCCTCTTAAAGCCCCTTCCCGGGGTCTGTCCTCCGTTCGTGTGTCTGCACTGCAAGTGCTTCTACAGCCACATTACTTACTGCTTCTGCTCTCCCTCTGCTCCCGTGTGGGGTGAGCAGGGCTGTTGTAAAGCTGTGGTGAAAGAAAAGTGTCTTGGGATTTCTGCCTTCAAACACTCTCTCCTGGGCTGGAAAGCCCTTCCCTGGGGAGTTGTAGCACGCAGGACTGAGGGGAAGTGAAACTAGACCTTATTTTCCCAGTGTGAGTTAAACACAATTGCTGCTTTAAATAATGTGAACCCTTTGCGTCTGTGCTAGCTGGGGATGGCGGGGTTGCGTAAAGGGCTTTATAAATGTTCTTCTAACGGGGTTTCCTTCCTAAGCTGCTTGTTTGGTTTTGTGTTAACCAAATGCTGGTCCTGCTTGGACACCCCACGGGCTCCACACGCTGTAAGGTACGCGTGGCACGGTGGCGGCTCTTTTGGGAAGTGGCTTGTGCCACGTGCTCCCTCACCGGCAGGATCGCTGGGCTGTGCTGGCAGGGTGGGCACAGATGTGTCGTGGTTTCACCCTGGCTGAGAGCTGGGCACCAGAATGACAGGATTTTAGAGCAAAATAACCCCAACTGGTGATGCAGGATACAATCTCTCACTGAACCACACACCCCAGGCTGTACAGCTCAGAGCCGTCCTGGAACTGGATTGTCCCCAAAACTGTGCGTCCTAGAGCCGTGCCCTCCTTCCCCCACCAGCCCCCTTTATACTGAGCATGATGGCATTGGTAGGGAATATCCATTTGAGCAGTTTGGGTCCCCTGTCCTGGCTGTGCCCCACTCTCAGCTCCCTGGGTGCCCGCTCCTCCACCTTCTCATTAGCAGGGCAGTAAGAACAACTGAGAAGTCCTTGACTGCTTGGCAACAACTAGAAACACGGGGGTGTTATCAGCGCTGCTCCCATCCTCACTCCCAAACCCTGCATCCCACCAGCTGCTGGAACAGCAATTAACTCTACCCTAGCCAAAGCAGGACGAGATGCTGAGGGGCTGGTGAGCTGGCTCAGGTGGCGAGCGGCTTCTCGGGTTAACGTGTCCATGTTTTGCCCTCTCAGATGTTCTGTTAGGGAGAACAACTTCCATGGCACTGGGAACCTCCTGCCACCTTTGCACAGGTGCCCAGCGGTGCCCAGCGGAGCCGAGAGCTGTGCTGTCCCTCTTCATGTCCCTCCTTCTTCTCTTGCAGGCGTGAATGACAGAGGACGTGCCCCCGACTGCACTGACGGACGTAAACCTGCGTCTTCTCTGCCACGATGACATAGACACAGTGAAACAGCTCTGTGGAGACTGGTTCCCAATCGAGTATGTTACTGGTTTGGGGTGGGAGAAGGGGTGTGAAGCTGCACCGGTCCTGTTTGGAGCTGACCCCGAGGCTCTGCAGCCATTGGGAGTGCTGTGACGATGGCTGCAGGCTCTGGAGCTTTTCCACACCGCGGTGGTGGCCTGGAACGGCCCTTTGCTGCCTGTCCCAAAGCCATCAGGAGGTTCCTGTATGTGGATTCTGGCAGGAAAACAGGCTTTTTAATTACAGGGGTGGGTCAGCTTGGGGAAAGGAGCACATCTCCAAGATAACAGGTTTCCCTGTGCTCATGAAAGAAAGTTCTGGAGTGCATGCAGAGAAAGCACCCTCGGGGCTGAACCCAACTGGCACAGAGCAGCAGATCCCAAGGGGCTATCCAGACACCCAGGGAGCACTCTGCACCGTGCTTGCCTCTGTCCTTGGGGTCTGTTGCTCCCCAATTGCTGGTGAAGATCTGGCTCAAAGCTGCTCTTGGCCAGTCCCAGTCAGGTCACCAGGCCCTGTCTGGTGGAGCAGGCGTGTGTCCGCTCACGCATGGGAATGAGGAGCTGTTCTGGGGCATGGTGAGGGGGTGGTTCTGTGCCTTAAAACATCCAGTGAAACCACAGCTGTGGGTTTGGGGACCGTTTTCTTTAGCTTTATGGCAAAGCTTTGTAGAGTATTTTAGTGGATAATAATTAAGATTGCATAAAACCTAACAAACCATCAAAAGCATTCATAATATTTTGAATTTGTAGCTACACGAGGCTGGCTGAAGCCTCTGAAATAAAGCAGTGTGCACTAGTTTTCCTTTGCTAGCTGGAGGAGGAGGAGGAGAGCTGGAGCCTGGTGATGTGACTGTTGTTTGTACGGCTGCGCGGTGTTTTTCTGTGTGTACCAAACTGATGAGATCCTCGCGCTCCCGGATGCAGGCAGATGGATCTTGCATTTAAAAATAACTTGCTAAAAATGGAAGTGAAAGCTCTGGGCAATGGATGTAACATGAAAACGTGGTTCTTGTAACGGCCTCCTGCCTCGCTGGGAGCAGCCTGCGCCGCTGCGAAGGTGCAGTTGAAAGAACCCACGTTACCAGATGGGGTACGGCAGCCGTTGGGTGTTCGGCGGTACCCTACAGTGGTTGCAACAGGAAAGGTGAATAACTTCCTAACCTGGATTTCATGGAATTGGCTAAATTAGTAGTGTCAAAGGAGCTTTAGGCTGGCACAGGGCTGAGCTGCTTGGCCATGTGCCTTTGCAGACGGCTCTTTCAGTAGCGCAGCTTCCCCGCCTCGGCCTGTGGGAGAGCCCTGGCCTGCAGATCCCGTGGGCTGGAGCCGAGCAGCACCCCAGCACAATGCCTGCTGCCTGCTCCCACGGCCTTGGTGTCCCCAAACATTCCCTTTTCTTTCCTCCCCAGGTACCCTGACTCATGGTACCGAGACATCACTTCCAACAAGAAGTTCTTTTCCCTCGCAGCCACTTACAGAGGCTCCATCGTGGGAATGATAGTGGCAGAGATCAAGAGCAGGACAAAGGTGCATAAAGAGGTACGCTGCTAAAACGGGCTTTGGTATGAGGGACCACCCCTTGCGGTGGGACCTGCTTGGGGCAGAGCTTTCCCCTCCATCCAGACACTTACAGGAGTGATCTGAGTTGATTTAGGATGCCAAGAACAAGCTCTCAGCCAACCGATGGGAGTGTGGGCTGTGGGGTGGCTCCGAACACGCGGGCTGCCGTGAGGTCTGTTCTGTCGGGGCTGGGCAGCAGCGGCCTGACCTGCCTGGTGCTGTGCAGAGCTGTTAGATCGAGTGGGCAGGATCCAAAAGCGATGGCACAACGGCCCCTCCTCCGGTGGTGGAGGTGTGAGTGGCTGTGGGAGTGCAGCCCTCTTCCTCCAGGCTGAGCTTCTGTAGCTGCACTGGGTGAGTCCCCCGTGACACAGCGTGGAGGTAACCGGTCTGCAGGAAGCTCAGGCCTCGGGGATAACAGGCCTGGGAGCCCGGGAGAGGCAGCACAGTGTGGCACAGGTGGGGAAGGAAGGGGTGGCTCCTGAAGACAATACAGGGAAAGAGTTAGTTTGGGGGAGCAGCATCGCCACGTGGATTGAAATAAAGCAGAGGCAACACATGAATTCTAAAAGGTCATTGGGTTGTGATTAAACAATGAAGTTGACATTCATGGGACCCAGTGCGTTGAGTGGCTGTGGGTCTCTGTGCCCTGGCTGCCTGGCTTCACCAGGGCTAGTCAGGGTCAGGACCTGCACCTTCAGCACCTCAGGTAAAAGGCTCTTGTCCCAGCCAGGCTGGATCTGGGTGCTTAGACCTGGCTCCAGGTGAGTCTGTGGAACATGTTCCTCGTCTCTTCAGCAGAGCAGAGGCTCTGGCTGGCGCGAAGCTCCGATGGCGTGTGCAGGCCAGGGGACTGTTGCTGGCCCATGTAACACCAGAGCTGCAGCCAGAGCCCTCCCTGCTAAAGGATGCAAATGTATTGTGTCCCTCTGCACACACAGAGGGCATGGGGTAGGGAAGTGTCACAATGTGTATTCTGCACCTGGGAAGGTGATGTGAAAGTGGGAATAACTCCTAAGGGACCATCCTTGGGTTTTCTTCCCCTCCCCACAGCCTTGTTTTCAGATGTTCCAGTACAGGATTTCTGCCTTCTCCTGTGCTTCCCCCGATGCCTCCTAAATAACTTGTCATATCTCTACTTAGGATGGAGACATCCTAGCTTCCAACTTCCCTGTGGACACTCAAGTTGCTTACATCCTGAGTCTTGGAGTGGTGAAGGAGTTCAGAAAACACGGGATAGGTAAGATGCTGCGGGGTGACAACTCTTGTTGTCGTGAAGGAGGAGCTGTGCTGTCCTTTCGAGAGAACCCCCTGGTGACTTGAGCCAGGAGTTGGGCAGGGGATGCACTCAAATCTTTACTGGTGCAGGCACAACACAATGTGCAAATGTTTCCAGGGACACAGGGCTTTGTCTTGTTCCCTGGCATCGCTGAGCGTGCCAAACGCCCGTACTCCTGCCACTGTGACTGACAGAAGTGCCAGGGCTTTGCCTGGGCAGGGTCTGAAGCCTGGTCCCCGAGGCAGGAGGCTAGCTAACCTTTCAGCAGGCAGCTGGAACGTTTAGAAAAAGTCCAGGGGAACTGGATAAAGAGTGTGACTTGGACCTGGTGGAGTGTGTCAGCTCTGAAGACCAGCCACGCGTGCGTTGGTGCAGCCGTTTGGGGAATGCCGTGGACTGTCTCCATGCAGAGTGGGTGCCAGTGAGGTGGGGCCCTTCTGGTGTGGTGTCAAGACCGACCTGCACCTCGGATCTGCACAAGGAATTAGGCCAAGTTTGGCAGCATGACCCAGCATGGCACGCCAGGGGCACAGGTTTGAGCCCTCCTTCTCCAGGGTCAGGTTCAGAAGGGCGCAGTGTGCAGGTATAAAGGGGTCTGATGTGTGGTTGTGGCTGGTTTGAGTCCCCTTTTGGTTTCCAAATAACTTGGATTTTTATCAGCTACCTCTTGCTGAGATTTTCTCCTTTGGGAGTCGGTGCTTCCTGCATCCATCACATCTAGACAGCATGATGCCATTGGGCTTGTACCTGTAGCAAAACAACCTCAAGAAGCTGCTGCCTGCTGCTGCTTTCACAGAGACCTTTCTCTTGAGAGGTTTTTCTACTTGTCTTTGAAGCTCAAGTCTTTCATGCAGGAGGCTTTTTTACCCCAGGCGTACTTTTAAGCACTAGTGCTCTGATTTTTCTCTGACAGACGCTAAAAGGCTTTGGTTTCCAGTTCTGTGCTCCTCTAAACCAGAGAGCAGTTGGATTTCTGAGACAGAAAGGTGGAAAAGCTCAGAACAAAACCAAACTGCTCTCCTGGTTAAGTGTCTCAACATCTTCCTGTGCTTGGCCAATGCGAATTCCTGTTAAGCATGGAGTGACCCCGGGGTGATCCGGGGGTTGGGAATCGGCAGCAAACCCCCCACTGATGGGTTTGTATTTGTTAAGCTGCTGCTTTAGCCTGTTTGTAGCACATGTGAAGGAAGAAGTTCCCTTGCATGTTCTGCTGGGTCCTTTGTGCCATGTTGAGGAGGTTTGGATGAACCTTGAGATCTCACATCCTGGGGATGGAGGATTCTCTCTGTCCTTTTCTGGTTTCTCACACTGATTTAGTGGCTGTGGCAAATCCAGGTAGAGTGAGAGTGTGCCTTGACTCTCCCCCTTAGAAGGGATCTTAGAATCCTCCTGCTGCTTAGATTTTAACTTGAGTTCAGCAGTCAGGATGCTGTAACCCACTTCTGAACTTTGGTTCCGACGCTGCTGTGGCCTTAAACTAAATAACTGGCGGAACCGATGCCACCAAGAGTGACTCGCCGGCCTTCCCCCAAGCTGAGTGTGGCTCACCCAGGGATGGGCATTCCTGGGAGATTCCCACAGCTGCCTCATCTCTGTAGCTACTGAATCAGGGGTTTCATAGTCATGAAATCGGTGTTCTGAATCCATGCTCGTAGGTGAAATGAGATCTGTGTCCAAACCATGAATCATGGTTACAGAACCATGAACAGAAACAGAATCATGGTTACAGAACCTCAGAACCCTCCTCAGGAGGGTCTGAGGGAGCTGAGTGGCATCTGGGGTCTTCAGGTGTGTGCAGCAATCCGTGCTTAGGCACTGTGTGTGGAAGTTCTCAGCCAGGACCTGCAGAGCCTTACGCTGTCAGAGAAGGCAGCTGCACCACGTGGTTTTGTTGCTCTTTCTTCAACAGGTTCACTCCTGCTTGAGAGTTTGAAAGACCATATATCGACGACTGCCCAGGACCACTGCAAAGCCATCTACCTGCACGTCCTCACCACAAACAACACAGCAATAAACTTCTACGAAAACAGAGACTTTAAACAGCACCACTACCTTCCCTACTACTACTCCATCAGAGGCGTCCTCAAAGATGGCTTTACCTACGTGCTGTACATCAACGGCGGACACCCACCCTGGACAATCTTATATCCTTTTCCCTCTGTCCCGCGAGCGGTGGAGCACAACTGGTGCACACCACGCTGTGTGTTGGGCTAAAAGTGCCACTAGTAAAGTGTGACCTGGCTAAATCTGGGGGCTGCTGCCTGTTCAGTCTGAGGTCGGATGTCTGGCGATGGGATGGGGGGGTGACAGTGACCTGTTGTGCCCAAGCTCCCCCAACTCCTGGGGACCGTTCAGGGGTGGTGCATTGACTTCAAAACTGGAGAAAGTTTCCCTCCAATGTTCCTGAGTGCTGGTGTTAAGGCAGAGTGCTGGGTGTGCTCTGGCTCGTGTGGGGCAGGATTAGTCCTTGGGCTTGTTTCCTGTGGCCTAAGATCCCCTGTGACCCGGGCCTGGATCTCGGCAGGCTGCTCTCAAGCTGACTTGGGAGTTCATTTCAGGTCATTGGATCATGGAAAAGAAACTTGATCTTTCCTGGGTGTAGCTGGTCAGGCCAGACCTCTGCAGGCAGGCTGGGGGGTCACCGTCCCCACGGCCACGGCTGTGGAGTGCAGAGGGAACTGGCAGCTGCTCAGAGGGGGCATTTCCCACAGCCTGGAGCCAGTGCTCCCAATTTGCCACCTTTTCTGGTGGGAAGGAGCAGGCAGCCGATGCAAGGAGCAGAGCAGGCTGTGCTGGGGCGGGGTCTCTTGAGGCAGCACTAGTCTGCAGCACGTCTCGGGTTATGTAAGTTCCAGTGTCAGAGTTGCCATCCTTAACTGGAGGCCACTGACTACCTACAGCACATTGGATCAACACTAGCCAGCCTGAGCCCGTGCTCCATTCCCCAGAGGATTTACCGACAAGCCCAGAGCATTCTCTGCAGCCTTCTGCCCTGGTCTGGCATTTCTGCCAAGAGCGGCATTGAGTATAGCCGGACCATGTGAAGGGCAGACGATGAACACGAAGCCAAGGTAGGTGCCTGGGGAAGATCCCTTCTCTGCCCCATGGCCACTGTCCTGGGGCAGCTGCTTGAGAGAGGGCCATCGCTGTGCCCAAACTCCTCTTGGTTTCGTGGGAAGGGAATTTGAACTGAGATGTTGCTCATGGGAGCTCAGAGCCCCACAGCAGCTTGGCCCCATCCCTGCTGGCTTTTCCCAGCTCCGTTAGACCAGTGGGCAGGGCCCAGAGCGACCGGCCCCTCACACAGTCCCTGCCTCAGTAGCCAACAGCCCGTTTGCTTTGGCATCGCTGGTCCCTGACAGCAAAGCCTTTGGGACAGCGGCTCCCCAGGACACTTGAGGGGACCCGTAACCCCCCGGCTTCCCTCCAACAGCTGTGCTTTGTCTTTTGTAGGATTGATGTTCCTTTCACCTCCCGAACCCTCCGGCTCTGCACTGATCCCAGCGATGGCGGCTCTCGGTCAGGGCCCCGGCCGGGATTCCTTGTTCCACGGGCTGACCGAGGTGCGGCAGACTTCTCCCTCTGGGGGCGCTGCGGCTTGGGGGGCTGCAGCCCCGACTTCCCGGGGCCTGGAGCCTGTGTGAGCAGCCCGGGCAGGCCTGGCTGTTGTGCCGAGGGCCCTTTGTGTCACCCCTCTGTGTGCATGTCGCACTGTCCCTGCCCCTTCCCTTACTCTTGGTTTGCTCCTAGTCGTACACGTGATGTAGAGGGGTTCAGCTGCTGCTTCCACACCCTGCAGGCTCCTGAAAGAGGGTAACGGATCTGCACTGCCCCACCACGGTAACGAGCTGGGAGTGCCCTGGCAGGGTTGCCCTGTTGGGGCAGGGGGAGCTGGGGGAAGGGAAGCAGAGAGCGAGGACCGTGTCTGGGCGCTGCCACGTCAGCTGCGGCCGCGGGAGCTTCCTGCGGGCAACTTCCAGGGGGGGCAACTGCCTCTCGTGAGACCCGGCCCAGCCCCCCCCAGCCCTCTGGTGTTACTCAAAACTGATCATTTAAATCAGGCTGCATCAAGTAGAAGGCAGGGAATGGAATTGCTATTTCATAGTGAAATATATTATACTGTACAGCTCTTTCTGCCCGTGTCCAGGTTGCAGTGGAGTGGGGAAAGGGGGAGGGGGGGGTTGCTGCTGCCCAGTCCTGCCAGTCCCAGCCTCCCCTGCTCCCACCCTGGCACTGGAGCTGGACTCAGCGTGTCCTGGTGGAAGAATGGTGTCGTGCTGGGGTTCAGTCTCCCCAGGGTGTTGTGCCCAGGGCTCTGGCACCACGGGCTGGGGGCTCAGCCTGTGCAGAGGCCCTGGTGTGGCCCCAGGCTGTGGCCAGAGCCCTTCCTGCACAGGGGAGCCGGGTGGGGGTGGTGAGGGGTATTTCGCATGTTGATGGGGAGGAGGCTCTGTGGGTCATGGGGCACAGGCCAGCAATGCCAGTCTCCCTGTGCCCAGCCAGCTCCAGGGTGAAGCTCTTGCCCTGCTCAGCAGGGCAGGTTCCTCCCCATGTTCTGAATGTGGGACCTGAGCAAAGCAGCTCGAAGCTGGGGCTGGCCCTGGCTGTGTCACTGCACCGCGTAGCCTGGGGGGAGAGCGGCTGCACAGGAGTGAGAGGCTGCAAGTGGCAGCTGGGGTTGGAGGAGGATGGGGGTGGTTGGGTGCTAATGCCAGGGCTGGCACAGGCTCCTGCTGCTGCTTGGCTTTGGCAGAGACCAGGGAAAGCTGGGGAGGGGGATGGGGGGATGGCACAGGGTGAGGCCCATCACACCGGTGTTGCCAGCAGCCTTGGCAGTTGGAGCACAGCGCTCCTGAGGCCCCTGCAGCCAAGCTGCTCCTGGCACCACAGCTCGGGGGAGGAAGTTGGGCCAGGGCCACCTCTTGTGCCACAGTGCCCAGTGGGTGCCACCATACTGGGCCTCTGGTGCCTCCAGCCCAGCACCCACCACCAGCCTGGGGCAGGGGGGAGGAAGGGCCAGGACCTGCTCCCACCCCTCCATGCTGCAGCACATTCCCCCTTCCAGCCCCACTGGGTGACATGGGGGTTGGGGGGTTATTTGCCTGGCCCCTCCTTAAGCAGCTCTGTGGGGGTCCTGGGCTGCAGTGCCCTGAGTCCCTGCAGCACTTGTGGCCCTGGGACCAGACTCATCTTCCCAAGGCCTCAGGACTGATGGTCCCGTGTCTATCCCAGCTCTGTTACCAGCCCTCCCCACCACTGCAGCACATGAGCACATCCCAGGCCCTGCTCCGTGTCCCACCCACCCCGGCTCCCCTGAGGCACCAGCCACATCCCGCCAGCCCGAGGAGCCTTGTGCTGCCACCACCGGCCTCTCCCACATCGTTAAACCGAAACTCTTCGAGTCCTGTCTCCACACAGGAGCCTGCTGGAGCACCGGTGGCTCTTGGCCTGGGGGGGGCTCCGGGACTGGAGCTGCCTCAGAGCAGGCACAGGGTGGACTTTGCACCGGGGGCCAAGAACGATCCCGACTGCAAAGGGTTCAGCAAAGCCATTTATTCCACTCTCCTGCTCCCAGATCTCCATGTAGAAACCCACACGAGCACCCCCAGGCCCCCGAGGGAATTTCCCAGGGCTGGGGCCTAGCGGCACGTGCAGCCCTGACCCTCAGCTGTGTGCGCTGCCAACAGAGCCGCGGCCGGCTCAGCGTGGGGGCTTTAAAAAATATGGGGTTTGTTCCTTAAAAATAACGGGGGACCCGCCAGCGGCAGCGCGTCCCTGAACTCAAAGCGTAACTCTGAGGCTGCGGCACCCTCACGTAAGCGCACGAACTCTCTGCGGGGGCCGTGCAGGTTGATCTGGGAAGCTCGCTAGTTTAATGGCCATAAAAATACACAGATTTCCCCTGCCTCACCCAAACCCAGCCCCTCCTGGCTGGGCGGCGGGAGGGTCGCGTGGGCAACACCTGCAGCCAGGTCGGAAAGTTAGAAGAAAGTCTCTATTCTCACCCACTTTTAATTGAGCACAAAGGCGGCGGCGTCACTCCATCGCTTCTGCCACCGGCTGCACCGCCACGGCATCTGCCCCCAGCCCCACCGGCTGCTCCACCGCTGGCATAGCCGCCAGCTGCTCTGCCACGGCCTGGCTCTCCAGCCCCGCTACCGGCTGCTCCGCTGCCTCGGCCGCTGCCTGCACAGCTGCCTGGTTCTCTGCTCTCTCTGCCAGCTCGTTGCCTGTCTTGGTGGGATCTGCCAGCTCGTTCCCCAGCTTAGCGGCAGGCAGGCTTCCCGGCACCCCTGCTGCCTGGTCAATAGGCGGCTTCTTCGGCTTCTGTGTGGCAGCCACCGCCTCGGCCAGCTTCTCTTCCGGCACCATGTTCAAGATCTTCAGGGCAAACAGCAGCTGGAATTTGGCGGTTCCAACAAAGGAGTTGCCCAGGAAGTTGGGCAGCCCGCCCATGCGGTCCTTCTGGGTGTAGAGGGGGACACGGACCATGCCCATCACCTGCAACAGCACAGAGCGCAGCTCAGCAAAGGCCA
>VXBZ01007319.1:565156-608658 GCA_013399135.1 Heliornis fulica | reverse complement strand
GGGGTAGTGAGCTTCCAAGTAAAGACATTAAATTTTAAAATCTTAGGTAATACTGCTTAATGAACAATTATACTAATTTACTTGTCTGAAATCAGTAAGATGACTTATACGTGCAACAGTTTGCAAGATTGTGCACCACCTCTATTCCTCTAGATACCTTCATTAGGGCAACTTTTTACTCATGGTGCAACACAGCCTGTGTTAATAGTAAAATAGTTTTTATAACTTCTGAAAGAAAATACATATTTTTATCTCTTGTTAAGTGAACTACTGCTCTCATTTTCTCCTGAAAAATCATATAGAATCTATTCACAGAAAAAAAAAAAAAAATCCTTTTTCCCCCCGTTATCATTTCCTTATTTTTAAAATACAGCCACACACAGCAATGGACATTAATGAATAGTAGAAAGACTGTAAGAGACACACAATAATGGCTGATGTGCCAAGGCGCTGAATTACAGTCGAGGAACTGAGACTTGGAATGTCTGTTTCCTAATGGTTTAGATAGAGCTGCACACAGGTCAGCCCTGTTTGCCAATAGACTGTTTCTCCCCTCCATCTTTAACTATAATGTAACAGAACGATAGGTAATTTCCATGAATATCTATTTGTTGAGCCATAATAATCTCTGGGAGGGAAGGCGAACACTGTTCTGTCTCTTCACAGCAAGAAATGAGGGAACAGAACAACACTCAGAACCTAATTTGTAATCTAAGACAGTGGAGTATTATTAACCAGGAGCTAGCATGAAACATCATTGCAGTCTTTCTAATACATCAAGATTGCTTTCTCAGAGGGTTCATAAAAACACATATGTGCATACACAAGCCTTTACTGCTTTGAAATGCCATGGAAGCATTTCACATGAGATACTTTGTAACACTTAAGCAAATATAGCACATCACTATGGAGCTACAAGGACCAGTGCCTGCCTCAGGGACATGGAGCTGGCAACATGACAGGCAGGGCTGGGGCTTCCCCTGTCAGGGCCCAGCCCAGAGCAAGTCAAGCAGGGCATGACTAAGGGTGGCAGCCATGTCCAGCCCAGAGGCTACTAGGCAAGCCTGGGGCCATGCTGGGACAGCAGTCAGCCAGTCAGTGCCCATTGAGGGGAACTGGGGTCAGGAATGGCTCCAAGGCAGCCAGGCTGTTCTGGGCTGTGCCTGGAAGGGATGTCAGTCTGCAGGTGTGGTCCAGGAGCAGTGGGGCCCACAGCCAGGCCCAGGCGCAGTTGCACCTGACATTTAGCTGTCCAAGCACTACAGCTGCCATGAAAAACAAAGGTCTCCAGATCACCATGCTCTGCAAACAGAAAAATAATCATTTGCACACAAGAGAATATGATATCCTTTGTGAAGGTACTGTTTGGAACCCTACATTTAACACACACACAAAAAAAAAAAAAAAACACACAAAAAAAACCAAAAACAAAAACCCTAAAAAAACCCCACAACCATGGATTAGATTATCACAGAAGTGACACAGGAGAGCCAAATTTGAAACCTTACACAAGGAACCAACATAGAGACCATAACAAGGTGTAGTCAATGAAGACGACTTTACAGTGTTTTGACATGAGTGAGTAGAGGGGAGACAGATGCCTGAAGAACAAGTAGTAGTGGATGCCTAGCATCGGGGATGAGACAAAGAAGTTGCAGAAAATCCTAGAAAAAGTAGAGTATGGAAGAATGGTAAATAAAGCACCTGAGAGCACAGATCAAAGAAAATGGAGAGGTACAAAAAGCTTCTATGACCTCTCCTCTGTGTCTTTTAAAAGCTTTTAAGCCTGGCTAAAGTTGTAAGAGTGCTTCATCTTTCCCAGATTACCAAGGTGATTACAATGTACTATTTATACTAAAGCAGTACTCTGAAACCCCAGCCAAGGATCGTGAACCCTACTTTACAAAATGCTGTGTAAAATGGCTGTCCATGTTCAGAGGCTGCATATCTAAGAGTATATAAAGGAAAAAAATATAGTGGACAACCAGGACTTCAGATGCTTTCAGATTTCACCTCAAGATCTTACATATTCTGAATTATGTTTAAAGAGGAACAAAACTTATATCTGATACACCACCTTCAGAATCTAGGTATTATGAACACAATATTTTCATGTAAAATGCACAAAATATTTTTAATAAAATATTTAAGTTATATAAAATAGCATTTAACATTCTTACCCAGTAAACGTACTCTGCCGATTCTGCTTTTGAAAACGCAGAATACAGCTTTCAACATCTTTTAAAAAAGGGAGCTCTAGTGTTGCAAATTGCCAGATGAGCACAGGTGGTTCAGGGAGACAAAGTTTTCTGCTGGTAGTTTTCTTCAAAGCCACATCCCATTACCTAGAAGGCTGTACCAGTCCTTCTCAGGCCAGTAAAGAGTTGTGTTTTTTTTTCTTCTCTAAATTGGCTAATAGCAAAAAAAGATAACAAAACAAACAAAGATTAAGAGGCAATTTGCTATGTGGTGCATAGCCAGGTTAATAAAGAGAACTCCTGCTGGTTGCATGTTCTTAGTGAGTAATACACTTCATTTAGCTCAATTACCTCGACCAAGAAAATTACAGTGCTTATTAGTGTTTGCCATCCACTAGTTGCTACACATCAATTCACTAAGCAGATGCATCTTAGAGAAACTATGTCCTATCACAAGCAAAATCTCAGCACCCTGGTAAAACAGACCCAGTATAAAGCCTCTGTAGACCCTCCAAAAATCCTTGATTACTATAGGAACATCAGGGGCCCAAGAGGATGATGCTTATGGTACGAAACTTAAATTGACTTGAGACAAAGTAAAACAGGGCCAATACTGGGCACTTCTGGAAAATATTAGTTTAAACATAGTTGCACAAATATTTTATAAGGAAGCTAATACTTTTCCTTAGTTGTTTTCAACTAATCATTGCAGTACTTTAAATTGCAAGCAGAAGGAACACAGTAAATTTTGCAAGCTTTACTGAAAAGACATTAATGTATTAAAAAAATCGGAATACTTTTCTTAGCACTTATATTCCTTCTGCTTAGATCTTTCTTTCAGAGCGTGTCACTTTTAGTGCTTGGATTTGAATTTCTGCAGTGACTAAATTGAAAACCTGCAAATTAAATGGAAAGGTGATGGCAAGCTGCCTCTACCAAAATGGATTAAACTTGCTGTAATCGTTACTGAGATGTATTTTCATACAGTCTTTACATTCTATCTGTTCAGCAGGATGCAGTTACGCATGCTATTTAATGCCATTCACTCTGCACAACAACCAAGTAGGTAGCCTGAAGTTAAAAAGGTTCTGAATTCAGAAGTTTTTCCTTGAAGACTAAACAAAGTGAGTAAAGAGACAGAAATATCATTATACAGAGTGAAATGCTGCTCTTATTTCTTCCCTTCCATTATTTTAAATTATATGTTCAGAATATTCATATACATTTATTTCTGACTGCATAAATGAGATACATTACTTGGTCTGGAATATTTAAGAAAACAAAGGTATAGTTTGTCATATTTATATTTTTTAATTTAAATATTTTTTTTAAAATAAAGTAATGAGATACATTTTTTGTGAAGAAAGAAATGGTAATTTGTTGAAACTATTATCTCTGCTGTTATCTATTGAGTCAATTGTGGTGTAAACCACAAAGCAATAAGCATTGTGACAGGTACGCTATAAGTGTGTAATAAAATCACACCAAACAACTGCGAATATGTCAGCGTCTTTCTTCACAAATCTAAGAGAGAATAAATCTAAGACATAATGCTTATTATCATTTAGTAAAAGAAAACTGATTACAACTTCATGTCTAGCGTAAGTATTCATACCTATAATTAATCTTATCCAATTCTTTTAAATAAAATACCTTGTATCTAACTATTTATTCAAAATTTTATTATTAGAATTTATCATTATCATTTGATGAATTTTTATTATTCATTTTCAAATATTAGTGATAGGTGGAGATATGAGAATCAGGTGAGAAGTCAAAGGGGTCTGGCAGCCCAGTCTTACTCAATGCCCTAGATAAATTATATTCAAGAAGAGATGTGTTGTCCAGACAGAACTTACCTACTTAGTTTCTGAATTTGGAAAAGAATGTGGCAGGAGACCGCAAAAGGGGAACAAGTGGGCAAATTGAAAGTCATCTCAGAGGAATTGGTTCTTTCTCTCTCTCACAAAGTTTCTCTGTGATAGTAGGAAAGCAACATGAAATGAGTACCTGCACAAGTGGCTATATGGCAGTTTACCACTAACAAAAGTGGAATTGCAACAAAGTTATTTAAACCAAGCTAATTTCACATAATTAGCATAGGGAACAATAGTATATGGCATGAAGTTCAGTATATGAAAATTGTGAAAATTATGAAAATTTGCCAGGACTCCCAAAGGTGGAGCAACTTTAGTTCTCATGCAAGCTGACTCCATGTCACCACTTCCTGCTCTCTTATTTTTACTCTTGTTATCAGAATTGAAGCTTCCTGAGGTGTCAACTATATATCAGCTATAGTTGATATAAGATTCTTATTCATGTACTCACACTTCTGCACAGTGAAAATTATAAAATTAATTAATATTATTAGTCATCATACAATTATTATGCTTTTCCCAAATCTCTTCCCTTGGCAAAAAGAAAATGGTAATAGCAAATGAAATGTTCAAATGGCAAAAAAAGTAAGATGAAAGGAAGGGACTATATATTTTATCTCATGTTCACAGAAGATAGGATGAATTGTACCAGAAGAGATTTATATTGAGAAAAAAATTATATGATGAGGCTAATGAAGCACTAGAATAAATTCTTTAGGAAGATTATGTAATAGCCATCACTAAACATATTTAAGAACATGTTACAGAGGAATCTGTCTGGAAAAGCACAGGTTTGGGGGCAAGGATTACAGGATATCTCAAAGTACCTATGCTTGTATTTTTATTTTTTTTTATTTTTTTTAAGGCTATGCATGAAAACAGGTGAGAAATGAAAGTATTTACTGAAAATAAAGTTTTTCAAATTTGAGACGTTTTGTTGGAAATTTTTAAATGAAAAAATTTGCTATGGGAAATATTACAGTATTTTCATTTTAGCTTTTTATTCCCTGTGTATTAATAAAGACTGAAGAATAGAAAGTATGAAGGATTTGGCCTGTGGTCATGAACTTTGTACAGCACTAGATGATACTCTGATTAAGATGTTTGCCCTCAGACATGAATTATTATATGCTTATGTAAACAAGTTAAAAGTGTTTGCATTTAAATGTGTTTAAATGTAACAGATGTTATGTGTATCTGATAAAAATATCTTTAAAAATTCCTGATAAGAGACAGGTACCCCAGACAGATTTAATCACTTACAGATAAGAAAACCCTAATGACATATCAGCACCACATAGAGAAATAAGTGAGGCAAGACTGTCTCACTTCTTATCATACGGTTCTTTCTTAGAATATTATACTTTTGTTCTAAAGCGATTAGTGTCAGAAATGATGCTTATTTTTAATGGTCCTTATTTTTACATCACAGTAAATGTCTTACTGTTTTGTCAGCACAAATTGTGGATGTGTTTTTGAATCAATACCTTTCATGACGCCTAGAACTACATTTTTTTCTCACCAAAATCTTTCTCAGCTATACCACTATGTTCTGCGGACATTTGTATAGTGATGTATGGTCATATCCCTCTGAAAATTGGTGATTTGAATTAGAGATTCTCCATAATTTATTCAAGAGAACAAATTACTGGATGGGTTGTAAATGCAATCGTAAATCATAACGGCAATTCTCAATAAAAGCATTGAAAGTTCTATTGCAAGATCAAGAATTTTATTTCCTGGTAGATAGCAGAGAGCTTCTTAAGTGCTGCAAAAGCAAGGGTTATAACTGAAATCAGCAAAATGTGGTATGGATTTTATTCAGGCAGCAGCATACATTTATGAAATACATTTTCTCAAGGGTCATCTGGTAGGTAAAGGACGGAGTTGAACTCAAGTATTTGTTGTTCATGACCAAAAAGCAAGAAAGAATTAAACTCTTGATTGCAATTTAGAAAAGGATAAACTTGATTTACTGAAATATTAAAATAGACTATTGCATTTCTTGATCCCTGTTGTTTATTTTTTTAACTCTTAACACAGAAAAGTTCAAAGCCATGGTATTTAACAGATGTTACATATGTTAGCACACTCAACACAAATTTTCCATGGCCTGTCCTTTCAAGGCCATTTTCTTCCACTATGTTATAGGTGTCTAAATCTTTTTCTCTTGGCATGGGGAGAATTAAGGCACCGTTAATGTATTCACTAAACAAGCAAAAAAAAAGTTAAAATCTACAAGTTAAAAAGATAAAACTTACAAAAAGTATTAATAAAACATTTATTTTTTTATACATGTTGTTATTAAACAAGGTGCAATTGAGGTAATAACAAAACTGTGAATCGTACACAAGTTAAGATCCTGATTTCATTTCCTAGGCCTGGTGAAACTGTTACTTCTGCAGGGAATAAACATTAACACTCCTTGAAGGACTATATGGTGTAGTAAGTTTGGTCACCCTGTGAGAGCATTCATACACAAAATGAAACAGAAAAATGCCAGGTATGAAATCAGTACAGTCTGTAATTATAACTGTGAGGTGAGAATGAACAGAATTATGGACTAATAATGAGACATTATCTCCTTAACAGAGAATGCTAACAATATAAGTCAAACAAACTTTTCTTTCAGCCACATCTCAAAGTCTGAGGGGTAGCAAACCAGAACCAGAAAACATTGAAATGTAGAGTGATAGACAAAAGAAAATTATTAAATCTGGTCTCTTCGAAGAGAGCTACCTTAGAAGAGTCTCTGACCTGGAAAACGTCCTCTTGTTAGTGATGGATGCCATGTTTTGCTGGCAACTATGTGTTTATGTATATGACTTAAAAAAAATATGTTAATAGTGTTAATAAAAAGTTTATCACATGAATGAACTTGCACATAGTGAAAGAAACCTGGCCACACAAAAAAGAGAGGAGGAAAAAAAGGGAAGCACCTCAACTTTGGAAAATGATCTTGGGCCAGTGAGGAGGTGCTGAGCTAGGCCTTAATTCCCACCAAGAGTGCTGCATGTGATGAAAGGCACTTTCGTGGCTCAGCATCATGCATTCATGGCAAAGCAATACCTAATACAAGAGATGGAGTGAGGTTTGAACAGGCTTTATCAGCTGAGGCAGTTTAAAGTGCAGCTCCACACAAAGCAGGAGTACAATAGACATCTTCAGGTTAGCAGTGTTCAATATCCAGCCTCGTCTATCTGCATTAATCAGCAGAAAGTTAAAGTAAACATTTCATTACTAGAAAATAACAGAGGAAAAGATAATGCAAGCCAATGAGAAGTAGGGCAAGGAAAATCAATTTCTCATCAACTGTGGGGCAAATAACTTTAAACAAATTCATATAGTTATTAATCAGTACCAGATAAAAACATAGTTCCTTTGGGCTATTCTGCAGTGATAAAGCACAAAAATTATGATAAAGGAGACTATAAATTTTATTGGAAGGCTAGGGAATAACAAGAAAATCCCACACATCATATACCTTATCCTAGAAAGGAGATAGAAGGGGCATTGGTATGACACTTGTGATAAGTGTATTTTACTGTAAGATATCTAATGCCCTGAGAAAATACAGCAACAGCAAAGAGTAAGAATTATTTTAAATTCTTTGCATGGAGGCTGAAAAACTATTTGTGACATGTTAACTCAAAACAAGAAAGGATTTCATTACACTGCTGATGGCCTGAGCAAAAGGAATGTGTCACAAAGGGAACTGTGATAAGATTATAAAGTATATCAGAACTGGTTGATTAATCTCCCGTCTGGGGATTTTTAAGAAATAGACACTAAAGAAGACTTAAATTAGAGGAATAATAACCATATCACTTTCAGACTTCTGCTTTTAACAGCTTATCTCCATTTTATCTGATGATTTTATTGTTGAAGGATTTTCACATCCTAGAATCATACTTCCTTGGGCACCATGATATGTGTTGTGACTCCAGAATATTGTACTTCCCAGAAAACTACACGTGTCCCACTCCAACACTCTCCTTTTTTTTAGTTACACCTCCTTTTGTTACGAACTTTAAAATAGGTTTAGGTCTTGAGGAGACACAGTTTTTTATTCAAAGATCATTTTGGAGTGTTTTTAATTTCTTCCCTACTCAAGATGCTGTCATACTGCTTTCCCTCTACTCAGCTTTGGGTCCTCTCAAGAATTTGGAAATTTCCAGCAATCCTCACTCTTGGTCAGCCTCTTCTCTTGCTGTAATAACTACATCCACATAATATATAGGACAGAGCTGAAAATCCAGTGCCAAGAACAGTTCTATGCTGTAATGGGCATAGCTGACAGGAGTAGGGTGCAGGAGTTTGAACTGAGTGAGAAAAGCCATCAAGCTGCTCTGTGCCAGTCACAGACATTTCCATCCAGTTCTGATGCCAGTGTGTGACACCCACTGAGTCTGGGATACCGAAGAAATCTCATATCCTGGTCTCCACATAGACGAGGCTCAAATGCATGGCCCATCTGTGAATTGGATGGCACTTCAAAACAGCTCCAGTTTGCATAAACAGACATTAGCAAGTAATTGAGGATGAAATTTCAAAAGGATCCAGAAACACAGAATCTAGATTTTCTAATTGACTGTGCAGTATGCAGATATCCTATAAAAACTCTTAGTTTCAGTGCAGAGTGTGAGTGCAGGTGTATGAAAATGAACAGTCTTCAGGTTCAAAGAAATTCTTTGATTGATGGAATATCAGATCATTGTTTTGCTTCTATTTTTTAAAACAAGCCTTTATTTTTACCTCATATTACCTGATGTATTTTACAAAAGTGAGACAAAACCATAAGACTAGGAAGCATAACGTAAGCATAGTCTCTCCTCCTTCCCCTACCTTCATATCCAAGTCTTTAAATCAACTATGTTCCATCATCATAAGGCTATTACCACATAATAGTGAACACATTGTTATGCACAGATGGTAAGCGTATGCCTTGTATCTTAACAAATACACAGGATAAGCTCTCAATATCACATAGCCCCAGTAGAACTTAATGAAAAGCATCAGTGAGCAGTTATTAGTGTAGTGGGCTATACAGAGCACTTAGCATCTCCACTTACCAATCCACTTACCATGAATTGACATGAATAATCACCGTGACCAATAAAGATTCAGCATTAATGTTTGACTTCTGCTCAAAAGCAGCATTAGCTCTGTTTCCTTCCATTGATATCCAGTACATAAAGTTTTTTCCTTTTGTTCTAATTAGCACACAGGAGCCAAAACCTTCAGGTCTCCAAACAAATGAGTATGCTAATGCCCAGCTTCAAGATATCGTCCGAAAAATGCGGGAAAGGGCAACAGTCTACAAAGAAAAGCTGAAAGACCCAGTACTGTCCTCTCCTGAAGGCAGTCCTACAGCTTGTAAGTGACTCCAGAAATAGCTGTCACCTTGTTGAGCTTAAAGGTTAATTTTTTTTTCTGAGAACAGAAAATACTGTGATAAAATTTTCATGTCAATTATAGCATATTTACCAACTGAAATGGATCAGTTTGTGCCCAGTGAAGTCAATTTATCCTTATTACTCTACAGAAAACCAAGTCCTTAGGTATGAGTTCATTTTGAACCACTTCACTAAAGAATTTGGGAAAAAAAAATCTTTGACAATGTCAGTTCATATATTTTTAAATACCTCCCAGATTTATTTATTCATGGGGATGAATCTGATATATATGAAGAAAAATACTATAGATATTAGTCACTCTGCAATTAGATCTGCTGTGTAAAAATAAATAAAATTTTAGATATGGCACACTGAGCACATGCTTTAAATGGAGAAAACTTATTAAAAACAGTTAAACATTTACTTTTGTCAAAGTATTAAACACATACCAAACAGGATGTTTTTCCTCTTTAGAGGAGAGTTTGACTTCAGTTATCCTTTTCACACTGAATTTTGTAGTGATTTTTGCATTCTGACATTTTTAGAAGCTGTTTATTGCCTACCTGTTTTATAATAAGCTGGAAAAAAAATGTATGTGAAATATTAGAAACTATACTAGATGATTAAGGATTTTTTTTTCTCATTTACCTCTTTTGTTTTCTTTATAGAACTTGCAATCATTTATTTCCTAAATCATCATAGATCCAGTTTTCTAGTTTACTGCTAGGATTATGTATCCTAGTCAGGGGTACAGCCCCCAGAATTAATGGAACTAGTGTGTAGAAGAAGTTATCCAGCCTAACAATGGAAGACCTAGGCTCAAAGGAGTGCCCAAAGGTTTTTGTAAGCCTAGAAACATACAAAACCATAGGCTTTCCATTAGTTCCACTTGCTGCATCTTGCATGTCAGTTCTTGGAAGTGAGGAGATACCAGTTTATGGCACAGACATCATTTCTTATCTCCACCCTAGTTGCATGGGTTATTTGCAATATTCATGTAAAGAGAAATGCCCAGTTGCATAAAAACTGAATTATAAATTATTTATTGTCAGTCTTTTATGGCATTAGCTGTGGGTTCTATCCAAGGAAATACAGATATATATATATAATCTCACACTTTGTAACCAGGCATACACATGAATATATCAGTGGTGACTTTATTCTCCTATCTGCCTTAAAATGGATTCAGTATGATAATGAATTGTAGCTTTAGTCACATCCAGTTTTTAAAAGAGTTTTTAGCATGATGAGGCTCTTGTATGTGTTAAACCATGGTGTAATAATTTAGCCATTATTAAAATAACACCCTTTGTGGAATTCTCTGTGACTAGCACCATCAAAGAAGAAGCCTCCACCCCCACCTAAAGAAGAGAAAAAAGAAGAAAAGAAAGAGGATGCAGAAGTAAAGCCAGAGGAGGAACATTACTGTGATATGCTCTGCTGTAAATTCAAAAAACCTCCACTGAAAAAATATATTGAGTATCTGCAGCTACCAGACAGCATAGACTCATACACAGGTAAGTTAAAAGCTATGCAATAGAATGGGGTAAAAGCATAATGAAGTGACCAAATATTACATAATACCTGTGAGTCACCATACAATCCACTTTCCAGTTTGAAACTGAGAAGGACACATAGATCCTGCCCTAAAGAACATTTATTCCAAGGAGGGAAAAGACATGAAAAGTCACAACAGTTGAAAAAATGGTATAAAATCACAGAATGGTCTGACTTGGAAGGGATCTTAAAATTCACCCAGTTCCAACCTTCCTGGCATAGGTAGGGACACCCTCCATTAGGCCAGATTGCCCAAAATCCCATCCAACCTGGCCTTGGGCATTGACACGGAGGGAACATCCACTCCACAGCTTCTCTGGGTAACCTGCACCTCAGCACCCTCACAGTGAAGATTTTATTCTTAATATCTAATCTAAAACTACTTGCTTTTAGCTTAAAGTTACTACCCCTTGTTCGATCCCTACATGTCCTTGCTTAGAGTTCATCTCCAGATTACTTGTAGGCCCCCTTACATACTGGAAGGCTTCTATAACATCTCCCCAGAGCGCTCTCTTCTCCAGGCCAAACAAGCTGAATCTTCTCAGCTTGTCTTCATAGGAGAGGTTCTCCAGCTGTCTGATCATCTTTGTGGCCCTCTTCTGGACTTGCACCAACGGGTCCATGTCTTTCTCGTACTGTGGATTCCAGAGCTGGATGAAGTACTCCAGATGGGGTCTCAGCAGAGCAGATGGGCAGAATCCCCTCCCTTGACCTGCTGGTCATGCTGGTTTTGATGCATCCCAGGATAGAGTTGCTGGCTTATGGTGAGCTTACAACATTGTATGCACAAATTTGTGCAAGTTGAATTGTGCAACACTGTATGCACAATTAAACCCAAAGTCTTCTGATTGTTAATCTATATTTTTTCACATTCAGTAGGGAGAAATTCTTTCATCAGTTATGTCATACACCAGCAGCTTCCTAAATATATCGGGTTTCTTCAGACGCATTAAATTGTATACGCTCTCATAAATTCATCTTTTTACCCTTTTGCAAATTTTTCCATGACTCTTAGTTCCAACTTATGTCATTTCAGCAGCCTGTGCCACTGTACAAGAGAGAATGTGAGGTTGGTCTAAACAGAACTATTCCCAGAGACTTCGGTTGAATAAATGTGCCTCCAAGAATGAGAAAAGGTTCTAAGTTCATGTCTGTAAATCCAATGTGTTTCTTCTTTCAGATCGCCGTTATGTTGCCTGGCTTATGCTTGTGACAGTCGCCTATAATTGGAACTGCTGGTTCATTCCCCTTCGCTTTGTGTTTCCATATCAAACACCGAGTAATACAATATACTGGTTTACCATAGACATCATGTGTGATATCTGCTACCTGTGTGACTTACTGATTTTCCAGCCCCGAGTGCAGTTTTTAAAAGGTGGAGACATAATAGTGAGTATTGGAAGGGGGGATTTCCATGGGTAGTAGTTGTGTGTTAAAGTACATTACAAAAATTCCTTCTGAACTGACACATGTTCTCCTTCTTCGTGTATTGTAACTTTTTGTATTTATGAAAGGATACGTATGTTTTCCTTCCTATCCTATTTTGGAAGAAGGAAAGGTATAAACTGTCTACATTCTTAAAAACAGATTTGAAAGTAACAGTTGAGAGCAGTCAGAACAGGCATAAAGCTCTCTTTCACCAGGAGTAAATTGGTACAGCTTCACTGGAATCAGTGATTATATGACTATGTACAAGTACATTTTTATGAAACGTTCAGCTTTCTCTGCACCTTGTGCAAGAATCCTAGTTGAAGACAGTGTATATTCTGCTAAGGTTTGACAGGATACATGTTATGCATGTTTTGTTACAGATTGTGAGATTGGGTCAGGGTTTTTTTTTCCAAAATCAGAACAAATTGTAATTTCAGGATCCTTTGACAATAACTTACTGAGATATTTTATTTTGGGAAAATATGTATTCTGTTTTTCTTATTGCTGTTATTTTTGTGTTATCTTTTTATAGAAAAATGCAAAATAAAACTCTAAGCAAGTATCTGAAAAAAATGAAAAGCTTTCCCTCAACGTATCAAAAGGTCATCTAGAACATTAAATTTTCTTTCAAATCTTCTCTACTTCTTTAACTTTTTATAGAAGAAAACCTAATGATTGAAAAACATGAGTTTGCTTCAATATAACACTACTGTGCACAACAGACAGAAAATTCAGAATATATACCCTCAAATGGATTTGGAACCAGCTTTGGTTCAGTGCTTTCACATACAACATTTACACATTGTGCATACAAGATATTAATGATACCTTTACAAAGGAGTCTCAGATAAAACTGAGCAAATATAGTTTGGATAGATATTAAATGCAGTGCAGTGTAATGTGTTTTTCCATGCCAAGACACTCAGCAACTGGAAATCTTGCCTAATTCCTTCAAAATTCACATTTTATGAACATGATTGAAAATCTAAAGTAGGAAGCTTACTTCGTATTTTCCTTGAAGCTGTTTGTACAATTCATAGATTTCTAGTGCCTGAAGAGATCATCTACTGCCTGATCTCCTGCATATAGTTTAATGCTTCAACTGATAATAGTGAAAACTTAGTATGAAAATATCCTTAGTATTTTAAAGCTATTTTCAAAGTGTCCCTGGTATAAATACAGAAGTATAATAATAGGTACATTTCTTTAAATACTTGTGATTGCCTTTTCTTATTAAGGCATTAGCATCAGCTCCCATGGAGAGCAATTTAAAAATAAATAGCTAATCATTACTAATGAACGCAATGTTGATTATTATGATGCTAAGAATGCTAGTATGTTAATGCTCTATCAAAGAGCTGACTTTGTACAGCACCATCAGAAATGTTTTTTACATTTTTCTTGGAACCACTGAAGTCAAATGGAGCTTTTGACCCTGAAATTGAAGGGGCTTAGTTCAAGCACCAATTGTCACAGATGTCAAGAGGGAAGATCTGTGAGGAAAGTGTAACATACTTTAATTTTTTCAAGTAAGTCTAATAAAACCTGGTCTAATGTAAATTGGTCTAATGAAAGTACTACTTCTTCCTACAGATATATCTCTATTTGCACATTTAGATCATCATTAATGTAGCCATCATCATCCCTAGTATCAGAAGAGAATTATTATTGACAAGTAGCAGAAGTTCATTCGTGATATTCTGTTCTTGAATATGTCTTTTTCTCCTTTCATTATCACTGTAGTCAGACAGAGTGGAAATGAAGAAATTCTACCACAGCTCTATGAAGTTTTGGGTAAGCTTGCATTACTGATGTCATTATGTATCTGGTTGTGGAGTCTCCTTCTTTGGAGATATTCAAGACCAATCTGGCCATGTTCCTATGTGATCTACTCCAGATCCTGCTTGGGCAGGGGGGTTGGACTTAGTGATCTCTTCCAGCTCCTAATATTCTCTAATTCTGTGTGACTCTGTGATTCTGTGATCTGGCTCTAGGATTTCACAGGATTTTATTTATGCAATGAAAAACAAACATTGTTGGTTTATGAAAATAATCAGAAAGCATTGATTTGATGGCCTGTCAGTGCTCACCAGCTGAAGACTGCCATCTTCATGAACATAAAGCAGAAAAAATTATGTATTCTACTATAAATATAAATTCTGAAGAATAATAAATTATTAAAATAGAATTANTTAGGAAAAAATGTTCCTTTTATCCCTTAATATTGCTTTTGCCAACAGAGGACGGATATTCTATGGAATTCCTGATACACGTAGAGAGCTCTGTGAAACTCAGCCCACACCTCTGATATCTCAGTTTTTGCTCCTTCCTCTTCTGTAAATACTTTTGTACCTGACTTTAGAGTTACATTTTTCTCAGTGTCTGTTGTATCACTACTTATATACTTGAGGTTAGGCTATTTAGTAGTTCAGGATACATACGTTGTGCAGGATACATACATTGTACAGGCAGAGCCAAACTTTCAGGGGCAGAACCAAGTGGATATGTATAGAATTTATTTTAATTAATTTCATGCTTACAGTATGTTTACTGCACTTTTCTGAAGAAACTAGTGAGAGTTAAGTGTTCTCACTAGACGCAAGATAGAGATGTAATGTGGGAATTTTCCCACAATTAAGTACTAATTACAGTTAGTAATTTAATAAAGAACTTCTGACTAAATTTTACTGCCTCTTAGATACATGCCTGAAAGAGGGAGAGAGGCCATAAAAGGATAGGCTTTTGTTTTCTTGCTTTTTTCACAGATTTCAGGTATTAACTTCACCTTACTTGCATGGAATAAAATGCCAATGCTTCAAGCTAGCGACTGCCAGTGCATGTCATGTCTCAGGCAAAGGCATTTCTGATCACAGAGATGAAGCCCACAGTTCCACATCCCTCTCTTGTTCCTAAATGATATCAGCAACAGCGCAAGACATCACACCATCTTTAAAAAGGCAAAGCCAAGTTTGCCACAGCTTACCATCTCTCCACATAATTCTTGGAAATAAGAAAGGATGCAGATAAGGGAAGTAATCACACAGTTGAGGTACTGCAGGGAGATGATGAAAATCTTAGTGGTATGAGAAGGAGAAGCATCTAAATATAACAAACAATATCTCTTTTAAAAAGATAATAACTTCACATCCTATGATGTATGTGTTGCTTGGAATACATGGCTTTTTCAGGTTGCAAGCAAGGACTCTAATTCATTGTATTCCCCCAGATTGCTTTAGGCAGCCTGGTTTTAAAAGCTGTGGGACAACTAAAAAGTGCTTATGTAGTGCTCTCCCCACCTCTCCTCACCAGCCCCATGCCCACCATTTTAGTGTTGTCAGAACTGTAATTGAAATAGCAGAATTTATCAGTAATCAAATATCACAGATGCTGTTAATAATTCCCATGAAACAGATTAAAATCTCAGGCATGGGGGACTGAAAAACAGGGCAGAGCAAAGCTGTTGGGGTTTCCAAAGAGATAATCTTGCCTGACGGTACTTTGGAAGTTACGGGTTTAGCATGCTGAGTGTTCAAATATACTCAGGCCTGATTCAATCTAAGTAGTTTTGTGACAGCAAGTAAATGCATTATGATTATTGTGAAGATTAAATTGACCTCTCTGCTCTTCAACAGCTTGATGTGATATCAGTACTGCCATTTGAAGTTTTATACTTCTTCTTTGGATTTAACCCAGCATTTAGAGTAAATAGGATGCTAAAGGTAAGATCTGTGTTAGTGATGGATGTCTAGCCATAGATAAATGTTTATATAACCTAATGAAAGTTTGTTGATAATATTTAAGAATATGAAATCTAGAAATTGGAAAATATCTTCAGGACAAGCTACATCAGTAAACAAACCAGCAAATGATACAAGATTTAATCTAATGAAATGAATCCCTTATTATCTTATTTTCCTTCTGACTTTATTGTTTCCTACTTTCCAAGGGTGTTTTGTGATTAAGACTGGTTTTTTTTCATTATTTAAATTAGATTATTTTAAATTACCTGTTTAGTTCTCAAAGATTAAAAAAAAATTAATTTAAGATCACTAATTTATGTGAATGTATTTTCCTTTTCTGTTGGTAATGTCAGGTGCTTAAAAGCAAGGGATTGAATGTTAAGAACAACATAAACTATACATAGCATATTTAACAAGCATAAAACCTTTTTTTTTCCAGTCTGAAGATATCTGGAGTTGTGCAATAAAGGGGTTGAGAGGGGATTAGACAACAGCCCTCTCTCCCTGCAGTTCATGATACCCAGCAGACCACTCTGTGGTTGAATCTATTTCCCTTCATACTAGTAATATGCTGACAAAGAACTGACTTTCATTTAAAGAGGGACAACAAGAACTCTGAGAATAAACTGAGGGTGCTCTTCAGTTTTCAACAAAAACTTCAGAATCCCATAAATCTAAACCAAAACAATATGACATAACAAAAAAATAAAAAGTACCTCATATCAGACATTTACTGAGCAAAAGCAAAGAAAAAAGCTACATGTTAATATCAAGGCTTATCACTAAAGGTAAGCTACAAATAATGAACACGAAGAATTCAATCCAGCAGCAACTGTTACTACATGGTATTGTCTAGTATGTGGTTGTTGATGCACATGATCACTTACTGACAATTACTGGATATTTATGTGTGTAATTCCCCCTAATAACGTGGCCCAAGCAATTATATATGCTCAAATATATATGCTTGAGGAAGTAGAAGTAATTGTGCAGCAGTCTGACCTAAACAGCAAGGTTATTTCTGTAATCAGATTAATGGGACACTCAACACCCAAAACAATGTTTAACTCAATTTTAATCTTTGCTTTGCAATTCACCTTCTAGTTAAATGTTTAAAGAAAGTCAGACTTCTGAAAAATCCATTATTTTCAAAAAGTGTATGTGAACTAATGCCTATACTATTTGAAAAGGGTGTGTGGGGAGGAATAGTAATTGGATTACTTTAATTTGTTTTCCATTCAGCATAACACATTCTTTGAGTTTAATGATCGTTTGGAAGCTATCTTGGACAAAGCATACATCTACAGGTATGTGCTTATTAAACTCTTGTTGCTTGCAAAGCTTGGCACAGAATGCATTTCATTTGATTTCATGACTTGTCAGTGAAGCACTGGGTGGAACATGATACATACTTGACTGTTCGGTTTAGGATTTTTTTTAATAACTGTTTTTATTGCAATCATTAAAATAATAAATGTGAAGCGTCACTCACAGCTCAGTTCAGCTGGCCTGGTTCAGGTTCTCCAAAATGAGGATCCTGCAATAGCTAACTGATCAGAATATCAGAAGTCTCCTTGGTGAAAGAACTAAATATTGGTTTCTTGAGGTTGCTAACAGCAGTGCCAGATCCTCACTAGCTGTTTATTTGTACTTAATAAGAATCATGAGCTCGAGTCTGTGTCAACATTTTTCTTCAAATATGCTCTCACCGTGAGCCTGCCATATACAGAAACTTGATCCTCCACTGCATTCACTAAACTTGGAATGAGAATCAGTTCAACACAAATCTTGAACCATGATTGCAACTTTTGTCCGCTGCACCTTCTCACCCTCTATTGACTAGAAAATTTTTGGAACCAGCTCAAGCAACCCATGGACATAATTACAGCAGGTTTCATAGACCCCTCAGCAGTCAGTGATACTGCTAAGACCCAGTAAACCCATCTACTGTGTCATCATTATTGTCATCTAATGTCAGTGAGAAACAAAGGAGTGCATAAGACAGAAGCAAGCCCAGAGATAATATCTCCCATTAACTTCGTTTATAGACCTAACTTACTTGGAACTTAGTACTTTTCCCACACGCTTAGTTACTATGCATTGCAAACTGCTTTGAATTCTAGTTGTAGCGGATAAACAAATTATGCACCAGCTTCCCTGTGTTTAGGCAGGTCCTGTACTTTTTCTGCTTATTTATTCCTTCCCTGTATGAATATTTGAAAGGAGAATTAAATCCAGGGGAGCTTTCTTTTATATCCCCCTGCAGTGAACAGAGGATATACAATGAGATCATTATTGTATTAAACAGAAAGCTGCTTGGTGCTTAAGTAGTTCGTCATCGGTGTTCTTCAAAGAACTGGCCATAAGCATAAGAACATGGATTAGGAATGATATAACTCCTGCTGTAGCCACTAAATCATACTATTTAGCAGATCTACTGCAGGCTTCTTAGCACAGCTCTTGTAAAGCAGTTTGTTTCTGACCTCAGACATTTCTTGGCTTTGGTTCACAAGTTTAGAGCCTATCTTGAACAGTTTGGCAAAAACATTAACCCTGTAGCCTCATTAATATAGGTTCAAATTTCTCTAAGTATTCCTAGCCAATTAAAGAAGTGGATTATAAAGTCCTCGGGGAACTGTAATTCAAAAATTACGCCGTGTCAAATATTCTAGGAAAGATATTTACTTCACCTTGGACAAACATAAGAGACAGGTAACTGCCAGCTATTATTTCAGAATCAATACAGGTGGTGAACTACTTAGTGGATGCTTAATATAAACAGTTTTGGTCCAGAAGAGCAATGAGTTCCATATTAAAAGGAAGGAAAAATATAAGTTGTTTTACAGGAATCTGTTGACTTTTATAGGGTCATTCGAACAACTGGATACCTGTTGTTTATCTTGCACTTAAATGCATGCCTGTATTATTGGGCTTCAGACTATGAAGGACTTGGAAGCACTAGATGGGTGTACGATGGCAAAGGAAACATGTAAGTCCTTTTCTCTTGTGAGAGATTTTTATTGGTTTTATTCCTTCCTGTATCCCCCTCCTTTTCCAGAGTATGCTCTTGCTTTGCAATTGCTTGGATAGCAAATTTTAGTACTGTGACTGTTGAATAACAGCTTTCATTGCTAACATATTTGGAGGGTAGGTGCTGTAGATAACCAGTTTACCACTTTCAGCTTTTATAGGTTGATGAGTTAGTGCTAAGCACTAACTTAATTAAACATTTAGAAAGCAAAAAGGGACATAAATTAAACTTACTGATTGTATATGCATGTGGGAACTGTTAGAAAGATTGCAGAACAATCCCTCCAAGGAATCAGAGACACAGTATCATGTCATTCAAATGCAACATTTTTGTTCCTCTAAACACCACTGTGATTAGTCTGAAAATAACCTACTTTCTCTGATCTTTTGAGGAGGTCATGCTTAAACACGTGGCAGAGTGTCTCCAGCGGGAAGGACTAGAGATTGGAACACTTTTCCACAAACTACTGTGACAGCAGTAGGCTGGGTGCCAAATAATGACATTCATGGAGATGATGGAGAGGAAGCAAGAGAAAATAGCAAACTCATGATATATTTTGTGTGCAGTTATATAAAAACATATCTAGTGGGTTTAGCTGTGTGAGCAATCATTTCTTTCAAAGGACATAAGACAAAGCCACAGAAGCTCAATTTTTTCATTAAGTTCTTTGCAAAACTGCATATAACATGCTCCTGCTGTCATAAATCACCCTTTAAATTTAACAATTTTCCATGTTTCTCTTGGAGGCATGCTCCTCTTGCTAGGAATTTTGTTAGACATCGCAAAGTTTGATGTGAAGTCACTGTCTTGAAGGGTAAAGAATTAGGCTTCGAGACTAAAAGACCTTTTGTGTAAAGCAGCATTCATTTTTTGTTATATATAATTAGGGTTCTCTTAGAAAAATGACAGGTCTAAAGTTTCCACACACCACTAAAATACGCAGCTTGACTACAGCAGTGAGACACGTGCAAGCACGCTTGTGGAGCTCAGTGGGACCACTTATGTAAGGGAAGTCATACATGGGTATTTATTTCAAGGATCAAGGTTTCCAGAAATCCAACAAGAAAAATGTTGAATGAATTTCCATTATAACTACTTTTGTCAATGTCATTCTTGGGAATACTTGCCTCATAATTAATATATAAGGTAACTAATATTTAGAAACCTGAAGGCACTGAAAGTAGAGCTCTTCCTAAGTCTTTGAGTTTTTACTGTTTCCTCAGAGCAGTCCAGAGAATGGGCAATAAAGTCTTCCTGTTTTTCACAGACAAGAATATTTTACATTTCACTCAGAGAAACAATGAGTTGTTAACTTGATCACAATATGGTTGTGCCCAGAGGCAATAGTCAGTTTTTTTAATATTTTGTGACACATTTTCCATGAGGAGACAGAAAACCTCCTCAAAAGATGTCACACTGAAATTGCATGGGATTTAGGACAGGATATTTAATAAACAATAAAAATAAACCAAAGATTCGGTGTCTGAATTAAGCTGAAATGCTAAATAAAATATAAATTAAAATATTATTTTAATGCATATTAAAATATACCCATACAAGCCTCATTAACCCCTTAATCTACCTCATCTTGACATTGGCTAGTGAATGTATGACTATTCTTGTGCCTGTATCTAACTCATCCTGAATTACAAGGTACTGTGTACATGAAATCTCAAAGAGTATCCAATGTTGAGCTGCATGTCATAAAGTATAGCTTGGTAACTCACTAACAGCAAATGCTTCTGTATGGGATAGACATTACCATACAGAATCGGGCATGACATAATATCTGATCATTAAATATTCATGGATTTTGCAGAGAGGGGCATTGTGTAACACTAGTTATTATTGGAGATCCAATGTGAATTTAAACATATCGGACAACATATTTCTAAGTATATTCATTTATCTAGAAAGCAAGAAAACATCCAGGAAAAATCTGTAGAAAAAGTGACAAGAACTGCAATATATATTATGGCAGAGCAGTGCAGATGTAATTTCCTTTCATACAGCAGTCAGAGTTGCCAATATTTAAAGTAAGATATGCCATTGGTCTCACATAGAATGGGAACACATTCAGAAGGAAGACAAACATAACTTTCTGTTAATTAAAAAAAAAAAAGGCAATAAGTAATTTGACAAGTAAATCAAAATTATAGTGGTTTCACATTACACTGACCCGAAGCAAATGATCTGGTACTAATTTAGTGGTATGAATGTTTTATGTAGAATCCCTGCTGTGTCCATAAAATGTAGTTAGTTATGGCCACAACCAGTTCTTAAAAATGTCAACACTTCTAGGATCTATTTTTTTTTCCTTTCCAGGCTAAAAAGAATACTCAGACAACATTTTCCCTTATTGATTGGGTTATATACCTATATACAGTCCTGAGCTGGCATAGTAACTGACAAACCTCAATTTATAGCTAAGAGCTGTACACAGCACTCAAACCATAAGCAAAATTATCAAAGTAGCTCTTCTTGCAATGTTTTGCTAGCTGTTGTCTTTTCCAGCTTCTGTCCACTCTCCAAAGTGTTAATGCCAGTCTAAGAGGATTTTGCATCACAGCCTTCAATCAAAGCCTTTGACCTGGGTTTCAAAAGGCAGTCAATTTTAGCCCCCTGCAATGCACCCAAATTAGCTACATGAGATGGTATCAGTATGAAAACTGCACTCATGGGTTTGATATAATTAGGCAGACTTCCCTCTCTCCTAATGCAGAACAATGCAATACCATAATGTAGACCCTATGTAGCAACGGCAGCAGGATAATTAAAACGTCTCTTAATCTTAGTTAAGTGAACAATTTCAACTACGTAGGTTTACTTACAATCTAATTTAACTATCTAAGTATGAGTTTGGTTTCCCTAATTCCATAGGCAAATGGATGTATCCTCTAGAAACGGGTTCAAGGCAGGGACATGATGTCATTATTCTGAAATGTGCCACGGAAGTGTCTCTCTCATCACAGCTCATGATAGTTTACAAGGTCAGGTAGTGATAGGACATGGGGTAATGGTTTTAAGCTGAAAGAGGGTAGATTTAGATTAGATAAAATTAAAACACTCTACTGTGAGGGTGGTGAGGCCCTGGCACAGGTTGCCCAGAGAAGCTGTGGCTGCCCCCTCCCTGGTAGTGTTCAAGGTCAGGTTGGATGAGGCTTTGGGCAACCTGGTCTAGTGGAGGGTGTCCCTGCCTATGACAGGGGATTTTGGGACTAGATGTCTTGAAGGTCTCCTCCAACCCAAACTATTCAGTGACTCTACAAGGGATTCTAAAATTAGAGAGCTGAAATTCCCACGTGAACCCCACAAGTCCACATTAAATTCAGGCAAAACAATTTATTCCAATTTGTGATATATTTTGTTTGGAGTTTGTAAGTCATCCACAAGTACTTTGCAAAATTCTGCAGCGTGCTTATTAATCAAGACATCTATTTGCTTCCTGATGATATTTCTGTATAGCTTTGCTGCTTTCCTGCTCTTGGCACAGGCTTAGTGGATATCTGGAAATCCCAGAAAATGGTCACGGTACGTGTGCAGAACTCTACTTCTTTTTTATGCACTGGCCAATACAAAGTAAGACTGATATATCTTAAAAGGTGCTCGTGTATATCAGCTATAACTTGTACTTGCAATAGGTCTGATGTGTCCACCTGCAGTGCTTGCTATACAGTGGTAGTTTTGTGCCTCCAGACAGCTGCTGAAAGCACAGCCCTGCTCAAGAACGTCAGGCTTTCAGATCTCCTACTTGCAGCCATACTTTCTAGATAAAAGCTTTATAATTTACTCCCTCCTTTCTGAGATCATCACACCCACAGCCACCTGATGAATGTCAGGCAAGAAAAAGAGGTGACAAGGATGTCATTAGAGTATCAGTTTATAAGGTCCACTTCTTTACTCTGCTGAAACCCATCCTGATTGGAATTTGAGGAGTAAAACACGACAGCTTTGAAATAATGCTTCCCTGAACTGAAGGTGATAATGCCACCTGAAAATGTGATAGCCATGTGCACAAAGATTTGATTTACCTGTGTTAACCAAAACCATGTGAGAAGTTTAACATATTCTGAAATGGGCTTTTATGAAAGAGATATTTCTGGTATAACATGACAACATTTCTTATTTGCAGTTTCTGAATATTTTCATACCTAGGACTTATTTTAGGGGAAAATCTAGTAGTTTGATTGCCAGAAGAATAAACACACCCTCTACATTGTGCAGAGGGAATCCTTTTCTTGTTCCATGTTGTTTGCTTCAACAGTAATTTTATAGCAGGCTACTAAGCCGTATGGTGAGAAATGATGGTTTCCAGACACTTGCTAGTAGGCAGCAGAGGTGATAATACTGTTGAAATAGGAGTGGTTTTTTCAGACTTTCCTTAAAATTTAAAACTCTTCCCTTCTTAGGGAAAAACAAACAAACAAACAAACAAAACCTCCTTTTTTATATTTCTACTGTGTAACTTCCATTTCAGATTAAAATAAAACCAACAAAATACATAAATGGAGAAAATATAAATCCTGTACCTGAGAGTGAATATCATGTGACTGCCTGTAGAAAGTTTCTTTTGAAGCAAAATTACAGAATAATACACTGTATTAACTACACCTGAAAAAGGTCTCTCATATTTTGGAGATACAAGACCGCAAAAACAAAGGTGACCCCAAACCCTTTGAGAAGCCACTTTCATTCTATGTAGATATTTTCACAATGAAGATTATATTGTCTATCATGGCGGAAATAGCAAGCTTGGCATCCAAGGCCATTGGGGGTGAAGGAGGTTGTTAATTACTTTAGTTTCCTATAGTGACTAACAGAGAAATAATGTTAATTGCTTTACCTTTATATTCATAAATTATACATCCTTCAAGCACTACAGCATTCAGTTACAGAGAATGAATAGTATATTAATATGTTTTTTATAAGTCTCAGACAAGCTAGAGACATCATTTTATGCATTAAGCCTGCAACTCTTCCAAAACACATCTGAGGCTTTTTCTTATTGTTTGTTTATGCCAAAAATCTTACAGAAAGCTGACAATTATGCATACTTTGCTGGAAGCATGCATAGGTGATGATTTTCTTTGAACACAAGTGAAAATAATAATATAGGGGTGTATCAATGGTATCACAGAGTGTTAAGAGTTAGAAGGGACCTTGAAAGATCATCTACTCCAACCCCCCTGCCCAAACAGGATCACCTGGATTAAATAACACAAGTAAGTGGCCTAGAACTGGACACAATATTCCAGGTGTGGTCTCACCAGGGCAGAATAAAGGGGAAAAAAAGACCTCTCTTGATCTACTAGCCATAACGGAGAGGTTGACAGCACAACCTTCTGGTGTGTCAGCCACCTCCAGCAAACTTGCTGACTGTGCACTCTATTCCCTCATCCAGGTCAATGAATACCTTGAACAGTACTGGTCCCAGTACCAACCCTTGAGGGACTCCACTAGTCACAGGCCTCCATCCAGACTCTCTCCCATTAATGACAACTCTCTGGCTTCTTCCCTTCAATCAGATCTCAATCCACCTCACTACTCTACCCTCCAGGCCACACTTCCTCAGTTTTCCCACCAGGATGCTGTGGGAGACAGTGTCAAATGCCTTTCTGAGATCCAGTAAAACCATATCCACTGCCCTGCCATCATCCATCCACCTGGTTATATCCTTTTAAAAGGCTATTAGATTAGACAGACATAACCTCCCCTTGCTAAAACCATGCTGACTGCTTCTAATAACACTCTTATCCTTGATGTGTCTGGAGACAGCACCAAGGATAAGTCATTCCATCACCTTTCCTGGGATGGAAGTGAGGCTGACTGGTCTGTAGTTACCCTGTTCCTCCTTTGCCCTTTTTAAAGACCAGAGTGACATTTGCCTTTCTCCAATCCTCAGGCACCTCTCCTGTTTCCCAGGATTTCTGAAAGTTGATGGACTGTGGCCTAGCAATGATTCCTGCCAGCTCCCTCAGCACCCTCGGGTGCATCCCATCAGGACTCATGGATTTATTGATGTCCAGATGGCCCAACTGATCCCTGACCCAGTCACATCAACCAAGGCGGACTCCTCATTCATCCCAGCCTCATCCAGGACCTCTGCCACCTATAAGTCCTACAAACATTCTCCAACAGTATAGACAGAGGCAGAGAAGGCATTCAGTAGCTCTGCCTTCTTACTGTCCTCAGTCACCAGGGCACCCACCTCATTCATCACTGGGCCTACACTGCCTCTAACATTAGTTTTGTCCACTATATATTTGAAGAAACCCTTCCTGTTATCCTTAATCTCCCTTGCAAGCTTTAATTTTAAGGAGGCCTCAGCTTTCCTAGTTATCACCCTACATTCTTTGATGATATTCTTATATTCCTCCCATGTAGTCATTCCCTCTTTCCACAACCCGTAGGCTCTCCTCTTCCAGTTAAGTTTATCCAGCAGTCCCCTGTTTATCCACGCAGGTCTCCTGGATCCCCTTCTTGATTTTTTTCCCATTGGGATGCTCTGATCTTGAGCTTGTAAGAAGTGGTCCTTGAATATGGGCCATCTGGGGCCCCTTTTCCTTCCAATGTTCCATGGGGTTTCACCCAGATAATGCTACATAAGGAATGATTTTTTTGACTTAAGGAATCTGAATGAAAACAACCAGAATCTAAAAGATAGAAATCTATGGTCAAACTGTTCACTGTTACTGCATTTCATTAATCTGTAACCAAGAAAACAAAAAGTAACTTTCAATGAAAAGCAAAAATAATTTTTTTGAAAAGACTGGAACCTTAGCTGGAAGATTTGGAAACACTTTCATGAGATTTAAATAAAGACCTCATTGGAATTGTTTGTTATTGTGGGCTTATTTTCATATATTTGCATAAAAATGATCCTCATTTTTATTGCTATGTGGACCATTTATTAATAGGACTGGAGTTGAAATCTTAATAAGAGATGAGTATAAAAGTGGAGGCCTCCAAATTAAAATGTACATCTGAAATATGCAACTAGATCAGGTGTAGGTCTGAAAAGATGCATACAAGGCTATATTTCAAAACAAGTATCTCCAGAGGTATTTCTTCTGCTTGATTTTTTTTTATTTCAAACTCAATAAAATTCAACAAATCGAAGGAATCTTCATTGGTTTTGAAGAAATAGTCATAGATGAAATAATAGAAAAATCACATTTTACAATTAAAGAGAACAGTCTTCCACTCCTAATCATTAGTGTAGCTGAACTCTGATGGTACAGAGACTTAGGAAGTCAAATTCTTATTAATAAGGAGTCTTTAAAAATATCTCTATACCAATTACTTGTTAGCTCAGAGAAAAGGAAATGATAGCACATTCATGAAAGTGATTTGAACTAATTAATCTCAGCTGCACAGAATGGGGGATGCTGCATTACTAGTGGTGACATGTTCTAGAACAAAATTTAAACCAGATTAGACATGCCAAGGACTTTTATACATATAAATATATTATGAGAGTTAGTATAACTATCCTCAAAAAAAAAAAAAAAAAAAGTTAATTATTTTGGCCTAAGTCTTTTGTTGCTTTCCTAAACTGGTGTTACCTTACTAATAAAAATACATGATTTGAATGCAAGGTCTGGCTGGAGACCAGACTCCCACCAAAGCCTCTCTATCACTCTCCTCTTAGCTGAACGGGGGAGAAAATAAATGTTGAGAGGCTTTGGAGTGGAGATAAGGACAAGGAGAGATCATTCTGCAGTTAGTGTCACAGGCAAAACAAACACAGAAGAAAGGCAAGAAAACTCCTTCCCAGGATGGCACAGGGGAAAGAGGGGAGGGGGAATAAGGAATGAAGGCTTCGGTCTTTGCTAAGTTCCTCATGAGTTTTTCTCCTTCTTGGTTGTCAGAGGCATTCCTCACACTCCCTGCACCAGTGACCCTGCCAGCCTCACCCATGGGACATAGTCCTCCATGAACTTATTCACATGAGTCCTCTCCCACAGGGCCTCAGCTCATCATCAACTGCCCCTGCGTGGGTCACTTCTATAGGATCCAGTCAAAAAATCATAGAATGCCTCTCAGTCTCTCAGTCCCAGACTGCCGGCCCCAGCCTGGTCCCCCACAGAGTCACAAGCCCCCCAGCAAACCTGCTCTGGCGTGGGCCTCCATCTCTCTCTCTGTCTTGCTCTCTACACAGGCTGCAGGTTCTGTCGGGGGCTTGCTCCAATGTAGGTCACAGATTCTTCCATAGTCCTCCACCTGTTCTATCATGTCTCTCCACAGGCTGGAAGTGGGGTCTCTTCATTTTCCATGGGCTGCAGGGGGAAAACCCACCCCACCATGGTATTCTCCACAAGCTGCAGAGAATCTTCTCTCAGCACCTCCTCCTCTCCCCCTTCACTGACCTTGGTGTCTTCAAAATTTCTTACGTCTTCTCACTCCCTTCACCATTGGCAAAATGCGGCTTTTTACATTTTTCTATCTGTAAAATGTGATTCCCAGAGGTGCTTTGACCAGTGCTGATTGGCCCGGCCTTGTCAGTGGCAGAGGCCTTGACAGCCCAGCTGGTATTTCCTCTTTTGGACCTCAGAGAAACTTCTAATTGTTTCTTGCAGAAGCCACCCCGCAAAAATCACCACAAATAGGCACAGTCATGCACAAGGCTGTACAAAGAGGTCTGTACAAACAGAACTAAAAGTCTTTGGCCAAGGGGCTCACAATTCAAGTTTGAGAAAAGACAGCAGACACATACAGGGAAGGAATCAATATAAACCATATGTTGAAGCAGAGTCTTAGTTACTGACCATTGCTCACTGCTCTATTTGGCTTCTAGATCAAGAGAGCTCTGAGAAAACTCTTCAAGAGTGTTAGCAAGGTGGTTTTGTAGCCACTGATGGACAGCTCTTCTCAGGCATGAGGGAAAATACTGGAGAGGGCAAGTGTTTGTTAAGGTGATAGAAGGCGTAGTGGAAACTATCCACCAGGAGAAATTAATGCAGGGGTCTACCTTTCAGTGGTGAATAAGTGGTTTGGAGAAGCTGGATTAACTTTGCGGTGATGGAAACATGTAACTACTGCTTGAGCTTGACATCACCCAGGGGGCAGAGCCAGTAAACGGGGCTCAGAAGGAGAGTAGAAGGAAGACCAAAGTCACTTAAAGGGGCAGGAAAATCAATAGGTACAAAGACAACATTGTATTGGTCTTACCCACCTCTGGTGTCACCAAGTAAAGGCATGGAAGAGACCTTCAGATGTGTGTACATCTAGTATACTACAGATAAACTCTGGGAAGTCTCTTAACACTTTTACTCTGATTTTAATCCCATGGCTTCTTCACAGGTAGCATTCTAACACTGCAGTCTCCACCTTGCAAGTTGTTACAGAAGTTTTCTGTAATACTGCAGAGAGTTGCGCTGTATTTCCCATATATTCCAATTTGCTGTCGGTGAGAACATGCAGTTCAATATGATTTACAGAACTTTATCATTAGTAAAATCATAACCATTGTAAAAAGGCCTTTTGGACTGAAAGGCCTCACTGAACCCATAACCATAGACAATAACCTGTCTGTATCCACAGGTATCTCAGGTGTTACTACTGGGCAGTTCGTACTTTAATCACCATCGGTGGCCTTCCAGAACCACAAACCCTGTTTGAGATAGTTTTTCAACTGCTGAATTTTTTCTTGGGTGTCTTTGTCTTCTCCAGCTTAATTGGTCAGGTACATCAAGTAATCGATACCTAGATATAGTCAAACTACTGTAATTTGAATGTAATTTATGTCTGTAATTGATGTAGCACTGGAACAGGCTGCCCAGAGAGCGTGTGGAGTCTCCTTCTCTGAAGACATCCAAGACCAGTCTGGACACGTTCCTGTGTGATCTAATCTAGGTGATCCTGCTCGGGCAGGGGGATTGGACTAGGTGATCTTCAAGGTCCCTTCCAACTCCTGACATTCTGTAAATCTGGCAAATACACGTCTTTATCCAGTTGCCAGTTCTGAACCACTTTTGCACAAAAAATGATTTAAAGCAGGAATGCTGCAAGCCAAAGATGATTCTTCAAGCTATGTATAATTATTTCTCCTTCTTCACAGCCAGTGAGGAGACAGCTCCTTAACATTCACACCATACTGTTTTATGATCTAAAAATTATAATTTTAAATATGATAATAATACGTACAAATTTTTAATGTCATGCTTGATGCTACTGTCAATACAATGCTCTTAATGAAAATCCCAGGATTTTTGTTCAAGCTAGAATTCTACTCCCTTCCATAAATTGCAATAGATTTGTTAACCTTAAAATTAACTGGCTTCTGTTTCTCTTGGTTCTCATTTGACAAGAGAAAAAAAAATCCCATAGTACAGCAAAACAGTTATTTTCAAATTAATATAACAGAAATATTTCTGGCTCGTAACTATTAAACTGGGGTTTTAGATCCACAGGTTTTAAAATAGCTTACCTATAGGGAAAAAAAAAAAAAAAAGGCCACTGTTCCTATTTGAGACTGTGTTATCAGATTCCAGTAGAAATTCCTGACCTATTGATTTGTAAATGTCTGTTATTGGAAGAATTATTATGAAAAATAAAAATAAAACCTCAAATTAGGTTTTTATTTTGAATACAGGATTTCAAAAGTTCAATCAAACGGTTTAAAATTACATGTCTCCTGCTGTTTAAAATTCACCTATAAACAAGGATTACCGAAAATAAAACAAATTAATATAAAATATTTCTCCTGGAAAGCTACTGAATGTAAGTATACTGAGCTGATATAGCTGTCAATGAAAGCTCCATCCCCCGAGAAGATTCTGTAGATCTGTTTTTGTAACCAGTGTGGTTATCCGCAGACTCAGACCTTAAACCTTAACACACAAACAGCTTCACTGCAGTTTGTTAGAATTCCTGTTTACAAAGAGCTCTTTCAGTTACTGAGTTATTGCTGTTTTAGCACACTTGCCTAAAAATTATTATTCCTACTGCAATCAATTGCATCTCTGTAATAGAAAAGAACCAACACATTAATCCTCGGCCGCTGTAATATGAGGCCATTTGACTAAAACACGTCTATAGAGTTACACTTTTGAAGGAGTATCTATGAATGTTAACTCATGGACTTACTAAAAGCTAAACCAATTTTTAATGGGAATTTTAAATTATGTTCCTGCACTAGAATCTCTAAAGCCAACTTTCAGCCCAAAGTGCATTTTTAGAAGTTAACTAGATTCACTTAATTATTTAAACAATGACAGGATCTTAATTCTAGTGGTGACAACTGATTTTATTAGAGAAATTTAGCCCAGTTTACTTCATTTCTGACTTGCAGCAACTGCAACTTTATTACGGATCTTTAAGAAAAGCATTATCTATAGTTTTAATCCATGTCCAGAAATATAAGACAGAAGACTGAGCTGAAACCCACAAATTATTCTTTTAAAATCCTAACTATAGACTTTGGCATATGATTAGATTAAATCTGTAAAGCTTCTGAAAAAGTGGATGAAGTACCTACTCAGAACATGTAGCTTAATGTATAATTAATCAGTGATTCTGTGAGGAAATGTTTTTACTCTATTATGCTGTTGATAAAATGAAATTCATACCAGGACTATTTTCACTGAAAGTAAGACCAACTAATGCTTGCAGATGAGAGATGTAATTGGAGCAGCTACAGCAGGACAGAACTACTACCGCTCTTGTATGGACAACACTGTCTCCTATATGAACACGTACTCTATTCCCAGAATAGTGCAAAATCGTGTTCGAACCTGGTATGAATACACGTGGGACTCTCAGGGAATGCTGGGTAAGGCTTTCCAATGTCAGTTACACAGAATCTTCAAGAGAGAGTGGTTGTATAGATGTAGATATAGGATGGAATTCACATTTCTTCTTTACTGAATTGGATGCCACAAGGGAGGAGGGTTTTAAATTTATTTTAGAAAAGGAAGAACTCCAAAGCAATATGATGCTTACTATTTCACAAGTTTTATTAATGTATATAATTTTCCGTTTCTAACTTTAGACAGAAAATGTAACTTAAAAGACAGTATCTTAGTAAAAACATATTAGCAGCTTCCTCATTTGAATTCATAATTGCTAGAATAGCCCAATTAAGTTATTTTTCCTGTGCAATACTCATTTTTATTAATAACTTTTTGTTTACCTTTGTATTTTTTTTTACTAACCGAGTGTGCTTCTTATTTTTTTCTTTCACAGATGAATCAGAATTACTGGAGCAGATGCCAACCAAAATGCAACTAGCCATTGCAATTGATGTGAACTTTGCCATTGTCAATAAAGTTGATTTATTCAAAGCAAGTAGTTTTAAAGGGGAATACAGAAATGGGTGGTATTCCTGAGGCAGAAACCTTGTTTTGTATATCTTGCAACACTTAAGAACATGTTTATTTAATATGCAAAGCAGAAGAAATATTTCAGTCAATGGAGACATGTCAGGACAAAGCCAAGTACCTACCTGCCTGTGAATGTTTTGTGTCGTAGATTTAAACAAACAAAACAAACCAAAAAACACAAACAAACGAACAAAGACATAGCCCTGTTCTATTGGCATTAAAGCTGATATTATCATCAGACTGTGATTTCAAAGTATAACCAATCGCAAGAGCTAGACATTGTTTAATGTCTAACGTTTAAGACAGTTCACTTGCCTTGCTGGGTACCACCTTGCACTGCCTGAGAGATCACTAATGCTATGTATTTGGCAACATATCATTTAATATATTGCTACTCTTCAGCAACTTTTTTGCAAAGGAGCTTTTTCTTTGTTATGTTTTCCCAAAGAAACAATTTACAAGTGGTACTTAAGATTGGATTTTTGACAACAAAACCAAGGAGAAACTGCATTTGTAGACGAAGCTTCAATGTACAGTAACCTTAATATGAACTTGTTTGTTAGGATAATTGAAAAAAAAAACATCCATATTGTATCTCCTTATAAACATTACACAGCTTCATGGTTTCTGCCATATTTGCTGAAGACATGGAACTCATAGATTTGTACCAACATTTGGTATGTTCTGGTTTGTTTTTTCCCCTGGATCAGTAAAAAAAACCCTAAAATTACAAAAGACCCCTAAAGATATGAACATAGCACTAACTGCGCTTCCACACCAAAGTTAGATGTACAGAAGCTTATTATGTAAAAAATTTAGATGTTCAACCTGAGGGAACTTTATAAGCAACTGAAATGAGAATTCTTTTCAGTCTTTCCTCTGCTTTACAAGCTTATCTTTATGATGTTTTGAGTTTGCATTCCACTTATGAATCCCTGGATTATATATGCATTGTTGTTTTTTACTGCCCAGTGTTAGTATTGATAGTCTCTTGTGTTACTAAATTCACAGAGCAATCAATTTTAACTATTTTAACAGGGGTGCGATACCCAGATGATATATGACATGCTGCTAAGGTTGAAATCCATTGTGTATTTACCTGGTGACTTTGTCTGCAAAAAGGTGAGCATTATCTCTTTCAAATACTAATAATTACAGTATGCATTGTAGAAAAAGAGTTCAGATATCGGTCAACAGTATATTTTAAATAAAATTAATCCTGAGTGAATCATATAACAGAAAAGTAATTAAGGTAATCTGTCTAATAATTACAAATGGGTTCTCAGGTTTCAACCTAGAACAAGACAATGTGGATTTTAATACTTACATTATCAAGCATAAAATTACAGTAATATGGGAAAGTAATGAATTGTAAATATGTAAATATTGTAATATCTAGTGATACATCATGAAGGTTAAATAACTAAAATGGAGTAAGCTTAAATTTTTTAAATATATATACATACAAATCTAGACTGCATATCTCACTCTGTGATACTCTGCATATGTTTCATTTGTGTATTCAGAAACTCTTAAATGGGATTATCCAGGAATGTAGAGAATACGCTTCATCCCCTACTGCAAGATCATCGGGATCTGATCTTGCTCTACTTTCACACACAGCTCTAAGCAATCTCCAGACTTTCAGCTGAAGACTGTCACACTGTCCCTTAGCAAAGACATTTTCCTTCTCTTGGGTCAAACACAGCCTTATAGATAACTCAGCTTCTGCCCAAGTGAACATAAGTCTCCTTTCAAAAGGCATCTGATATACTCGCAGGCAGTGTTGGATGTAATTAATGTTGGGTACGAAGGGTGGAAGAGTAGTTTAGGGTGTTTGGTTGTATAATGAACACCATGAAAGGATCTTAGACTGCAGCTGGCACTCTGCAGAAACAGGGATAATGAATGACACAAAGGCTTTGATCCTGCAGTCAGATAAACCCAGTTCTCAAAAAGGATGGATGACAAGAAATTGCATAGATCTACTCTGTGGCAAAAAATACCCAAACCTAAACCATAGTAATCTTACTAATACTGTAGCATGTAGTAGGGAATAAACCCCTGCTGGAACTACCTCCTCCTTGGACATATGTTAGCCTTGTTGTCTTTTACCAAGGAGGCCTCACATGCAAGCTTGGAGGTGCAAAGGAATGGATAGGAAGTGCAAGCCCTCCCTACATTTTCAAGAAGAAAGAAATTTCTGCTTTGCCTCAGTTACTCGAGCTGCACAAGTAGAAAAACATATATTTTCCTGTCCTATTGGGATGTTGTAAGGACTGATATAGTAATCATCATTGAGAAGTCCATTGTATTTCTCCAACTTCCCTGGCTTTTATTGCATATTGCATTTCATGCTTTGAATCCTAGTAGATACTAAGGATATTAAATAAACTTATAATCTCCTAAACCATCCAGCAAATGCATAAATGTAGAAGTTTTAAATGTTTGTTTATTCTTATTTTCCTCTTAAATTAGTCATGATCAGAAATAATAGTGTAAACTGAAGCTTTTTAGACCACGAACCATAGGCTTTTCTGCACTTCTGTTAATAAATACACTGCTTAAGTACTTTAGTTTCCACCAGAATAGTTGATGGAAATATCTGCTACAATCCTGGTTATTTTCTATTCTTTTTCTGAGCTGGTCTAGATGGTGTTACTCTTCTTCAAATACTGTGCCACACCACAATTAGATCTGCCAAAGTCAAAGCTTGTGCTCAGTACTAGGAAAAGTAGAGATAATATTTATTTCTCCATAATATCAGTAAACATGTTGATGAGAAAGTGTAAAGATGTTTAAAGGACAATTTGTCAGATTATTCTAACAACACACACACACCACTGATAAGATAAAACATGGGATCTTTTTGTGTTTGTGTACCCAGGGAGAGATTGGTAGAGAAATGTACATCATTAAACAGGGAGAAGTTCAAGTCCTTGGAGGCCCTGATGGTACAAAAGTCCTGGTTACACTAAGAGCAGGAGCTGTATTTGGGGAGATCAGGTAGGTCCATTGCACTTTTTAATGCTTTCTTTGGAACTGCTCAAATAATCCATGATTGTTTAACTTCTTTGTGGTAAGCATGCCAGCTACCACGGGCAGGCTGGAAAGTTGTTAGGATCAACCAAGATGACACCGAACAAGGCAATACAGCTAAGTGCAGGAAAACCTAAGTGAAACATCAAAGAGCAATCTGGCAAGATCTGAGGCTCTTGTTTTGGGCAACATACACAGGAATATAGAGAAATATTTCTCTTTCAGCATTTAAAATATTCAATGCATCTTCCTGTTCTGAGGTTTGCAATGGAGCAGGACTAGAAACATTTTACTGTCTGTGTAGTGAGACCTGGTGCCCATCCACAGAAGATGATAAAAATGATAATTAATTTCCAACAAAGATTTAAAAAATCTAAAATATCAAATAAGCCTGGTTCATTGAGGAGCTGAAGTAGGGATTGAGTTTCTGAAAATCAGGAATCCAGATTTGAAAATGTCTTTGTTTAAGAGCATAGACGACAACAAAAAAGGCTGACAGACCAGATTTTTTGGTAGGAGTTTATCTGGAGGAGAAACTTTTTCTCATGTGGTTACAAATGTTTTTTTGTACTCTCCATGTGGTTGCTATGCAAAATCCATTAAGTCTTATGGGCCACGCTCCCTAATTAGCCAAGTGCTGGATTTTAGGCACTGCATCCCCTGCTGAGGTTGGCCTGAGGAAAAGTAACAAACTACATGTGCTGCTGCATGTGATAAACTGGATTCTTGATTTCCTCCAGCTGCCTTCCTGCTATTGTTAATCCTCTTGCTGGTAGCTTTAATCTGCCTTTTGAAAGGTGGTAATCAGCTCTGTGCCAGTTTTACATTTATCTTCTACTGGAGTCTCCCTTTGCGGTAAGGGAAACATTCCCGTCTGCCCACTGCCGTGCAGACAGACCTTGCCTAGGACTCAAGTGGAAAACACCTGATATATCCCATAGATACAGACCTCTCTTCATTGAGTGGGAAAGTGAAATTATATCAGCTCTTTGAGAGAAGGTTATTTGCAAGGCATTTCTCTGTGTGACAGTATAGTACCTGAGCAAAGCCCCAAAACAAAATGCTGTGTTGTCGGGTGGAAAGGCTGAGAATGCACTGGTTTTCAGTAAGGGCTGAATAATGCAAAGGAAAAGAAAAAGCTGCAGTAGCCAAGATATATACTTAACATAGTTTTCAATTATTTATTAGTCTTGCACTTGGAGCAAGGACTGAAATTTTCAAACTGAGAAATTATAACAATTGGTTGTAAACAAGGAAGGAATTTTCAAACTTTTGATCTAACACAGGCGAGAACTTGTTTCCACGTAAGAAATGCACAATGGCCTGTGAAGATTCATTTCCCAGAACGTGTTACTCTTCACATAATTGCCCATATGGCCATTAAAACCCTCAGCAATGCTATAACTTTACACTTCTGATCTTGTTTTATTCATCACTGACCTACTGTGGCAGCGTACCCTTTCAGACACATGTAATTTGCATATAAATGACAGGCAGTGGATAAGCTCGAGGAGAAAATACACAGCAACTAGCAGACATCCTCAAAATTGAAGAAAAGGAAAGACATGAAGCACTATGTGTATCGTAGAGATTTATTCTTTTCCTTGTGGCAAATGTTAGAAAATAATGAGTTTGTAGAGTGCCTTGCTGTGTAAGTTTTGTCAAGGTCTTCTGAATACTGTATAGCAGAAGAAAATGAAAAAAACCATTCTTTAATGGATGCAACATCGCTTCATTTAGCACATCCAAGTTTTCCCCTCAGTATTCAAAACATGGTTATCACCTAATATCAGGCATATTTCCTTCTGATTTCTGATTCAAGATGTGTTTAGAGAAATATTTCAGCGTCATTCTGAGTGGTTTAACTACATCATTTATAAGACGCTTGCTGTTTAATTTCACCCTGTTCAAAATGTATGTAAATGATGCTTAAAATGTCTTCGAGGGCAAAGGAGATGAAGAAAGCAAAAATGTTTATTTCAAAAAATTTTCCCAGAATCATACCAGAAGGCCAATGCAAGACTAATGTCAAACAAGTCCTTTGCTAGTTTCATCCTTGAAAATTATTAAGGAAACAGATTAAGTAATAGGAGTTGCCTTCCAATTAACATTTTACCCTTGTCACTACTTTCCTGTATAGATAACAGCAGTTTGGGGAAGCAAAATATCTCAGAATCAGAGGCAAACAGATTGCTGCCCTAATGAGAGCCTGTCTGCACAGACAATTGAGAATGACAGAAATTCAGCTATAAAACACCTCATTAGCCCAGATAAATTTACACTTTAAGCCAGATGCCCTCATTCATCCATGTACTGTTATTTCAAAGGAACAATTTCCTATCAGAAATGGAAATTCTGGAAAAATTGAAATATTTCTCCATTTTATGTAATTTTTGGACAGGAAGATCTCTAAATGTTTGGTTTCAGATTTAGTGTTTGTGCTGTTTTGTAACTTCAACTTTTGTAAAAAGAACAAATCAAAACTAAATGGAGAACTTAGCTTTGTGAAAGATTACTTTTTCCACTTTGTCCCAGGATTTCCCTCAAAGTGGCAGCTGCCGCTTTCAAATAAGCTGTGACCTTTGGTGTTGGACATCCTGCTCAGACACAAGATCCAGAACTATTTTCCTTTCCTCGTTTACCAGTTCTCTCCATATGCACATAGGTGCTGAGCTGAACCACCAAAACCCTGCACATTCAGCTGATGTGCATGCCATTCCCTGGATCAATTGCCTAAATTCAATGAAAAGCCACTTCCTACAGAGATCAGCTTTTAAAAAATATAATAGATAAGCTGAGTCACTGCTCTGCCAACTTTATGCCTCTAAATCAAATTTGCCAGCATAGGAATTCAGAAGTTATTATCTCATGGTAATACTACAGAATTTCAGGCTAACAACTGGAGTAGAAAATGTCAGGCAAAAAAAGGGCAAATTTCTCTATTAATGCTGGTATCACATTATATGTATTATTTTTTTTAAATTTGGTCTATCATGTAAGTCCTAACACATTAGCCAAAACAGATTAAATGATTAAGTCCATAACACTGTCCTGAGTCAAAGATGATTCTGTTTGATCAAGGACTGTCTGTCTTGTAAAATTCACCTCACATCACCACTGTAATGAAAAAACTTGATCTCTTAAGTCCTAGTCTGCTTCAATAAAATGAGCTTTCTGTTAGGAAAGCGTGAAAATCATTGTTCAATGACTTACTGAGAAGTGATTCATCAGAATCAAAAGCTGTTTGCAATTTTCTTCAGCTGCTTTTCTTATTGTGCAAATAGTATTATTCTACCTGAGGAATTGTACAGAATTGTTTAAAAAGAAGATCATACACTGCATTTTCAGCTTGAGTTCATCTACTGATTGCTATCTTGGGTTGCAGAAAAATGCTCCGCGTGTCAGTGTGTGTGTTTGGGGCACATGCACAAAAATAACCTTGTATACATAGGTGCAGATATATTATCTGTAAGATCTAATATGCATGAGTATGTTTTACAAATATGTTTAATATTAATAGCAATATTTTATATCCTTGATTAATATTTTGGATAAACATTCATATATGCTTTATTGAGTCCAGAATATCCTTTATTAAGAAATTTGAGATATTGTTGAACTTTCTCTAACAACATTAACTCACTGGGAGATATTTATGGGACAGATTTTAGGGTAGAGCTCCTTGAATACAGTGGTACAGCAGTCTCAGTATTAAAACCAAAGTGCAACCTCTTTCATATCACCATAGCTGAGAATTGAAATCCCTCGATTTAATTGGCTTAATATAAGATGAATTTTTTTTATTTATTTTCTAGAGCATCTAATGTTTTTATGGATACCCTTCCTATGGCCAACTAAAGCATATTAAACTGGTCTAATGCCTTAGTTTCAAAACAAAACAGCCTTCTTTTTCAGACAGACACATTTGTAACTGTCAGGTTGAAAGACCTTCCTAATCCATATCATTCAACCTGCCAACATTGGAACGTGAGATGTGGTATGTGAGAAAACTGAAAACCAGAGTCCCACAGAGGTTATTCACCCAGGAAAATTACAATTTTAGGAGAATCGTACATTCATTGTAAATAACTTTCAATAACAGACTTGTGCAGCTCTACTTCTGATATAAATCATTTTCAACAATAAAATTGATGAAATGACAAGTTCACATGAGGCCTAAAATAAATGCAGCCCTTGCGGTGGGGGGTCTCTCGGGAGAAATGTCTCTATCGAGCAATAATTTTCACGGTCCTAAACATTGACATACGCCTGACCAATAGTGACAATTTGCCTTCCTGAGGCAAGAAGCTATTTCTAATCCCAGTGGCAAAGGGACCTTTCAGAACAGCAGATACAGCAGCTGGGTACCCAAGTAAGCTTTACGACGACTTTAACGGAGAGATTCCTCAGCCAAGAGATTCCTCACTAGGGCAAGTAACAACATGACTGAAGATGTTTATTTTTATTCCAGCCTCTTAGCTGCAGGTGGAGGAAATCGAAGGACTGCCAATGTGGTGGCTCATGGTTTTGCCAACCTTTTCATTCTGGACAAGAAAACACTCAATGAAATCTTGGTGCATTATCCTGACTCAGAAAAACTCCTCATGAAGAAAGCAAAGTATGTCCTAATAATAGGTTTTAAATCATGTTATTTAGCTGCATAATGGAAGGTTGTGGCTTATGGCCAGATCTGCATTCTTTTCCTGGAAGAGTAGCAGATATAAACACATTTGTCTTTAGAGGTCAGATTTTGTTGATAGTATCTAGTGGAAGTCATGGTCTTTGCAAAGACCCCAAGGGTTGTGAAAATGTGGTAAGTAGACTGTAGAGTGAATGTAGTTGTATTCTCTGTTGTGCTTAAGGTAACAAAACAGTCAGGAAATACAGATGGATACCTGGACTCCTTACACGGAATAATAGAATCACAGAATATCCTGAGGGGTAAGGGACCCATAACGATCATTGAGTCCAACTGCTGGCTCCACACAGGGCCAGCCAAGTCAGAGCTTGGGACTGAGTGCATCGTCCAGACGCTTCTTGATCTCACTCAGTCACAGTCAAGAAAGAAACTTCAGGACAGATATCAGTTAAGGAGCAGGATTTGAAAGATGCAAACACACTTGCAATGAATTCTGCAGAGATACCCATCAGTGCACCCACAGACTGAATGCATTTCCAAAACCTCATGCAGTAGTTAGGAACAGATTTGAAGTAAGGTCTGACAAGACCTGACACAGATTAGAGAGGTGTGCATTTTATTCTAAAGGATTCTGGAATGGGATTTCAAACCCAAACTGCTTTTCATCTGGCTTTGGCTTTAGCTTGCTAGGATCACCAATTATTGAGGTTTGAAAGGACAAAACATTGTCAGATTTTGCCATGAAATCATGACAAAATTAGTACCTCGCTACCATGCAAAAGGTCCAAGTACATGAAACAGCTTGTCGTTATTAGTGTACTTCAGCATTTGTTCTCAGCTGCTGCCTTGCTTTGCTATCAAAGATTGGAAGGTTGCTCCTATACTTGAAATATCACTAGAGAAGACTAAAGATAGCACAGGAGTGACATTTGGTTTTGGGAGGTGGTAGCAGATGGTTGCATTCAGCATGTTTCAATATCCCTGACTGTCAAACAACAGTGTGTTGGGAGTCATCACACCCCTGAGGAACAAGGAACCTAGACACAGAATGGGCTGATAGCCCAATTTGGAAAACCAACACTAAAAGTAGGAAGGTGGAACAAATCCTCTGACCGGTCCCCAGAATTTACCCTTCCCGACTTTCCTCCAGTTTCTTTTTAAACAGTTGTACAGCTATCATTACTTGTTATGCCTCTCTGACTCACACTGCCTTCTTCTTTCTTTTCCACCTTAATCATATCCCACCAAGCCAGTAAATTCTCCTTCCTCTAGATAGCATCCAGACACATGGATAATAATCATCCCATTTGGGTCCAAAGCCCTCTGTAGATATCAGCCTAGATACAGGATACTCTGGTTATTTTTAAGATATGCAGTACCTACCCTGTGCTGGAGGCCAAGTGTTCTGCTCACCTCTCCAGGCATCCACTAATTCTTCCAAAAATCCTGTGCTTTATCTATGGGCAGCCATGCCCCTAGAAAACAAGGTACCAACAAGAGATTTATGCACTGTTTTGAAGACTGCATTTATATTTGATTTTGGAATCAAGTTATCAGTTGCTCTTCCCTGGAAGGTTTGTGTTAGAGCTCCCTGTGGGATTGCATTGGCCATCCCACACCTTTAAAGGGCTCCTTGAAATAAACTCAAAGGAGTTATTCAAGGAAGAAATTAGTTCCATTATCACCTGCCAAATACTCACTGCATGGTCCCTACATAATAAATTAATGCAAGGTGCCAAAGTGTACTTTTTAAATTCATGATAAGAAAACTTAAAAAAGCAAAATCTTTACTTCTGAAATTCCCAGAGTAACAAAGTACAAGATGCTGGAGAAAATTACAGTATTATGGGATTTACTGTGCTTCATATTCACAGAATCACAGAATGTCAGTTGGAAGGGACCTGGAAAGATCATCTAGTCCAACCCCCCTGCCTGAGCAGGATCACCTAGATTAGATCACACAGGAATGTGTCCAGACTGGTCTTGAATGTCTCCAGAGAAGCAGCAAGCATAGTCCTTGTTCACAGAAAGCCTTAGCTCAGCACTTTAGCAAGGATAAGGAGGTTGCCTTGAAAACTGAAGAGTAACATAATGGAGACTGAAAGCATGGGAAGCGTCTGCTTTACACTGGTTCCATCTATCTTGGAACTGTCATCTGATCTTCACCCTTGTCGTTCATTCTCACTTCTTGTCGTTATGGTTGCAAATCGGTACAGCTACAGAAGGGTGTGAAAATCTCATCTGCTGCATGATTGGCAGCAATTTTTATATCTCCAGGGTATTTTCTTCTACTGAAGAAGACCAAAAATAAACACCACTTCCTAACCTGACCTGTGAGACATGAGCTGTGCTGAGTTACTTTGCCAAACTATTACTTCCACAAGCATCAGCTGGAATCCAAACTGAGCCCTAAATGTTCTCTGAATTTGCAATCAGAAGGACAGGTGAGAGACTTCTATCTGTGCTTCTCCACAGTAATTCTCACCTTATAAAACTCTCTCTTTGTCTGCTTTGTGACACCTTAATTTGAGCTTGCACTTGGTTATTCTCCAGGATATAGGTAAGCAACTGGCTGCTTGTGGCTTGGACAGGTGTACTCTTCACAGGCTAAGAAAACGGACTGATGGCCAGGTCCAAAGAGTTGTGGTGAATGGAGTTACTGGTCACAAGTGGTGTTCCCGAGGGCTCAAAACTGGGGCCAGTACTCTTTAATATCCTTATCAATGATCTGGACAAAGGGATCAAGTGCACCCACAGTAAATTTGCAGACAACACCAAGTTGGGAAGGACTGTTGGAGGGTAGGAAAGCTCTACTGAGGGAATTGACACAGGTTGGGTCAATGAGCTGAGGACAACTGTGTGATGCACAAGGCTCCGTGCTCAGTCCTGCACTTCCATCACAACAGCCTCATGCAACACTACAGGCTTGGAGAAGAGTGGCTGTAATAATGTTTGGCAGAAAAGGGACCTGGCAGTGTTGGTCCACAGCCAACTGAACATGAACCAGCAGTGTGTCCAGGTGGCCAAAAAAACCAACAGCATCCTGGCTTGTATCAGAAATAGTGTGGCCAGAAGGACTTTTGCCCCCATTCTCAGCACTGGTGAGACCACACCTCAAGTGCAGTGTTCAGTTTTGGGCCCCTCACTTCAAGAAGGACATTGGGGTGTTGGAGTGTGTCCAAAACAGAGCAACAAAGCTGGTGAAGGGTCTAGAACACAAGTCTTATGAGGAGTGGCTGAGGGAACTGGGTTTGTTTAGTCTGGAGAAAAGAAGGCTGAGGGGAGATATTATCACTCTCCAGGACTATCTCAAAGGAGGTTGCAATCAGATGGGCTTTATCTCCTCTACCAAGTAACAAGTGGTAGGAGAAGAGGAAGTGGCCTCAAGTTGAGTCAGGAGAGGTTCAGAGTGGATATTAGGAAAAGATCTTCACTAAAAAGGTTGCCAACCACTGTAACAGGCTGCCCAGGGAAGTGGTTGGGTCACCATCCCTGGAGATATTCAAGACTTGTAGATGTGGTGCTTAGGGGTGTGGTTTAGTGGTGGACTTGGTAGTGCTAGGTTAATGGCTGGACTTGATGTTCTTAAAGGTCTTTTCCAACCTAAATAACTCTGTGATTCTGACTCCAAATTAGAACAGCAGACTCCACCTCCACCAGAGCTGAGGCAAACTCCTCGCCCTTTCCAGCTTTGCTCTTGCCACTGGACCTGGGACCACCCTGGATTATTGTTGTAAATTGCCAGATTGTCATCCGTGAATGTGACATTTTAGCTTTACAGGGACTCTGCTCAGTGCTCAGCACTGCTGCCTGTTCTCATTCCTTCCCATCTCCAGGGTGCTGCTGAAGGAGAAGGGGAAACCTCCTCCAGGACCACCAGTACAACAACCACGGGGCTTAGCCAGTCTGTTTGGGCCGAAACAGGAAACTCCAAAATTGTTCAAAGCGATGCTGGGAGGTAAAGGAAAAGATGGCCTTGCAATGCTGCTGCAGCTGAAGAGAGAACGAGACAAGGTAATGCCACAGAAAACAGAGTAGATAATTCCAGGTGCTGAAGAGGGAAACCAGAAAGGTAACGGGAGGGCCTGGGCAAAGAGGGTAGATGAAAATGTAGCCTGTCTGCAATCAGTGGCAAAGGAAAAAAAACCCCAGTAGCTGAGATATAATCACTGTACCTAATCTCTGGGAACACTAATTCTAAAATTTGGCTGAAATCTTCCTGGGCCCAGACTCTATACAGAGCAGAGACAATGAAACCAAGGCTGGGGGGG